>OZ038475.1:132661182-132688682 GCA_964036315.1 Acanthosepion esculentum | reverse complement strand
AAAAAATGCTAAATCTCTCCACTAAGCTAATAGCGTGGGTCGGGTTTTAAATTTTTAAAGTTGTCCATCCATAAGTTCACTGAAATAGTTTTGCTTTGTTTTTATAGCATGTAGTCAATAATCGTTCCCTACAGATATTTTATACTTTTTATTTTTTCTATCATTTAACCCCAAACAAGGTAATAAAACCATTAAGACGTAAGAGGTTATACGTGTCTGAGGGGCAGGAAAGCCAAAACATTATGAAGGAGAGCGAAAAATAAAAGTACCGGAACTAGATTGGTAGAAGAAAACGATTGACATAGCATTTACATGATTGATGATAAATTTTATAGGAAAGCAAAAATCCCGAAGACTGTTCAACAAGCGACATAGGTGAGGGAGGAAACTGTTAGAATGGAACTTACGGTTGCATATAACCACTTCAGATATAAGGAGATAAGTAATGGCTGCTAATCTAGTAGTATGCTTCAATTCATAAATTCGAGGTCACTGAATAGGAAATTAATCAGAACATGAAAATATTTATAAACAAGGAACTGTGAAAACTCTTTTCTTCGGGTGTGAATGTGACTAAAGCCAGGCTCAGTAAAAATGCAGCTTCTTCTTTGTATTTGATTTAGAATGTTTAAATACATAACAGAAGTATCAGACCAGTTGAGACAGCAACATCAAATTCATGGACGAAAGTAAAATTATAAATGTGTAAGATAAATTGTAGCGAGAAAACAGTCTAACCCGAAACAGAAAATAACTTTTCTTAGTATCCGACCTTAAAGTTGATTCAGTATATTTCCACCTCAATAGGCCGCAATGTGTTACTATTTTAGGGATTTTATTATCTGTAAAATGCTGTGAATCCTTGGAAAAGTTAGCAGCGATTTCTCATTGCCTATTCGACTATAATAATTACTTATCATCCCCCGGTAGGTAACTAAATATAGAAAACCAGGTCCAGTCTATTATGTACGTGCTAGATGTAGCAGTGTTGGATTCACAATGGCATTAGTGCGAAACTGAACTCACCAAGTATGTCTGGAATTGAACTCAGCACAAAAATTAAGCACTGATATCTGTTACTCTACCCAGATGTGCAGACATATTCAATGAAATTTAACAAGTAAATATGTAACTAGTGATTCCAACAGATATTGGTTGGAATATTTAAAATATGACATCAAAGTTAAATCTCCAATTAATTACAAAAGTTATAATGTAAATCCGTTAGTATTCAGCTTTTAAAATCAAAGAAAGGTAAGGTATGCAGAATGTGTTTATGTAGAATTCTAAATATTTTATCTCTAAGACATGCAATCTTTCTCATTTCAGTGCTGGGGTTTTAAATAATGTTAAGAGTAATTTCTATATAAGCCTCCGTGTTTTCCAGTTCATCCATTGTAATTTTTAGAATTCGTATTTTATCATAAATCTATGCCACAATACGCATATCTTATTTAAGAAAATCCTTGCATCTCTATTGCTGTTGAAAATTTTCATTCTTTCCTGTAAGTGCTACTTGAGATATTTATGAACATCTAAATATATCTGTACTATTTAACTCTGATATGTCAGACAGATTCAAGAAAGGAAATATAATTAGTATATACTATTGTATAGCACTTATTTTTAAAACATACGCATACATAGAAAATCAACAGTCAAAATCTTACGTTTCTACCTTGGTTCGAACCACGACTACTGCCAACGGTGGCAAATATTCAACGCATTAAAATGCATATAATATTTATCTGAAGTACACAGTAGACAACTATATATGCATCATATCACGAATAAAGGAACGAACGAATAATTTTCTACACAAGCTGTTTACTAGCCACAATTTATATATTGTATAAATTTTGAGAATATTATCGGAAATTTTATTTTCTAAAATATTTTTATTTAAATCATCTAATACAGTAAAGTGCGTTTTCTTTCCGTTTTATTATTTTTGTAATATATCACCTGTCGAAAAAATAAATTTAAAATGTCTATTTTTGCGAAGATTTCTCATTCTGTTTTGACATATTCCTGTTCGGTGTGGCACTTTGGTAGCAAAAGTGTATTTTATTTTTCCCATTATATTCATAAAATAGAATTTAACTTGTATTAGCGTTATGGGAGCAAAGATCATATATAGACACATAATTAAATCATATGCGAAGATAATGATTATTGTTAACTCTGCAATTTATTTGACTCTTTTCTTTAAGTGCAACGAATCGTTCAAGCAGTACACAATGTTTGCCGCAGATCTTCTCATATATTTCAATAATATCCGTTGATGGATTTAAGGAATGGAACGAACCCGTTCCCTTTTATGTTTTAGGAAGTTAATGTTAGATTTCAACCTATTTAAAGGTTGCATCAACAGGATTTACCTTGCTCAATTATTCTGTTAATTGTTCGTTACCGTTAATATTTTGAGCATCCAAAATTAGCAAGAATGTTTATTGTTTCTGAAGATGTTTAAAGTTACATTACAATTTGCAGAGACAGCTATGTCAATGAGGAAGCACAATTTCTTCCTATGTTCTTTGACCATAATGTCTGGGCGTTTTGATTCAATTGATTTGTTTGTGTGTATTGTAAAGTCTGACAACATTGTTACAGGTCCTATCTCCATAACCGATTCTGGGTGGTGTTCAGACCAATTTCTTGCAGATTCTTTTCCGCAAACGTTGCAGATGTTCCAGTTCAGATATTGGCCCACGCTGTCATGCCGGAAATTATATTCAGTGGATGCGAAGACTGCGTACCTGACACATGATTGTCAATTGTTTCTGGATATGTATTACAGGATCTCAATTTTGGACTGATAATTTTTTCACTATGTGTCCTTGGAATTACTAATTAGCAAGCATTGATCCTGTGCAGCAAGACTTAAATCTTTGATTTCAACATTTAACCCTGCACTACGTAGCCACTGATGGATACGGATTTTGTCTACATCATCTTGTTTTGTACGGGGAAAGTTTTGGCCATGAAGTTTTTTATCTTGATATCGTTTCTGTTTCTGGTCTGTTGCATTTGCCATTCCTTTCATTTTTAAGTATTGTGCAGATGCAGTCGGTTATGCTTTACTTGCATTAATTAACCCAGGTGAAAATGCATTTTGAAAAGGTTCGCTTCCGTTAATATTAAAAAATATTATTAATTATTTCATGTTCTTTCATACAGATCATCATCCATTATTCGGCAGTGTCCATCTTTGAACGCCAATTTTTGCAGTTTTGTAAGACAGTTCTATTTTAACTAATCCTCAGCCTCCTTCCGATCTGGGCACATACACATCAACATCAACCTTGGAAAAATTCATGCGGTGGCAAGCGAGAAGCTTTTTCCTTTTGTCGTCCATTTACTTAAAGCCAGCTGTGGTCCAGTTAAGATTTTTGAAATAGAATTACAACACAGGAACGTCCATGGAGTTTACGGCTGATGTTTGTTTATTTTTTTTAATTACTTTTTCAAAATTCTGCTCAGTATTCATTACCAGATGCACACGCCTGTAGTTATCCTTTCTTTTCTTCGCCTCCATTTGCGTATGATATATTCCATCCCCTTCGCTAATTCCTAGGAACCTATAGGCTTCTTCTTGTTCCCGTTACCTAATCGTTGTGAAAAAAAATCTAAACCTAATGTTTGTCTTTCTATAATTTTCACTTTATTAAATGTTCCATTTGCGTATTAATCTAATCCGAAATTTATACTGTTGCATTCTTAAACAGTGTAAACAGACAAATGTGCTACTCGAGTGAAGGAGCAGCAACACGCGAGCTATTAAAAATAGAGATGTTTATTGTAAAAAGAGAATGCTCTACTGAAAGTCAGGGAATTGGGTAGCAGGCTAGTAATTCCTGAAGTAAGCCTTCAGGTATATCCTGTGCCCACGATACATATCTGCTGATGTTGTCAGTCAACATAGGCGATAAGTAGCGTGGGACATTTCATTACAATATATACCTATCACGTCACTGAATCATTTTACATTATTGAGTAGACCCTTCAACTCATTGTCGTCTTTGGCAAAGAGTTTGAGATCATCCATGTGCAGTAGGTGATTGAATACTTTCTTATTTAGTTTGTATCCATAGCTATTATTGTTTAGTTCTTTCATATGGTGGATTAAGGACAAAGAAAACAGAAATGGTGACTGGGAGTTTGGATGTGGCAATGCCTATAATTCAATTTAGGGATAATGTAGTTTTCCACATTCACATGCTGTATTCAAGGATATTTATTATCACGAAGGAGACTTTGTAAATTTTCAGAGATCCAAGGTTGTGACATACTATCAAAGTCTTTAGGGTAATCTATCCATGCAATGCTAACATTTTACATCTTTTACTGCAATTTTCAAGGATCATTTTGTAAATCACCAGTTGATTTTTGCAAGCATATGAACCTCTCCTGCATTAATTTTGTTCCAATGGATGAAGGTGGTTTGCTTCGAGAAAAGAGTAAGTACGATAGATGATATAGCCAGAAATTGGGCACCTTATGATTTCCTGAAGATTACCATTTTGGGGATATCGTTATAGCATGCATAACATTATTCATGATTGAATATTCCCATTCTGTTTATCCAGCATACGTCCTTCTTCAAGTTTGAGCCATTATACTTTTGGGTTATGTTCCTTTGTGCTGCTTAAATGAATCTCCCAAGATTTCCGTATTATTTAAGTAGATGGTGTTTTTGACATGTATAACTGCTTTTCCAATTTCTCTGTAAATTTTCTTACGGTTTGTATAGAATATATCATTTTATCGACTGAACCTACACATCTTGTTCCCTGTACCTTTAAATGCAGTATCTGTTTCAACATTTCCTTGAATCTTGGGATTTCATTTAGCGATTTAATTTTATATTACTGCTAGATTATCCTGCATTTGTGTGTTGAGATATTTGGTTTTCTAGTCATCTTATCCAGTATCGAAATATCACATCTGACTTTCTTTATTCCTCGCATCAGTTTTGCTTTCCAAGCTGGCCCTCTTTGTTGTTTGATCCTATCATTGTTTTCACCCCAATCTTCCAAGGAGCTGGCTAAGATGTTGCGTATATAACAATATTAAAGTCTGTGATGTTTCCCAGTGATTTTCCCGTTAACAGTGTTTCCTGCGCAGTGTTGTATATTTCCATAGTGTGCTTACTGGCCTTTTTCATGTGATTGTTTGGAACTAGGTTGATTTCTGAGAATTGAGTGAGAGTTACTCTGCTGTGTACTTGGATGATGTGTCTTTTCGGTTCCGTGATTCCGTGATTTCACCTCTGTTGGGTTCATGGAGTTCTACTCTAATGTATTTGGACTTATTTTCACTGACATCGTCTGGGTAACTGCAGGTTATATCACATGTAGATTCTCCGGTTTTATTTCCTGGGAAATTATTATTTCGTATATCATTTATTGCAATTGTTACCTCCTCCTCTGTAATATGATTTATTCCTACTATTTAATGTTTGAGTGATGATTTATTGCATTCTGTCTTATATCTAGTTTTAACTTATCTATTTCTGCATTTGAGAGTCTTTTGCTTCGTTCGATGTCGAGGCATACATTTGCAACCATGTTTTTTTTAAAGTTTGTATCTAATTCCATTTCCTATCATAGTTCTCCATATGTTTCATCCGTAGTCTTCTTTTGTAGATTTTAGAGTACATATTTGATACTCTTCCCGAGATCATTTCGTTCGGTTCCTTTTCATTAAGTGATTTGTTTAGTGACAGATTTTCGGATCCAGACTGGTTCGACACCACCCTTGTTGACACGGGTGGTGGCAGATCCGGGATGTATATTTGTTCGTAAACTTTGAGATTTGTAATTTAAAAAAAAATTATCCTTGACCGCCAAGGGTAATTTTTTTCAAGTTACTAACTAGGAAGACTGTTAACCAAGACGAAATCTTTCGACACAAGAGTTGGAGAGGGGGGGAATTATATTCAAAGATCCAGGGTTCAAGAGTTCATTTTTGACTACTGCATTCAGATGCGAGGTTAGTATATGGTCATGGACATGGAATTGACTCTAATAAGTTTTAAATTAGTAAAAGTCGCATTGACTAATACCAGATAAAATTTCAGAGGTGAAAATATTTTTTACGTTTAGGGTTATCACAAAAAATAAATACCTAAAAGAATTAAAGTTAAATAAAGTCAAAGAGACTGAAAATGAAATTAAAGTAAAGAAAAATGTAATTTCAATTTGCATAAAATTTATGATAGTTTACATGTAGAAAGGCAGAAACAGAATGTCATACGAATAATGCTTAACCTTCCGGCGTCAATGACAGTCATAGGTATCAAGTTTGAAAGGGTAGACCCACCCATCCTAACTCAATTTAGCGGAAAGATCATCCAGAAAATTATATTTTCCCTTGTTTAATGACTAAGATTAAACAAAAAAGATTTTAATTTAGGGTCCCCACAATTATCATTCTCACTCAAAGAAAAGTCAGACTTGAATTAATACACCTGTACCCATAAGCAAACGGAGGAAAGAAAAACGATGAAGGAAGACAGACAGTACAATCGGTACCCATTCACATACACGAACACACGGACAGACACACACAAACACACATACATACAGACACACAGACACACACACGCATATATATTTATATATATATATATATATATATATATATATATATATATATATATATATATATATATATATACATGAAAATGATTCCTATAACCTGTATCTGAGCACATTTGTCTGTTAATGTGTGTATCCAAACCGTAAAACAGATAACCGTAATATAGATTTTCCCGCTATGTTAGTATAATCTTTGGTTCTTATATTTTTTCTTTACCTTTCTTTTCAATAAGTAATAGATTGTTAGTCTGCTTTATTGAATGATCACTAGATAGAAACATGCGTATACACACATACTCACACACACACACACACACACACACACACATATATATATATATATAAATATAAATATATATATATATATATATATATATATATAAATATAAATATATATATATATATATATTTATATAAATATATATATATACATATATATATGTATGTATGTATGTATGTGTGTTTGTATTCTTCTAAACATTTACACGCACATATATGTGAGTGTGTATGTGTATGCGAGCATAGATAAATAGAATATACATGTACACGCACACACATACACACACTCACTCACATACACACACACTCATCGACAAAGATAAATTTTGTCGAGTTTATTAAAAGCACGGAGCGTTCTGCTCGAAGTATAGGAAAATATTATTATTATTATTATTGTTGTTGTTGTTGTTGTTGTTGTTGTTATTATTATTATTATTATTATTATTATTATTATTATTATTATATACAACTTTGTTCAACGGTTTATTCTGTTATAATAGAAAGCTAAAAATTTGCACATGTTAGATTCATACTCTAGTATTTTATTCAGCAAGCACATAAACAATATTTCCAAATGTTCAATGAAAGAAATTCTATGCATAGTTCATTTTTCTTTTCTTTTTCTTCTTTAAATCGAAAATAATGTGCAAAAATGCCGGAAGTGACTTGATCTGTTAATCACCTTCGTATAACCCGAGAAAGTCCAAACAGTATTATATTCTATTCATTGTCCTCTGGCAAAAATCTAAGATTACATTAGAAAAGAGTAACACATTTCTACAATAGCATCTTTGATTTTAACAATATTGTTCAAGTAATGATGATTTACATTGCTTAAAAAATAGGAATATCTCCCTTTTTAACTAGACTTTGAATTCGAAGACGTATACTGATGATGATTGTTTTGGGGGTGATGGTATGAGTACAAAACTCAGAAGAAAAAGTTGGATTAACTTCACAAGAGCATTATCAAAATTAGAGTAATTAAATCAATGCTATATTATTCAGATTTGCTATTACTTAAACCTCAAATTTTTGTCGGAGCTTCAAAGTATTCTTCTTCCTACTTGGGAAGTGTTGTGATCATGGCTCTTCACGACGTGCTCTCATGGCCTTCCACGTTTTACTGTAATAAACTGTTGTATTTTTGCCATTCCACTTAATCCATATTTTGTCAACCATTTACACGATCTTGTCAGGTTGTGTTAGATGCAGTTTTCCTCTGTCGCGCTAAACTTCTGTATACTCTGTGAGTAAAATTCTCCAAACCCACTTTCCTAATCACGCACTCTTGAAGTATGCCCTGTCTCTTTCTGATTCTTAGTCGCAGGTACCTTTTTGTATACATTTTCTTTAATACTGCGTTTTTGCTCACATGTTCAACACAATGTATTCTCAGAGTCTTTTTGTAGGACACATTCTTGCCTAACGTCTCTTCATCTGTCATGAGATTGTCTAGCATTCACTACCATGTAGTAGGAAAATATTATATAACTGTTCAACAAATTTTCTTTATTTCCTAATGAATTACTTCTGTTTCTTCATACTAAGCTTTGATTTTCGAAAGTACTTTCGCTATCCCCACAAACCGTCAATCATCAGCTATAAAAGGACATTTTTATAAGTCGAGAAAATGAAAACAAATAAAAAATTATAATAAGAGCACAAGATAAAACAACAAAATGGAAGAGCTAATCGGTTATTACTCTACACTTATCTGAGCTCGATCTGACTTGATAACTCAGTCAGTTAAGTGACATACGTGATACACGTTTGGGTGGTCATGTATCTGACTAGGCAAATATTTTACCGCTTTCTGTTGTAGACTGGTTGACAACCAAGGTTAAAGAAGCTTGTCTGTTCTGCTAATCAAACTATAGCTGGGGGAAGAAGAGATGGATTCAGGCATTTCCCAAAGGTATTTTTGCGCAACTGAATCCAACGAACTCGAATAAGAACTCGACTCTCCGAGGACTTACTCCGAGCCAGTATCCATTACACAACGCACATCTGTGATAACTTCTAAAATACAAATGCAAAATCAATCTCCATATTCTGTCTTCTTGAATCCACATCATTTTCGTCATTTCATCAATCCTCCCTATTCTCAGCTTTCGCTTTCATTTTCATTTCCTGTAAACCCTTGAACACTAGTGGCATTCCAGCCTAGCTTGGAGTGAAATATTTTTTTTTTAAATAAACGCGTTCATTAATATTTTGAGGCGAGTATATTCATTTCTAAGTAGATCGGATGATGATCACAAAAACAATTCTATTTACACTGGGAAAATTGTTTTTAATGAATAAATATAGTTTCCAGGGCTTTTAAGATAGTAGCAATAATGCTATCTACGCACTTTCAACATCTTTAAAAGATGTTCTGCGATTGCAAGTACGCATGTACGTTTGTTCAATTCATCTCGCCAACACTTTCTAATAAACAACGTGGCATAATAATTCTCTTTTCTTGAATGACTCTTTCTATATAGGCAATTTAACGGTAACATTTAAATTCATGTGTAGAGCTAGATTTCACGACATTTTATTTAAAATCGATTTCAACATAGGTCGATAAGAGAACATCAAATGGATAGAAAAATAACACTGTCTGACATTTCAAATTCCAGACAAGCTTCGCCAATCCACGGTAATCTAAGTTATACAGGTCATATTTAAGGACAAGATGTTTTACATTCGTGGAAATGTGCAATTTTAGAATCAATCCAATAGCACATGTCTAAATGATAGGTATAATGCCTCTTCCGGATGACTCAGGTATTTCACTTTACCTCAACTCTCCATGATTTTTGGTTCACCACTGCTGTAGTCTGGTAGTGAACTCACAACACTTTTGGTCTAGTCACTGGATCCACCCAACGCCTTTATCCGCTGAGCCGTGCTGGAGATTTGCGTTAAAGGGAAATAACTGAGGCAGCCGAAAGAGGCTGATACGTAGAACTAGAACACTCTAACCCGGCCGACGAAATAAAGGGTTCAGTTCGAAATACCAATCATCTGAAGTAGGCCGGAGCGTACAACGGCTGGAACGTTGGGAATATGGCAATGAAGATGGGGATAACATTCCGAATAATGTAACTAATAATAAAAAAAACACTAAATAAACCCTTATTTTAAGGATTATAGAGCTGGTGAATCATTGTATTTAAAGGGACTTTAAAAGCTAAAATTGAAGAAATGGAAATCGGCGCAATGAAAGAAATGACTTAAATCAGCAATGGGGAATTTGGTAAAAATACTGAGGAAGGAGCGAAAAATCTGCAGACAGTTGCTTATAAATCTTAATTCAGGATTACTACCATTTACTTAAGAGAATGTGATTAGTTGATCTGTTTGCGCGTTAGGCTTCTACAGATGAATTGATTACTATCTCGTCAATGTAATAGGATCTCCGGGAAATGGAATGCAAATTTCTGTCCCGTCGGATTCTCTTTTGTAAATCCTATTTCACTGTAATAATTGAACAGTCAGAGGGTAAGCCGTCGAGAAAGGTGGCTTGAAACACATGAAGAAAACAAGTTAATTTAGTAATGGATACAATTAAAAAATATATTGCTAGAAAATGTCTTTCACATAGAAACTCATGACTTAATATAGATGGATTCTTGAACAATATATTTATATTTCTGTTGAGATGTTACATCGACTGTGCTGTAAAATCTAGTTGTAATTATATTCCTAATCATGTAATAGGCAAATATATAATTGAATTTCCATTAAATTTCATTTGATATTTAATTTTCAATAGGAAATCTACGTTTTAACAATGATTTTCACAATAATGGCTAAATGTGGTCGATTTGAGGAATATTATCATACCTTTTAGTTCGTTATAAAACATTGCATCTCCAGATATATTGTCTCAAAAATGTACATTTTTGGGGAAACATTTCCAATGGTTAAAGGATGACCTGTGAAAATTACAAAGATAATCAGTCAACTAAATAGTTAAGGAAAATGAAAGGAAAATACATGAAAATAAATTAAACATTTCCTATATAAAATTGAATAACAACAAACAGATTAACTAACGCTTGTTTAATAGACGGAAAAATAGCGTCACTTATCCTTTTCCATAACTGATCGTTCATTATGTAGTACGGATTTAAAAGAATTTCAGTGTTATCTGAGTTACATTTGAATACTTAATGATATTTATCCTCCTCTTTATTTCACAGATATTTTATAAGTTAGCCCAGGACAGTGAAGTTTAGAGAGGACTGATAAAAGTGTTCTTTACAGTGTTGTTGAGATGATAAATTAAACTGATTTGAAGCAGGCTTTCAATTCAAGAAGTTTCTAAAGATGACCTTCTATATGAATACAGAATAGCAACTGGAATTGATACATTTACCTTTATGACATTCCTCAAGAAACGAAACGAATTTTCATAAAATTAATTCCTCTTGTCTTTTCGTTTATTCATAAAGTATTTACAGATATATTTTACTTATATCTGAATATATATTGATGTATGCATAAGTATGTGATATATGAATATATTTTGTTCATATTATTTTATTAATATCTGCATATATACATACATATATATATATATATATATATATATATATATATATATATATATATATATATATATATATATATATATACAAGTATAGGATTGGTATATATGGAATAATTTCCAATAACCAACAATTATTATTCTTAAACGAGTGCTCAATACAGAGTAGAGCAGATATAATTATTTACTTAAAAATTATAACATAAATATGTTATAAAATCACTACAAAAATAGCCATTTTGTTTAGGAAGCTCCGGTATTTTATCAAGTGATCACTTGATAAGACACCAGAGGTGTTGAAACAAAATGGCTATTTTTGTAGTGATTTTATAACATATTTATGTTATGATTTTTAAATAAATAATTATATATATATATATATATATATATATATATATATATATATATATATGAAGAAATATAGTCTTAAAGTGTGCTATATTTATGGGATAAAATGCTCAATATCAGAGATAAAGCGTGTGTAAATATGAAAGTGAACATAGAAGTCAACACTTAGAGGCGACAGTCTGTTTCATGCTAGATGCAATCGTGGCCTGACGATTGCATCCAGCATGAAACAGAATGTCGCCTCTATGTGTTGACTTCTATGTTCACTTTTATATATATATATATATATATATATATATATATAGAGAGAGAGAGAGAGAGAGAGAGAGAATCTTAAAGATTCATTTCGCTTATAATTTATTTCGTGAATATCTATTGATATCCATCTCTTCGGACACGAAATTATTTAGTAGATGGATACAATTCCCGGACTGATATTTTAGAATGACAGGAGGAAAGCAAGAGAGAAGAGAAGAAAGAACAGAAAGAAGAAAATTGACAGATGGTCAAGTTCTTTTTAAAAAAGTGTGATAGAATGAAGGTACGGAAAGGAAAGGGAAGAGTTGAATGGGTATTAATAAGCGTAAAATAGACTGACCCATCCAAGATTTTTTTTTAATTTAAGTCTGAAACTATGTACATCAGGTTATTCAGTATATTGACCAATATGCCCTGTTATTTTAAGCAGGACATTTCAAAACAATTTCAAATTAGATACTCCAAAAAAGAGCCCCTAATCAAATAAGAAATAAAAAGTTCAATAATTATAATAATATCTCTATCTATTAAAAGCAGGATGTTTGTGTGTGTGTGTGTGTGTGTGTGTGTGTGTGTGTGTGTGTGTGTGTGTGTGTGTAACGAATGCACGGCCGCAATTTTCGACGGATTTGCACCCAAATTTACATGCGCATCCTCCAAGTTAGCGCAAGGCCAAGACCGACTTTGCATTTCCCAACTCCCATCAATAGTGGAAATAGTCGATTGTTCCTGCTTCTACGGCAGTTTTCATGTAGTTTGCGGCCATTTTCTACTGACCATATTGGGAGCCTATAGTTAGCTGCCGCGAATAGGCAGGAAGATTCTATTGGCCAGCGTGAGAGCCAACGGCTGACTGACACGAATATTAATTTACATGCTAGCATGCAAAAAAAATCGATAGCTGTATTCGTCATAAGTGGGAAAAATTTAAATCTGCATGGCACTTTACTCAAATTGGCTCATTCTCTTGCTTAAACTCAACGTTGATTCTGATTCCGCAGAACTGTGTTGGGTGTGAAAAAGTATTTGTTGTTAACATTCTTTTTTCATTCGGTTTTTCCACTTACGAGTCCTTTTTTAAAGCTGATCCTCAAGGACACATGGCACAGTCGATAAAGGCGTTGGTTAGATCCAGTGACAGACCTAAAGACTGTGAGATCAATACCCGGTTAAGGCAGTGGAGAACTTTCAGATTGTAAATTAGCAGGAGATAACTGATAACTGACATCCATCAAACATGGAACTAGAACAGTCTACCCCAGTGATCGAAATAAAGGGTTCAGTTCGAAATTCCAACCACCTGAAGAAGGCCGGAGCGTACAACGGCCGAAATGTTGTGACAAATATGGCGACAAAGATGAGGACAATAGTCCGACTAATGTAAATAATGTAAATACTGATCCTTTTATGTTCATTTTGTTTAGTTCTTTTTTCGTAACAGATTTAATGTTTAGTATAGAGCTTAGAAAAAATTCGCAGTGTGAGATAGGCAAGAAGTAAGGCATGTAGCAACATCAGCACGGCAAAGGGCACTCCTTTAAAGGCAAGGAAGGGCAAAAATATTTTAAGTCAAGTGATAGCGATTGCTGTATGAGTCGTACCCTTTTTGAATCAAGCACGGGCAACGCCGGGTCATGCTGCTAGTCAAACATAAATGAAAGGGGTTTTAAATACAGATACATATTAAGTACAGATAATTGTACAAACGTTGTTAATTTAGAATTATAAATGTTGTATACATCGGCAGGACAGTCATATTTACAACTACATAGAAAGAAACACGTAAAACAAACACGCCTGAAATATGCCTGAATGTAACTTCAGCTCTTAAGATGCCATCCGCCTTGACTCTCGTCGCTTGGTGTTCAATTCATTGTCCTCTTTTATATTTTGATATCAAAATATGCTATATTTCAGATATTGAACATTTTTGCTCATAAACATTAATTCCATTTGGTGCATCATTAATATGAAATATCAGCTATTTATCGTAAAACATAATTTTGAGGCACCTTTGTATGTTTTACAAGTAATAACTCCGATGGTATTTATTTGAACTTATTTCCGATCATGATTTTAAAATTATATATTTAATAATTTCAATATTTTAGATGAGACATTGAGATATTTATGCAATGAAAAACGTTCAGATTTGGAACAGACAGAATACTGACCTTTATTAGATTTAATGTCAATTGACAAAATTTCGGCAGTCGTTAATAATCAAATTATAATTTTGAGTTACCGTTGTGTGACACATTACAGTCTAGAGCATGATCATCCAAAATTGCTTTTCTTAACAACATTTCTTAACGGTCACATGCATATTATCGGACTGGAGACAGTGTCAATCTATTTTATTTTAAATTTTCTCAGAAGGAAACATTCCGTTCATTTTCAAATTGAAATCCTTATATCAGAAATTTTATCATCTAATATTTATATGCATGAAATAAACTGTAAAATGAAGAGAAACAAACTTTGTTGATAAATCGATATATTTTTATTCGAAATGTACATTAACAATCTATAAAACACTATTACATTTATCTCCGCAAAGTTGAACTATTTTAGAATCGTACATGTTTTGTTTTGATTTTTTTTTAAATTTATTATTAACAATGTAAAAAACTTAGCTACTACTTAGCTTGTTAAACTCTTTTGCATTCTCAACTGAAATTTGCATCTAAATAACTTGTTTTGGGAATTGTCTAGCATGTCATTATCTAAAACTTCCAAGTTGGATGATGTTATTCAAAAGTTTTACATCGTATGGTTTTAGTCAGAACCACGGCGAAATTAATTAAATGGGTATTAATCTCAAATAAAATCGTGACTCTTCTGAACAAGCTCTTCCAATTAATGAGGTTCGTAGACGTGAATCATTTCTATTTAATTACTTCTTCTTTGTGGACGAAAAACCTGATTGCTTGTAATTTTATCTAGTGTCCATTGTGAGGATTAGGAGTTTACTCGAAAAGTTTTTAGATGCTTTCAAGATAAATGTTTTATCCATTTGAAATCTTTCACTAGCAAAGCAGCGTGCTTCAATTGGGATACACCGTTTTAAATTCCAATAAATCAGTCAAATAGAACGAAGGAAAATGGTATATCGATTTCTATCTATAGATAGATACATAGACAGACAGATGAGAAAATATAAATTCATAGGGATGAAATGTCCTTGCTTCAAATTTCACATGTATGTATATAGATATCGGTATACTTCTCTTAATTGCTTTTTGAAAAGATCTTAAGTAATTCTGATATTAAACGTCGACAGCTATACTTTGTATATGCTTAAGAAAATCTACCCTCATTTTTTTATTTTAAGTATCATTTTTGTTAATAATTAGTATAATTATTTGCTAACACCTTTTAAATATTGTAATTTATTTAACTTTTTATGTCGCTTTAAGACATGTACTACATATATATATATATATATATATATATATATATATATATATATATATATATATATATGAAGAAATATAGTCTTAAAGTTTCCTATATTTATGGGATAAAGTCCTCAATATCAGAGATAGAGCGTGTGTAAATATAAAAGCTGACATGGAAGTCAGCACTTAGAGGCGACAGTCTGTTTCATGCTAGTGCAATCGTCAGGCAACTAGTGCTGTTATTTTCTCGGCTATATATATATAAGGGTCAGTGGTGCATTATGGGTAGTCTATTTTGGCGGTTACTTTTACCGGAAGTCGCTTATTTGTTTATTTATTTATGTCAAATTATTTTGCTTGTTTTTTTGTTTGTTTTTTTATTTTATTTTTTGTCTTATATAATCATTTACCGGAAGTCGGATGTTTGCTTATTTATTTGGGTCAAATTGTTTTGCTTGTTTTTATTTATTTTCATTTTTATTTTTTATCTTATATATTTGTTTATTTGTCATTGATTAAATCTATTTGTTGACTTTTGGGGTGGGATGTTGTTGTTTGTTCTTACTATTATTTTGGTCGGAACAGTTTTAATATATATATATATATATATATATATATATATATATATATATATATATGTATATATATATGTGTGTGTGTGTGTGTGTGTGTGTGTGTGTGTATCTGTGTGTGTGTTTGTAAATATATACCTCAATATCTTGCAAACCTGTTGCCACACAGGTATCATAAATTTGACCACTCTAAATGCGGTGTACTTAATTTTTTTACAGCTAATCAAGAATTTGTTTCTTATTGAAATCTGTAAAATATTTTAGATTGCAGGTCGTTTACAGTATCCGTAGATCCAAAGCAGTCCCTCATTTAACTACTGAACTCACGCGACAAACCTTAAATTCGTTGATCGATGTCTTTTATCATGATTTTACCATAGAAAAGTGATTATGAAATATAATAACTGAATTATTGCGTGAAGCAAATCCAGAGGCTAGGTAAGAACCTTGGACAAAATTTGATGGTTTTAACTGGAAACGCGTGCCTTTAATCTTGAAAAGATGCTGACCTTTCATTTGAAGATATTTCTTTATATTATATTTGGTTCTGAATTACCCGATTCATCATATATGCATAAATAATATCAAATGTATTTCCTATTCAGGTGAAATCAATGAAACATATATTGTTTAGCAGATGCAAACAATGCCTTTGTGCTCTATATCCATATTGTCAACATTCGTATCGTGTATTTGTACCGCAATACCTCTTCTATAAAAGTTTTATTTTTTTATTTATTTAATTTTTATTTTTTCTTGTAACTTATAATTTTCTACTTTTTGGTGGATAAAATATGAAGAAATTTTCCAAATGTTTTGTATGTCCGAGCGATTTTCGTCTATATATTTAGCTACTATCAAGGATGATTTTATTTGTAATTTAACTGAATGTGTGGCTTGTTTTGTGTATAAATTTACAGTTATATATATATACATACGTACATACATACACACATACAGTATTGAAGAGATTGCTAGTTAGGTAGATAATATAGATCTAATTTTTCGCAAATTTTCATATAATCTCAAACAAATTTAAAAGCTGTCATTTCATTTAATGTGATATAGAATATTAAATTTTGCAACTACTTTTTCTTTCCCATATCTCACGTATAATTCAAGATTCTCTATAATCGGAAATTCAATTAGTTGTTTACTATAAATGCAACTCCTGTAAAATTCTGAATTACGTTAATTTTTAAATTTGTCTATTAACATGAGAAAGATACCCATTATATGTTATTAACACATACTTTCAGAATGTAGAATAAGATATTCCATGAGATTCATTCTGCAAACTCTCTCTTGTGATGATTATTTGTCATTTAATATAAAAATTATATTCAAAAGTCATTCGCAACTATGATGCAAAAATCTATCACCAATAATCGAACATTTTATGGCATAGCATTAAGATACTAAGTGCGCATACATCACAATATTATCAAACACCAGAATCTATCTTCTCATACGTATCCCCGAAAACTTATTCCGACTCTATCTTATTAAAACCTCGTTATTCACATGATATGTATATATGTTATTCAGGAAATCTTCAAGGGAACCATATGTCTGTCGATTCAAATCTTCCCATTGTCTACCAGTAGATTGCCTATAATTCAATGATATACAGACATAGTAACTATTACATAACTGTTCAAGTTTTTTGTATTAATTTCTAGCGATAACTTCTTATCCCTCAATAATTGCTTCCATCCCCCGAATTAACCTCATACTATTCCTATGCACATTGAATTTTTATACAATACTTCTCGATCCAGATGGGTCAATCATTGTAACTGTATAAATTTGCCGTTCCCAAAACTTTACATTCAGATTGGCTGCTATCTTTCGTTCAAACATGCATTATGTATTCGTACAGTTATGTAACTGATTACACGAAGAGCCATTCAACATGATATCATACCCACGTACGCACATCTTTAAATGTTTGCATAAGTGTGTCCTCAGAAGCCCATTTGTAATTCATCTTTTATTGGTGGTGTTTTTATTATTATTTTGTTGTCTCACACTTAGGCATTTATTGAGACATGGTGTTAAAAGGCCACTCACAAGATAAGGACTATTCAGAGCATTCTCCCAGAGTAAATGATGACATACTTCCGGAGGTCTACGTTATTGTCCTCAATTGCAATTTAAGCGATTTTTCAGTTTTCTGGGTAGTATTCTACGCGGAATCATTACTGCATACAATACTTCGATATTGATGTCCCCTAGATTCTCCAGCTCCCTATTGAGATCCTGGCAAATTTCAATATTTTCAGTTTCTTTTGAATCCACCCGTAACATTTCATATGGAACAGCGAAGTCAATAATTTAACACTTGCTATTCTCCTTATTTAAATAAAATGAGGTCGGGATGTTATGATTCAATGGCATGCTACTTCAGGATTGAGAAATATATTGTGACTATCACTTAGACACCTACCTCTAACTGATGTTAATATAATTAGTTTTTTAAGATGAAGCCAAACTGACGTAATACGATCTCAATTTTTTGCCTTTAATATACAAAGCTCTTTGGTGAGTTAGCTAGCCAGATATAAATGGTGATGTAATTGTCTGCAGAAATTGTCTGCCATGACTGAGATCTGCTTTTATAGCATAGTTCTGTGTTCGCTTGCCAAATATAGATCTTCCAGGAGCTACCATCTTGACACGGGGCAGCATGGAATTCGATGTAAGTCTCCGTGTAGATTCTGTGCCCTGTCGGATATTGAATGGAGGTATGACGTTGTCATAACCACGTTCCTATGCAGACCAAAAAAACAACAACAAAAAAAAAACACCACGTGTATTTGTGTCTTAATAAGTTATTTTTATTGAATTGAAAATTACACACACACGAACACACACACACACATACGTGTGTTTGTGTAATTTGTAAATTTATATTCAGGCGTGTATGAGAAGGATGTCTTTTAAATATATATATATGTGTGTGTGTGTGTAATGTATATATTTAGGTTCAGTCGTGTAGGTAAAGGCTGTATCTTAAATATGTGTGTGTGTGTGCGTGCGTGTGTTTAATTTGTATATTTATATTCAGTCGTGTATGAGAAGGGTGTATTATATATATATATATATATATATATATATATATATATATATATATATATATATGTGTGTGTGTGTGTGTGTGTGTGTGTGTGTGTATGTGTGTGTGAACACAACCTTATACACATCTATATATACGCAGTATGTATCAAATTTCTTTTTCGATCTTTGAGACAGTCATCAAACCAGGTAAAATAGCCATATGAACATCAGTCCTGACATCCATCGTTGTACCTCAAAACAGCAAGTCACAAGAAATGTTCAAAATCTCAAATTCTTGCTTCTACTCATGGATTCACCTGTCGGATGATAGACTGGCGCACGCTTTCAAATACTCCCACTACGTGTCGATTGGTTTCGCAGACACACATGACGCGTTGATGACACGTCTCTGTATTATTAATGACCGCTGTATGAATCAGTTGTTTTATGTGGTCCCACAGATAAAAATACAAAGTGACGTTTACTTACAATTTAATCGAATTTGCATTGTTGTTAGATAATATGTAAAAGATGTGACGATCTTTTTGCAATGTTTGAAATATAACATTTTAAAACGGGTAAAGCAATAACTGTAACTGTGTAAATATAATATTTTAGTCAGAAGAGTGAATACATAGAAGAGGAAATATTGATGTATTTTAACGAAATTGATATATATATATATATATATATATATATATATATATATATATATATATAAATATAAAAGTGGACATGGAAGTTAGCACTTAGAGGCGACAGTCTGTTTCATGCTAGTGCAATCGTCAGGCGACTAGTGCTGTTATTTTTCTCGGCTATTTATATAAGGGTCAGTGGTGCATTATGGGTAGTCTATTTTGGCGGTTACTTTTACCGGAAGTGGCTTATTTGTTTATTTATTTATGTCAAATTGTTTTGCTTGTTTTTTGTTTGTTTTTTTTTTTTGTTTTTTTTTTATCTTATATATTTATTTATTTATTCTTTTATTTTGATCGGTGTTTTTGGTTAACGTAGTAAAAATTTGTTTATATAGCTTATTGTTGGTAGTCTATAATGGCCGTCATTACCGGAAATCGCTTGTTCGCTTATTTATTTGAGTCAAATTGTTTTGCTTGTTTTTATTTATTTTCATTTTTATTTTTTATCTTATATATTTGTTTATTTGTCATTGATTAAATCTGTTTGTTGAATTTGTGGTTTTTTCTGACTATTATTTAGGTGGGAACAGTTTTTAATTTATCTATTTAGGTTGGTTATCTTTATTTGTTTTTGTTTTGTTTTGTTTTTTAAACGGCTAGTTTATCGTAATCGGTTGTTAGTTTATTTATATATTTGGATGTATTTAGATCGATTTATTATACTTGTTGTTATTTATTTGTTACACTATATCTTTTTGGCTTTCGGTTTTTAAGTAACGTAGTATATTATCTTTTATTAATGTTTTTTGGGTTTTTTTTTTATTATTATTTTTATTTGTATAACAGTTATAACTTTCGTCCGTTCTTTTGTTTTGATTTTGTTTCGTATATTCTAACAGGTGTGGTTTTATGATTTGTTTGGAGTAATTTATTTTGCTTATTTTATTGTTGTTTGTTTATATATTTATTTATTTTTCTATTTTAAGTTACGTAGTAAAAATTTGTTTTCATGTCTACATTTTGAATTAGCTCGGATCTTTTATTTAATAATTTATTTTCATCTGGGAAGGTAATGATAGCTATTTTTTCCTCCAAGCAAAGTTTGCAGGTTTTTGATAGGTTGTTGTAGGCTGATGATTTTTTCCTTATTTTCCAAGATATTTTTGGTGTGGTGTGTGTTTTGTTTTTTATTTCCCAGATATACTTAGAAAGCATTGTGCTGTTCGCATATTTACTATTTGTGAAAGACATTTTGTGTACATAATTTCTTTGTTTCCATGGTCCTTCGGTTACTCCTATATATACTTTTTCTTCATTATCTGCTGATTTTGTCGTGGCTTGGTAGATTACGTTGTTTTGTAAACAATTACCGTTTAAGGGACATTCGTTTTTTATTCTGCAGTTGCACGTGGGTTTAATTTGTTCGTGTGGTTTGTTCATAATTTTTCTGTTGTGCTTTTTTATTATTTGTGCCATGTTCTCGGTGCAACTGTAGCTGATTTTTACTGTGTTTTTGTTGAATATTTTGTGTAGGGTGCTTGATTCCGGGAAGTGTTTGTGTAAAAGCTTGAAGAATATTTTTCCTATGTTTGTTTTTACGTTTTTGCTGTACGGTGGGTTGAACCATATGATATTTCTTTTTCTGTTGGTCTTTTTTGTGTTCTGTGGTGAGTATGTGAGTGTTGCTGGGAATCCGCTATCTTTTAGGGCTGTTTCGTAGTCTTTCTTGGCCTTGTTAAATATAGATTCATCGGAAGAATTGTCGGAAAGCCTGCGGTTAATCGATTTAGGTATCTGTTTGATTATAGAAGGCGGGTGGTTGGAGTATATATGTATGTACTGTGGTTTATCATTCGGTTTTCTGTATGGTTTGTGTGTGCCTTTTCTTAGGTTGAAGGTGACATCTAGAAAATCTACTTCGTTTAGGTTAGTTTTTATATCTATCTCGAATCCGTTATTTTTGAAAATTTTAATTATTGCTTTTCTAGTTTTATCAGTCTTTTGTTTGTTGCAGTTTCTTAAGATTATGAGACCGTCATCTTTGTAGAGCCCTGTGTCATTTCTATCTATTATTTTGCTTAGTTCGTGTAGTAAGTAAATGCCTACGATTTCGCATGTCTCTGCACCGTCAAAGCTTCCCATTGTAGTGTCAAATATCCCATCTTTCTTTATCCATGCTTCTTCATGGTGAAATAATAATGATTTACGTGAGTGCTTAATGATGTCGATTTCGTTTGGTTTTATTATTATTTGTTCCTGAGCTAAGTTGATGGCCTTATCTAGTGTACGTTCTGTTATGGATGGGTAAAATTCTTTTATGTCTAATTGTAGGAAGTGGCAATTTTGTTTGTTATTTATGCTGTTTTATAAAACAAAACACACACCACACCAAAAATATCTTGGAAAATAAGGAAAAAATCATCAGCCTACAACAACCTATCAAAAACCTGCAAACTTTGCTTGGAGGAAAAAATAGCTATCATTACCTTCCCAGATGAAAATAAATTATTAAATAAAAGATCCGAGCTAATCTCAAAATGTAGACATGAAAACAAATTTTTACTACGTAACTTAAAATAGAAAAATAAATAAATATATAAACAAACAACAATAAAATAAGCAAAATAAATTACTCCAAACAAATCATAAAACCACACCTGTTAGAATATACGAAACAAAATCAAAACAAAAGAACGGACGAAAGTTATAACTGTTATACAAATAAAAATAATAATAAAAAAAACCCCCAAAAAACATTAATAAAAGATAATATACTACGTTACTTAAAAACCGAAAGCCAAAAAGATATAGTGTAACAAATAAATAACAACAAGTATAATAAATCGATCTAAATACATCCAAATATATAAATAAACTAACAACCGATTACGATAAACTAGCCGTTTAAAAAACAAAACAAAACAAAAACAAATAAAGATAACCAACCTAAATAGATAAATTAAAAACTGTTCCCACCTAAATAATAGTCAGAAAAAACCACAAATTCAACAAACAGATTTAATCAATGACAAATAAACAAATATATAAGATAAAAAATAAAAATGAAAATAAATAAAAACAAGCAAAACAATTTGACCCAAATAAATAAGCGAACAAGCGATTTCCGGTAATGACGGCCATTATAGACTACCAACAATAAGCTATATAAACAAATTTTTACTACGTTAACCAAAAACACCGATCAAAATAAAAGAATAAATAAATAAATATATAAGATAAAAAATAAAAATAAAAATAAAAAAACAAACAAAAAACAAGCAAAACAATTTGACATAAATAAATAAACAAATAAGCCACTTCCGGTAAAAGTAACCGCCAAAATAGACTACCCATAATGCACCACTGACCCTTATATATATATATATATATTAGGTACCTTCATGAGATCGACAGAAAATGAGCATAGCATGATAAAAATTGCCTTAAACTTGACGAAAATAATTTTTATTTGTCTAACTGTTTATGCTATAATAAAGAGGAAAGATCAAAGTATTTTTTGATTATTTTTTTACTTTTTTTTATCATTTCGATCACATCCAAAAGTGTCGTTTAAAATCATGTTTATTTTTTTTTTAAAAAAAACGATCGTCAGACATTTTTTTAAAATTTTATAAACAAAAATTTAATTTTTCCGTTTTAAATTCTGCCAAGAAATAGTTAAACTTTTTTTTAAATTTATTTTTACAAAATTTAAAATTTAAATGTTTATTTAACATATTTGGAAAGAAAACATTACTTACTTTACGCGCTGAAAAGTGTACTTTAAAAAAAAAACACAGCGGGTCGGAAAAATAGTGACACATTCGAGGTGTCGATTGATGCTGTCAATCAGTATTGACAGCTTACGCGACCTAATTTCATCGTACGGATGGACGAAAGTGAAATAATTTAGCTTCTTATTGAACCAACTTGCGTAACCAGTTATTAAGGGAAAATTTCAGCGTTTTAATTTTTAATTGTTTCTTAGCTTTCCATCTTTACGTGTACGATGCTTTATGAAAATTTTAAAACTAAGACTGTTGATAGAAAAAAAAATTCATAAGGTGCATACAAATTAATTTAATTATTTTAATTACTTTAATTAGATACCTTTCTTATGAAAGGCTAAGGTGTAAAATATAAACATATACATTTATTTTATTTTATGGTATTATTTCTATTTCCCTTCATTTATTAATTTTGATATTTCATATAGAAAAAAAAATAACTGAGAAAATAAAAAAATAAGAAATTTCATAAGATAGGTTAGGTACATAATACTTTTAGGTACCCTTATCATTTGAAATATTACACAATTTTTTTTTGTTAATTTTTCTTCAAAGTAATACGAATATTGAAAAGACTTTATTTCACATAATTACATAATCATATACACTTTATTTTATTTATTCATAACCAAGTAAGAAGAGAGGTCTAGAGATGCAATGCAATTCGTACCAGAGATTCGTGAAATATTTCCTCACAAACTCCAACCTAATGATCAGAGTCCTTGCTGCCAGATGTCACAGGATGGGGTTAACCATTTAAAGAGCAGGTCGTGCATGATATAGTCGGTAGCTATTTCACATTTGTCCAGTTGATAGTCTTCATTATCTTCTTCATAGAAAATGTTGTAATCTGGGTAAAAAATTTCCATGACCCATCCTGCAAATATCTTATCAACAGAATCAACTGTCCAGATGTGCTTTATAGTATGGCCAACTATATCACCACGTAAGATTTTGTAAATGTTATCTACAAAATCTTGGGAAAAGTCCGGGAATTCTGCTTTGATGGCAGAATTGGTGTGTTCAAGGTCCTTCAATCTTTTCTGTAGCTGACGCCTTTCCTTTTTTTGATGCTGTCTCTGCTTTTCAGGATATTCTGATCCTGTGTGGTTCTGTGCTATACTGCATGGCAACATCCAAAAGGATTGTTTAAACTTTAAAGGAAAAGAAAAATATCAAAAATTTCTCCACACGTGTCTAGCACAAACACAGTAAAGGCTGACCGACAGCGGAGGACAACATTTATAGCCAGGCAAGCCACGTGACTTTCTTTTGTTTTCATGACGATTCCGGTCTTCCGTATATTTGAATTTAAGCTATTTTTGACACAAAAAAAAACATGTTATATTAGATTTTTACCTAAAAGCAACTTTCTGATTGTAACCAGGTTTATTTTATAATCTGTAAATGATATTATCTACTTAATAATACATTGACTAACTGCAACACCATTTTGATCAATTTTAAAATATTTAACAACTTTAAGCAATAAACATAAATTTAACAATAAGAAATAACAAATAATTGTTGTAAAAACTTATTTTTCATCGAAAATGTTTTTTGCTTTCAGGAAATGTTATCCATAGTCATACAAATAAGTAAAAGCAACTAAAAGTTTTTGAAATTAAATAATATCTTTGTTTTATTGAGTTTTGTATGTTACAATTCAGAGCTGATTTTAAGGTAGACGGGTCCGAAATAAAAAAAAAGTAAAATGGATTTGCTTTGGTCAAAGCCTTGTGCTTTTAACTAATTAGTCGCTAAATTGGAACACCTTAGAATTTCATGAGTTTTCATGAAATTACTTATGGGGGGGTGTAATAAATAAAATAAAAAAATTACCATGATTTAAAAAAAAAAAATAAACACATTTATAATAATTTCCATCATTTGTGAATAGTTACTGAAAGTTTCATGAAAATCCGACAATTATTTTTATTTTTACAAGATTTTCAAAATTAACGGCTCCCATTAAAAAAGAAAATTAAAAAAAAAAAAAACACGCGCTCATGAAGGTACCTAATATATATATATATATATATATATATATATATATATATATATATATATATATATATATATATATATATATATATATATATATATATATATAGTCACTGTGTGTTTATCTAAATCTAAAAATAAACACGCTAAAATTCACCTTCATCCCTGCCGTGCGCCGAAGTTTAGTAGTAGGGAATAACAAAGCAAACATAATCAAGTTAAACAGTGTTTCCAGAAAAAATGTGGGTAAACACATGATAAAATCTGTGGTAGAAGTTCCGACTGACGCAAATTCAGTTGGGTTTCGATCCTAGCTAGAGGCAACCGAAGGAAGCAGTCTGTCTGTGGATATATATATATATATATATATATATATATATATATATATATATATATATATATATATATATATATATATATATATATATATGTGTGTGTGGGTGTGTAGTAAAAATACCAACAAAACATTTTTGATAAAAAAATATTACAAGATAAAATTTTTATAAAAGAAATTGCTAATGGTCAGAAGAAGTCGATATGCTGCTAAAGAGGAAACAAACAGAAAGTATTAATATTGAAATTGAGAAATGGATGTATAGTTTTTAAAAATGATATAATTCTTGTTCTTTTCTATAATGCAATCAACATATGGTCCAGTCTGAAAAGATTGGATATCATAACTTTACCACTCTTTAAAATAGTAATAACGTTCTGAATTAATCATGTATGATAGATTTGATCATGTGTTTACCCACATTTTTTCTGGAAACACTGTTTAACTTGATTATGTTTGCTTTGTTATTCCCAGACTGTTTTCACTTTACCTCTAAAAATTAACTGCTTTGCAGGGTAATTATTCATAACAACGGATCTTCTCTTCGTTCAGGGAAATTGTTAAGGCTTTGTGTAAATGGTAAACTTCAGCTAGTGAATATTAATTCATAGTAGACACACCAATTTGACGATTCTCTCCTTTTGTGATTTTAATAATGACACTTAAATGTGTTTTCAACCGAAATACCAAAGGACTAAATGAGCGCTTCCATTAAAAATAAATGCTGATGGACCACGTCGCAAATATAATATCGTGCAAATACAATTGCGAATATGATGCAACGTTTCTTTCAATGTTATAATATTGCACAAAGTATTTACTTTTAATAGCGATATATGCGTCCTAACAATTTGTTGTTGTTTTTTTAGATCGGTTTAAATATTACTCCGTTCGACGGAAAATATTTTCTTAAAATAATGGCTGTATAAAATTTCACTGCATTACTTGTCACTTACTCATTCCCCCAAAACGATGAAACCTTGTGCCAATATACATATTCACCTAGTGCACACACAAGACAGATGATATATCAAAGCGTAATCCGTAGGTTGTAACAGCGATCTTTAAATTGTTTCGCGAGGCTCTTATCTGAGTCTTTTCTGGCTATGAAACATCAGGATATTTGCATTTGTGTGTTTTACGGAAACAACAATTCCACTGCAAAATGATCATCAGAATATGACAGCCTGTTTATCAGGCAAAAATTTGACTATTAAATCGATGTGTTGCACTTCTCTTTGTAACACTGACATTTGGCATGACATCATGTATATCTGCTACAGGGATAACTGTATGAATTTATTCCCTGTTTGTCAGAGTGGAATGTACAAAATCTGGATCATAGTGACAGCAGCTAAAGAACAAAAATAAAACGTGGTCATATATTCTCATTGACTTTTCAAGGTTTTATTTTTCACCTGTCTGTGTTTTGAAGTAAGGACCTTTTTTTATTTTTAGTAGGCCATATATAATTCAGGATTTTGATTACAGCTTATGTAAATAGAAACGATGGAAAAATATTAAGTAAATGTCGAGATTTCCAGTAACTTAACGTTAAGATGAAATACGTATTTGTTAGGTAGGATAAAAACGACCTTTCATAGTGCGACACTTGGTTCACAAAGTGCCTGATAAATGTAAACAATTCTTTCGTCATCCGTCCAGTTGTGTCA
>OZ038475.1:132646182-132656182 GCA_964036315.1 Acanthosepion esculentum | reverse complement strand
CCAAGGAAATTCAGCTGTCTTCCTAATTCTTTTTATAATTATTATTTTTGTTGCATTGTCATGAAGACTTCCTCGTTTTTTACGCAGGTTGCCGGGCGATCACATAAATTACGCGAGGTCAATCCTGGTTAATATCTAGACATGTGACCGCTTGCAAATATCAGATGTTGTAAGTGTGGATGTGCGTTTGATTTGATGGATAGTGGCTCGGAATTGTAAATCACGGAGCCGTTTTCAAATTCCAGTCAGTTTCGGTATACTCACTTACACGCAAATAACCTTTTTTCAGTAATCATTAATATCTCCAGAAAATGTCTTAAATTATTTATATATATATATATATATATATATATATATATATATATATATATATATATATATATATATATATATATATATATTTCGGGGTTTACTTAACGACCAAAAGATTGAAAGAAACAAATCAATCAATTATCGTTGCCTACTTGCCACTTATATGGAATACTCAGTATCCTTCTGTTGCGTCCAATATTATATTCATTTATGGACAGATCTTCCAGCCTTTACACTTATGGAAGTGGATGAATATCCCAGGAAAATAGAACACTCTTTTCTTTTTTAAAATAAATATGACGATTGATTAAGGCGTGCTAATATAGATAGTTACAAGGAAATATCAAGTATCATTGCAGTCAACATTATCAAGTTCACACGGTGACATTAATTCAGATTAAATTTAAAAGCAGTACAAACTTCATTTAAATAGAATTCATTTTCGAGTATGTGTTTGGTGCTTGAAATATTCCATCAAAGTAATCTAATTTGTTTAATTCATTGAAACATAAATATGAAATAATTAAAATTAATTAGATTTGCAATATTATGAACGAATTAAAAAGAGTATAACTAAATACAGGAGCAAAATATTAAACCCTATGCTGCCCACATAATGGTTTTCATTATATTAACGACCTGCTTGTCATCACTAGGCTCTTCATATCTCAGCAATGGTGCAAAATAATCAATTGAATTCTCTCGAGACAATTTGGTTATCTAACATTCTTCAGATCTGAGTATTGTTTACTCGATAGAAAAAAGGCCAATTAAGCGAAGACTAGAGAGGTTTATATTCGTGTATGTGTTCGAATATTCATGAAGCATTAAACATATTCCAAGATTTTGTGTACGCTTCTATTTGATTATTTAAAATGTTTTGCTCTAATTGGTGGAAATAAATTTAATTGCATTATTTTCGTATCATCCATCACAGAAAGAATTCAACCAATTAGAACTAATGCATCGACACAGTTAAATCGTCTGCACAAAACATTTTTCTCCATCTTTATTTAATCACCATTCCTTATATGTCCTACCATTTCTATTTCTGTGTACATAGGTGTGCAAATGTATGTATGATAACACGTTGATATATCCGTTACGTTAGTGATATAACTACGCAATAGCGTTTACAATTTGAAAATTACCTCCCGATGATTTCGATATTATTGATAGAATAGATTAAATATGATATGTATTTTGTAAAAATTGGCCAAATATGGTCTGGTGCCGTTGGTATTTACCTTGAGATCCTTCATAAGATCCAACGAAAATATTATTGATGCTGGCCTGGCAGTTCGGCTTCTGTCAGTTTTCAACCGCCGTTAGGTTGCCTCTCTGTGTCTTTTCTATATATACTTTCATGGAAATATTTCAAGTGAGCTCTTCGCGATGGTACCTAGATTGTTTGAATTAAAACTTCTCGCTTCTAGAACTCCCTTTAGGTTACATAATTTCCAGCCAACTATAATCCCCAAAAATATAAATCCAATGTCAATCGTTACCTGCTGTCTACCTGATTACTCTTTTCACTCATTATTAATGTTTCTCATCCTAATTCCTCCACACACTAACCGTAGCTTTACTGTACTAGTTAGGAAGATACCGATTAAAAAGAAAACGACTAATATTCTTTCAAAATTTCGAGTAAATCTTTAAAAAGTATTTTGCCCCATCAAATTGGATGCCTCAGCTTGAATTAATATTAACTAGAATGCAAACAAGCTCGGAACTACATACTTATCAGCAAGAATTTGAGAAACTTCTAGAGGAAAATAGAACACACCATGTTATCCGACGAAACAATGACGTTTAAAATTAAACGTTTAATCCTGTGAGGATGAATAAAAGAATTGATGGTTCGAAATCAGTGTTTATATTTGTTGACAACACAAGACATCGGCTTCCTGAAAGTCAATTCAGAAGGATTTACTTTGATGAAGGCGAGATTTGTATTAAAAGATGATAGAGTCCCCGCCATGGATAACTTGCAAAAAATGGACAGTGCTTGTTAAACGTGTCTGTGTACTGAGCAGATACGAGCTGAAGTGTTTTGTGAAATAAAATATTCTTCCATGTGGAAATTCACTTTTGTTTTCTGAAATACGCAAATGCAGCAACAAGTTAAAAATCAAAATTACCATTTCATACATATTGATAATCTATTTTTCAGATTTTGCTAGGGTTTATTGAAAGAAACATGACCTTCGTATTAAATATAATTTCTAATCAAGATCCAAACGCTAAATAACGTTTGGAACCACGCTCAGTAGAAAAGAAAGTCTGAAAGAATATATGTACATACATAACTCTTTATATATAACATATCATTTTGTCTAATTGCTATTTTTCTAGATATTTCGCATGATGCCTTGAAAAGATTAAGCAATTTCGCCGTGGAGAAATCTTTTGTCTCTAATTATCTTACTTTCTCGCAGGATTTCTAAATCAGTGTCAGAATTGCGAAAGGTATTCCAGCAATGATATCCAAAAGATTCCAGCCATCCACCTAAATTGTTTCCTTTGTTGTTCAGAGATTATTTCCATATTAACTTTTCCAATGATTATGTTTCCATAGCTGGATATTTAATACCATATCTATATCGAAAATTATTTCCTCAAATTCCTGCATAGGTTCATTGGTTGAAATCGAGCTGGACATTTCCAAATAAAACAGGATGAACACAATAAAGATTATGTGTCATCTGGAAATAATTCAGTATCTCTGATTTTCATTAAGCAGCATTTCAGAAATTTCCCGTTAGTTTTAAAATATTGGAAGTGTTCCAGATTTACCGAAATGATTTATATGGGCATGGAAAGACGCAGAACAACATCTAAATTCGTTTCAATAATTACCACTAAGCACGTCCGTTGACAGCATATGCTGAAAGATTGTATTTCACTTGCGACACTAGAGATTTGAATATAAAAATGATTTGAAGGTAAAGTTGGTTAAAGAGTCATGTACAGTGCAAAGAAATATTCAAAAATTGAATTCAGCAATCATCTCTTTGCGAACCCTTTGACAATATGGGATAAATGATTTCACCAAGGAAATGATATATATGTGAATGTAAAAAGGATTTAATTAGTAGAAGCAGATTGGTAAACAGAGTTGCACACGATTGGAATAACTGTAAATAGAAGGAAAACTATAATGGAGATTTATTTTTTATCAGCAAGAAATTTGATAAAAGGGCTTACAGAAAAATATGACGTCCCATGATATATGACAAAAGCATTGAAGTTTCACAAAACCTTTTAGATGTTGTGAGGATAAATTTAAAAAAAATAATGGTTCAGGATATATTGACTAAAATACATTTTCTTGCTGAAGAAAAATTCCAAAAGATATATTCTGATGAAGGCGAGGCTATATTTTATATATATTGATTGTTAAACGTGTCCATCTATTGAAAGATTGGCTCGGGCAAAGAGCTGACTTCGTGGACTAAATATAGACAAAATTAAAGACCATATTCTGTCAATATAAGACATGACATCTTAAAAATTTGTAGTACCACAGCCAAGGAGATTTTCATATATCAGTGGAGTATTAGCCAGGATCACTTCCCAGGCGCAAGTATTCAAGATACGACAAACTAGACGAAATTTTAACAGTCTGAAATAAATTCTTGAACTGGAGATTACATAAAAATTAAATATGTACTCATGAAATACAAGGTACGAAAAGAAATCTGCCTATTCGATTCATTAGAAAAAAGTGAATATAGCAAACTTGCTATACTGCGCATCCGTAAAGTAATTGCAATCAGCATTTAAAAGCTTCTGCCAACGTGCTTCCATCTGCGAGATGGACTTGGCGGTACAAATCCGGTGTCTCAGATGATGATGTCCGTGAGTATCTGCCGTAGGTCTGCCTCATTGTCGAAGTATATCCAATGAGGATTGTTATCCAGGGAAGGGAGGATGTGATAATATGTTGGCGTATATTCCAGGGAGTAAGGTGGATATCACAGTGTCTACAGATTACATCATGATATGGTATCCTTGGCACGACTCGCAATCATTAGGCCTGATATTGTCATGGAAGAACAGTACTCTCTCGTGATTAAACAATCATGTCTTCTTCTACCTCAGTGCCTGTTTAACACGATCCAGTGCCTGTTTAACACGATCCAGTTGTTGCTAATACATGGCCTATTGGCAGCAGTCCACCAATTGTTGATTACTCCCACATATACAGAGCATATACTTGCGCGAGAGTAGATGTGAACATGTAGCGTGAGGTACATGTTTTTTGGTGACAACCAATGTCTTCTACGCATTGGAATGTCATACAGACCTCACTTTCCGTCACTGTTGAGCACGTTTTCAAATATGGGCACGTTGCAATAACTAGAAAGCAATAAAATTCATACTGTCACACTTTGTTGATTGTTGACTTCCGACAATGTGTAGTGTACTAAATCTCTCAACATATACCCCTTCCCTATGGGATGCAGGCGAAGTCTGACGACTTCAACATAAATCTGGAAAGGTTAGGTAAGCTCACTACAGGTTTGGTTTTTATCGTCCTACATGGCCGTTTTCAGAGACTCATCATCCAGGAAACTGCGGGATTAATCACAAAGGGAGACTTTTTCCGATCTTAAATTCTAGAAACAATGCATTCACTCACAGAATTATTGACAAAGGCTTGACGTAATCGCCGACTAGATGTGACTGCAGACAAGTCCGTATTAAAGCCAAAAATCAGATAACCACGGCTGTACTGGACAGAAGAAGATGTAGCACCAAGAAGTCGAAGAAAAAATGTTAGATAGATCAAGGATTGTAATTTGGATAAAAGAAGAGGCCTGAATCAGAAAAATCTAAAGAAATTGAAAGATTAATTTCTTTTCTTTTTCTTGACTATCCATAATGTGTTCAGCCTTGCATAAAATATTCAGTTGAAGCATCGTTGGCTGTAACATCAGATATATTTGAAGGATTTATGGTGCAAACCGTGAATATGTTAACTACATTATTGGTTTTGTAAATCTTATACATAGGATTTCCTATCTCAATCATATCGTTGACAAGTATCAATTGAATAAATAAGAATGTTATGCTGAACTTGAATTTGGAAATTCAACCCAGAAATGAGGAAATCTGAAGAGGCTATGGAAGATAAAACGGTCTTTTCAAGGCCACAAAATATTCCCGAAAGTCTTTTCACAGTTACACAGAGTAAAAATTTCTTTTAAATATTGTTTAGATTAGAGTATTGGATTAAATTAATAAAAAAACTTACACAATTACGTAATTATTAATACAATTTAAGTAGTATAAAAATGTAATAAATAAAATAACAAATAATTTATAACCATCATGAAAATAATTAATATTAAATAATAAAATGAAAATGATTTAAAAAAATATAAATTAATAATAAATGAAATGCGTAACATTTCATAAATTATTGAGTTACCTATATCATGGTAATTCATTAATAACTCAGTTAATACATTCGAAAATTAATTAAGAATGTTTTCAGAGAAAACGTAAAGCTATAACGCTAAAGTCATTAAAATTCAAGAAAATATGAAATAATTACTGCAAATATTATATTTATTTTTAAAACAATTACTAGGTAGTTAAAAGCAAAAAATGAGTTCACTTTTCATGAATTTATGTGAATTTTGCTCAAACATACTTAACTCTAAACACCTTAGCCTCTCAATAAAATCAATCACCATGTCAGAAAAACAATATTCGGTGTTCAAAAATTATTGTATACTACGTTTCTATACTACAAGTAATATTTGTTTCAAATCAGGTTAATTTCATTGTATATTTGCTAAAATAAATTGTCACAAATATATATATTTTAGTCATGTAAGATGTTTAAAATCGACATATAACTTTTGTGTTCAAATGTTAAAAAGACCGACTGTAATCGGTTTTTTGGAAAGCGAGCAAAAAAGTTGAGATTCCAATCAATATAATTGTATTTAAAATACACCAGAGTATTTTACTTACTGGAAATAATACATTTATGCATTTAACTTTCAATTAAAGCTAAAATGAAATCTTCAAGAATGATATTGCATTTTTCATAATCATTTTAAATCTTAGATTTCGAAGATTCTGTGGACGTAAGTAATATTTGCGCAATGCTTACAGAAGATAGATTAGAACGTCTACATTGCCGTGTATTTATCTTGCGGGCCTCATACAATATATTGTTTATAGTATGGAGACTAATGTCAAGCAGTTTTTAGACAGGCTCTTGGGTAGATTGTTTAGCACTATAAGTAAACATATTGTTATTTATCGTTTTTTTTTTTTAGTGAGTTGATTGATTAGATAATGGACACGATGTGTAATGTGGGAGTAGGGAAAAGGAATAGATCTCAGTCTTTTTTCAGTAGCAATAGTGAATTACTTTTTGCACTTAAGTTGCGGTGACAAACAACCTATTCTTCTGATTGGTTGAATGACAACTCACAAAAAAAGAAGATACTTTTGACTGATGAGCGCGCGTAATAATTTTGACAAGACAAAGGAAAATCTTTCCATTATATCCAGGCACGCTCACGGTCAGTTTCGTCTGTCACAGCCGAGAGCTCAACAGTCAGAAGGTACATGGGAGAGGAGCGGATCTGGAAGTTGGTACCGAATGACGCTGAAACATATCGTGTGCAGACATCAGTAGAAGTGACAGACAAGAAAAAAGAAAGATAACGCAAAATATTGTGTGAAAGAGTGGGAGAAAGCGGTTCGAAAATCCATATTTCTTTTTCCTTATTCGATAGGTTCAGGAGATAGGATATTTTTTGTCAGTTTAAACAAAAAAACCCAAAAATTACTCGGACACATCTCATTATTCTAATTATTTTCTAAACACTTTGCCATTGGTGGTTATCCCTAAATCAAACAATTCTCTTGAATCTTTTCGCGTGCAGCTGGATTTTGAAAAATAGCAATGAACCTCGCGTCTTGTTTAGAAAGTTTTGACAAAGGTAAAGATTCTGTACGTCTTCTAAAAAGATATCTATACATTATCGGTGCCGACAATAACTATTTTATCTTCACTAAAATCTATTCTTCTATTTCTTCTTTTTCTATATGATGAGTTTTTCCAGGACTTGTCCGTCATGGCTCTCCACAATACCTTGTGCATCGTAGTTCTTAACTAATTTTGTCTTTTTGCTATCTCTCGAAAATCCCTGTCCTGACAACCCTATGCACAATCTCGCTGTTTTCCTTCGTATTACTTGCGTTCAGTATGTTCTGTGATATTCTCATTTACTAAGCCGCCTTTACAGATGTGCCCTAGAAATTTCAACTGTCACTTTCTGATGTTAAAAGAACAACGGTTTCAAGGGAGTCAGCTGTCCTATAATTTATACCTGGATCTGTAATAAAAGACATGGACAACAGGTGTCACCGGACTGTCGTCCCTTGCCTGTTCGTGTCAAGCATATTGTCTTTCCCAATATATTTACGTAATTCTACCGTCAGTAATAGTTGAAGAAACCTAGTAATATACGTAGCTAACGTAATGATGAAGGTTGACTAAAGATTTTAATGAACATATTACTTCTGTCTCATCTATATTTCTGTTTAGTAACTGTAGAATAGATGCCCGGATATTCAGCCGTCGACAAGGTTAAAACTGAAATAATGAATTTTTTGAACCGATGTTTGTTCTTTTCTTAGGGATCTGCTCGAAATATATTTATCGTTGATATACGCCTAGATACGTCGAAAAAACTTTCCTCCCGTCAAGATTTGAAATTTTGTATTGGATCATATATTTATGTGAAATCAGAAAGAACGAAAATATAGTTACTTCCTTTTTGTCTGTACTTTCTCTCCACATATATTATGATGGTATTTAATGTACAAATCTATTTATGAAAATGGTGTACTACATATTTTATACTTATTGTGGATATTGGGTGTTGACAGTCTGTAGTGAAGTGTTGCTCACTTTATTTATCTGTGATTATAATTAATGTGTGTGGGTCTTGTGACTTTTATTTTCGCAGAACTTGGAATCCTAAAACTGTTCTAAAACCTTCGCCTTATGAGTTTAATTCAGTTTCCCACAAAAGCTCTCTGCAACCCAATCAATTAACTCCTTCTACTCATCATAGATATGGTAAATAATACTGTGGACTAGCCTCTTAATCTTTAAGTTGTAGCCAACACATTAGGAGGGAAATCTGAAATCAATACCCGGAAACTTACCCACTTTAATCCTAGAGAATACCAGTAGAAAGTAAACAGAATATGAGGGACAATATAATTCTTCATATACTAAATGAACATGGCATATAAATGCTAGGGACATTGGTAAGTGAATTTTAGGCATTCACTGACCGAATAGCTAGTATTAATATCGGCTGAGATTTTTAAAAACTTAGCTTTCCGTAAATATTGCACATGTAAATATGCTAAATCGTTGTTCTTGAATATGGTATTGGTAGATATTAGCAGTTTCCCTATGAGGAAATATCTGGCACTCATTAACTAAGTAGACAGTATATATTTCGGTTGAAATTTATTAAATTTTTCTCTTAATACATTTCTTAAGGAAAACACATTTCTCAAGTCAAGTAACTGTTATAGCTTCTTTAAGTATTGATTCGAAGATCCTTCCTAATTCGTTTTCCTTTGAAGAAGTGTGGAATATCAAACTCTTGATTATGTCGTTATTTTCTCTTCGTGTTACACGTGGTGCCACTTTTAGCTGTTGAAAACCCTCAAGTCGTAATAAGGTTTTACAATTTTGACCTGTTTTCCGGTACGATATCAAATAGCTGTACCCAAGAGATTCTTGACCGTTTAAATATTCATATTTTTTCTTGATTTTTAGTGTATTTATTTATTTATTTTTAAGCATTCAACCCCAAACAAGGCAGGAAGCCAATAGCACGCAAGGAGTTACAGAGAGTTGGAGCGAGAACAAAGTGGAGTGATAGAGGAAAGCATGAAGATAAAGTTAGAGGATTGATCAGGGCATCTGGTGACGTCGATTGATTTTACATTTGAATAGTTGGAGATTATAGCTATCAAGAAAACAAGAAATAGAGAGGGAGTTCCACAGGCGAGAAGTGCGAGACGTGAAGCTATTGAAGTAGAAGAGACGGCTACATTTATCAGTTTCGACAGTGAAAGGGTGAGAGCGAGATGCCAGCCTAGTTGAACGCATAAATTCATGAAGTTTCGAAACCAGCGAAAGGAGCTCATAGGAGCAGTTACCGTGAAAGTATTTGTAAAAAAGACAAAGGGAGGCAAAGGCACGTCTGTCAGTTGCTATATATTTTCTTTGCCTATTATTTTTTTTCTGAGCTCTCGATGAAGTTGAGCATGTGTTTGCGAATATGTTTGCTTGTGTAATGCCAGGAATTTATTTATTTGTTAGGCATATTTTTGTAGTGTAGCTGAACACTTTAGCAAACATAGCTGTGACATGATTTATGAGCTGCGAATGCAATAATGCGGTGATAATTAACCATGATAGATGTTAGTGTGCAAATAAATCTACAGTAAAGATTTATATTTAAATTTCAGCGATAAGAAGAAACAAATAAAAATTCGTCGCATACCGATGCTTTTTTTTCTTTTATTGTTCTCAACATTCTCGTTACATTTTAGTAACTGATTGCATCTTAGTGGCATTAACAGCATAAGGGGAAATGATTAAAATATTTAAAATATGTTATTT
>OZ038475.1:132536182-132641182 GCA_964036315.1 Acanthosepion esculentum | reverse complement strand
GAATGTAGAATATATGGTTTTAAAAGTTTCAAATTAATTAACGATCTTTTCCTAGGGGGAAACGCTGTTACATAAGGTAGAATGACCAATCTAAATACAAGTATATGAGAATTCAAAAAAATTGACAACGAAGCAAGGTTATCATAGTTATTAAAACATGTTTGGGCGCTTATGTATTATAACCTGAGTGTGTTTGGATTGTTTTACGTGAGAGGTGATCAGCACAGTTACACTCGTTGAATTAAAATGTTCAAATGTATACATTTTTGTCTATTGCTAACGTAATCTTTGTTAACGTAATTTCAATGAAAAATAAATTAAATAACATATGCATTTTTTATTTTCTCCTCAGTAATTCTATAATTTTAAATTTAATAGAGATTAGATTTAGATTTCTAAATGGGTAATTTTTTACTTTTAATTTTAATTTCATATTTTATCATATAATTTAATACTTATTAGTTATGACATATTCTATTTTACTAGAACCCCAACTTTAAAGCTTTTAATATCTATGATAACCTTGCTTCGTTGACAAATTTTTTGAATTCTCATATACTTGTATTTTAATTGGTCATTCTAGCTTATGTAACAGCGTTTACCCCTAGCGAAGGATCGTTAATTCATTTGAAACTTTTAAAACCTTTATTCTACATTCAACATTATCACTTGATAAGACACCGCCGGAGTTGTTGTAACAAAATGGCTATTTTTGTAGTGATTTTATAACATATTTCTGTTATAATATTTAAATAAATAATTATATATATATATATATATATATATATATATATATATATATATGCACAATGTGTGTTTAAAAAGTATATGATTATGTTTAACCGCCAAAACTAATTCCTTGTGGAGCAGATCCTTTGAGTAGTCGTTGTGTGCCATCCTTCCTGCGCATACCTTACATATTTCGAGTCGGTAAACATCGTCATTTCATTTCCGGGATATTACGACTAGAGTACAGACGTTTAGTGCGCGCTTGACGGATTTTCGTTTCTACGTTAAACCGCCCACTTTTTACGTTAACCGAGCAAATCAAACAGAGCCTTTGAATGAAGATTTGCAAAAAGCTTTGTCATACTCATGCTCAAACCATTTAGACGGTTCACCAGTCCTTTGCCGATGATTTCATGGGTAAAATTCAGAAAAGGAATGATAAAAACGCTTTAATAATGGCCGCGCCCGAGTGAAGGTTACAGAGCGAAGCACGCTATAGAAGGCCACACACAACCCGAGACGAGGAGACTATTGAGAAAGGTACGCTAATATTCATGGAAGTCTGTCCTGTAACTATTCAGGAATATGATCACAAAGTAGAAATAATCCTAGTATCAGTCTATTGAAAATTAACGGATAAGTTGTGTGCATGCGGAGCGTGTGGGTGAAATTCGTCACCAAGGCCCTGATAGAGAAGCAGAAGACCCCTTCGCAAGGAAATCTCAGGGTTTTCGGATTGGGGAAAAGCCAGAACAACACGGTACCATGTCGAACCAATTGTATTGTTCTTGACAAGTAAGGTTTGGTGCAATATCTCTGAAAGAATCGTTCAGAATAGGATACTGGTATAAACTGTATTAATCTGGAAGGTCAATTCTACAGGAAATTCCTAAATTGATAGATCCAGTTTCACCGTCATCAAGAACGGCATGAACATTTTTTTTTAAATTCGGTAAGCGTTTCGTAAAAATAAAGTGACGTTCATATACTAACAGACAATTAAATAACAAACGACATGAGTCATACCGTCAATAACTTTAAGAAATATAAGAGAAAAAAACATGAAAATATAGAAATCAAACAATTACAGATACCTACCTGGAAATAAGCTTTCAAATGTTAAAAATGTCATTAAATGAAAGAAAAAAAATGAACATATGGAAATAAAATATGTTGGGATTGATATCAGGAAAATGAAAAATAACAAAGCAAAATGATAGGACTGGAAGCGAATGTTTAAATGAAATACACTAATAACATTTTAGTCGACATACAATCAGCAGATGAACTATATTACAGATTGAAGGGTGAACAATGGATCAATATCGGAAGACCGAGGTAACAATAGTAAAGGGTTTAGCAACAAATTCGGGCAAGACGCTAAGAAATAGCACCAAGATGTAATAAGTAAAATGAACTTGCAAATGCATAACATAAGAATATCAAAAATATGGAATCGTTTAGAAACATATTTTGAATTATCAAAAGAAAATATAAAAGGGAATATTTCCACAAAATGATGATTTTCAAAACGACAACTGATTTAACTGAATTATATGCGTCAGCAATATATACAGAACAAAAATACTTACATGTATAATGAAGGAAAATGTGCGTAAAGGTGGAATAGAAAAATATAAAATAAGATTATAATTGGACAAGTAACTGTACTGAATGCGCTTGAACGATGTAAATCTATAGGCCAGCAAATGCAGTAAAGAAAAAACACGACCTAAATTTCAAAATAAATATGGCAGCTATTAAGGAAGCCTAAACGAATGTGTAGTGTTAAAATCTCGAAAAATACAACGATATGAAAAATCACATCAGACCAAGACAATATATATATACATATATACATATATATATATATATATATATACATGATGTAAATATAGTTTTATGGTATCCAATATTTATGGGCAAAATTGCTCGATATCAGAGATACACCGGGTGAAAATCCCAAAAACGATACTGATATCAATAACGAGCGGCGACAATTATTCCATGCTTGAACCCAATATTTAAATCATATTGCTGAATATTGTTTTCAAGCATGTAACTTTCTATCACCGCTCACCAATATATATATATATATATATATATATATATATATATATATATATATATATATATATATATATATAGAGAGAGAGAGAGAGAGAGAACGATAGATTTAATGTCACACCATATAATAGTATTCTTAAAACAGGGAATATTTTGTTAATGAAAAAGTTGGATACAAAAGTATCATCTCGATTAAAAAAAGAAACTTAAGGTACCTTTCGTTCGACGCTTCGTCAGAAGAAAAATAGTCGGAATTAAGGAAAACTACTGAATGGACACAAAACAGAATTAAAAGAGACAAGGGAGAAGGCAAGAAAAAATATTAAAGTTGACCAGAACAAGACAGACACTACCTGAAGAGTGACAATTTATGTTTCAGTTCCTTCTGCCTACACAAAGTCGGACGAGACGTTAATAACAAACGCCTTCACGATGTTATGATGTTGTTTTGTTCAAACTCTCTGCGGCACAGAGAAGAACTTCGCTTTTATAATTTACCCACACGTGACAGAAATCAACAAATACTCTCTGATGACAGACTAATACGCGTGTGAGTGCCCGGATGCTAACGGAGCATGGCGACGTATAAAGACAGGCACGTGCTACTCAATACCCACCTCTAGCCTTTGGACAGTCTTACAAATATAGTCAGCCTCACACCGAAACATAAAACGATAAATAACAGAAATTAGTTGATTGGTGGGCAAGACATCCTTACAGACAGATGTGAAAGCACTTCTTGTAGCAAAGATTTCCTTTACTACTACAGAATGGAAGCAGTTCATGGCAGTTGAGGAGATCTGATCAGCACATGATTGACTATAAAAATCAATCCAAGGTAATCTCATGGAGACAGGTCACTTTGATGGACCAAATATTTTAATTTCATTACAATCAAATATATAAATACTTAATATCAATCTTACTATACATAATCGGATCCTGAAAATACACAGGTCACTTTGATGGACCAAATGTTTTAATTTCATTACAATTAAATATATAAATACTTAATATCAATCTTACTATACATAATCGGATCCTGAAAATACACAGGTCACTTTGATGGACCAAATGTTTTAATTTCATTACAATCAAATATATAAATACTTAATATCAATCTTACTATACATAATCGGATCCTGAAAATACACGGACCCTGCTTCGGTGGAGATTAAACATCTGAGAAATAAGCATTATTAATTTGATCCGGATATATTTTCGATATCAGGATAATTAATTATTTTTTTATCTTGATGATTATAGTTATTATTAAAATAACACTTCGGCCATTTACCTACTGGCTATATCTGGAGCCCGTTCATTTTAACGGCTTCTAATATCGCGGTTTAGCCAACTACAATATTTACTAAACTACAGCCCTGTAGGCCATGAGTAATATATTTTTAATCCTTGTTTTCGAGGTCAGATTATTTCGGCATTCTTTTGATAATATCGAGTTTGTACAGTTTTTATGATTTTTTAAAAATTTAAATTTGATATCAATAATTGCAAATGTATTGCAATTATTTGTTCTATACGTGACTACTCTTTTTATCCAGTTACCATGTAGTGCAATGAATTACTGTTATGTAAGAAAGCTTTTAGTTCTTTATCTGATTGACCAGGACAAGTATATCCACAGGGCCAAAAGTTTGACAAATCGGTTGAAATTATTATTCGATCTCATACTTATAACACAGCATATATGGAACAAGCAAATGCTTAATCTAATTTTCAAGATTTAAATTTTAAACACGGACTATTTTCGATCGAAGCCCCGCAACATTTACATTTAGTTCCATCTTTTAAGATATATATATATATATATATATATATATATATATATATATATATATATATATATATATATATATGAAGAAATATAGTCTTATGGTGTTCTATATTTATGGGATAAAGCACTCAATATCAGAGATAGAGCGTGTGTAAAAGTGAACATTGAAGTCAACACTTAGAGGTGGAAGTCTGTTTCATGCTAGGCGCAATCGTCAGTCCACCTGACGATTTCGTCTGAAAAAAGAAACTAAATGTAAATGCATATAGTTATATATATGCATATGCATACACATTATATATATATATATATATATATATATATATATATATATATATATATATATATATATATATATATATATATATATATATATATATATTGTGGATTCTTGTGGAAATCTGGATGGTATCTACACTGGATATTGAACATCTAGTAATGTGAACATTATGCGTAGAATGTTGACACACACATGTTGTACGGTGAAATGAGAAAAGCTAAAAGAAATGCATCAAAACCTAAGAAAAGATTATGGACTTTGTAAAATGTTGCCTGTGGCAATCGAGCATATCGGTGGTTCAGTGGGAAGAGGTGACACTGGGCTGAAGTCACTGGCGCAAACTGATTGATGATGGGAGAGACTCCTTTGAGTATAGTCGTTTTCAGCGGCCGCATTCAAATAAAAATTTCATAAGGGTGAACAAAGCCCAGCACCAGATCCACAAGGCCATCACATTAACTGACATATGCGGAAAACTATCTCACTTAATTGGGGGTCTCAAAAGCAACCTGCGCAATCATGTTTAACCTGCTGTTCCGCAAAATAGCTTTCATGCGAACCAAAGCGTTCGACACCATCCAGTCTGTGGTAAAACGTGCCACAGTTTCGTTGGTGTAAAGCTCATCGTCGGGTGCATACAACTTGAAATCAGGAAGGAAAGACGAGAAAACAGGAATTTCAAGAGGTGGTCTCACTCGAAACGAGATGATACCGTGGCCTGACGATTGCGTCTAGCATGAAATGTTCACTTTTATATTTACACACGCTCTATCTCTGATATTGAGCACTTTATCCTATAAATATAGCACACCTTAAGAATATATTTCTTCATGTAAATATATATATATATATATATATATATATATATATATATATATATATGCATTCATGCTAGACTGTACAGACATAAATTATATAAAATAAAAGAAGAATTAATCAGTTAATGAATATTATAGATCATCCTATTGACCGCTGATGACAAAATATCTGCTAGCCTGAGGAGTAGCTCATAATATTGTAAACTTTGCGTACTTTTCAATTAGTATTTATACATTATCTATCTATCTATCTATCTATCTATCTATCTATCTATATATATATATATGAATATCTGTATATATATGTGTGTGTGTATATATATATATATATATATATATATATGTATATATACATATACATATATATATATATATATATATATATATATATATATATATATATATATATATATATATATATATAATTTTAAGTAACTGAAAAGTAAGCAAGGATTACGATAATCCTGCCTACGCCTCAGGTTAACAGACATTTTACCAAAAGCACTCAATAGATATTTAAATCTCTGATATTCATTAACTGAATACATTTTGTTTTGTTTTATATAATTTACGTCTCTACTGGTTAGCATGAATGCATCCATGCACACACACGCGCGCGCGCGCGCACACACACACACACACACACATATATATATATATATATATATATATATATATATATATATATATATATATATATTAATAAATGTACAGGAACCTACGTTTGTGGTACGACTAAAGTTTCTTTGGATACCCAACTCTTCAGGCACAAGGTATAACTTTTAATTACAAAATATATCAAATTATATACAGAGACTCATGCCAGAAACACAGATTCACAGCCCAAATTTAAAGTAGGGCACAAACAATACTGTGTTTTAAATACAGGAAATACTTTTTAGGCTGGTTCATTTGGAAATAAAAAGTAAAGAATAAATAAAGAAACAAATACGAAAAAAATGAAAATGTTAAAATTTTAAATAAAGACGCTGATAGCCGATAGGTTAGAATGCTTAAAATGAGGTTATCTTTATAATCTATAATGGTGAAAATGATATATTTATCTAGGATTACAATATTTTAAGAAAACTCTTCTCCTATGGTAACAGCTAAGAATAAAATCATTACGCTTTTTAAGCAGATTTAAGTTACTAATAATTTTGAGGATGAATCTTTTTTTTTCAGCAAACAATGTTTACAACGATCACGACGGCCGAAAAATGGGTTGATTTCGCCGTCCAATTCCCAAATTTCTACCGGTATGTAGTCTGTCAGTTTTGATATTCCAGTAAAACGTTGAGAGAGCTGTGGCATTTGCATGTTTCTTTTGCTAAGTTCATTTTATCATGAGGAAAACGCATTTTCCATTTATTTGCTGTACACCCAAAATAAAATTTAGTTTCTTCATTATGCCGTATCGATATTTCCTTGATACATACATTTTTTTATTCATAGGATAGATGGGGTCTTTACGGCAAATACATATTTGATCTCAGTGTTACCAATTCTGTTAGTGCTGCTTAACTGTTTGTCTAGAATTACTCAATTATGTTGGGCTCCATGTTGTTCAAGTTTTCTAGTGCAGTTGTAAATAACATTAATGTTGATCTTATTAAACATTCTCTTAAATAAAGGATGATGACGTAAAGGAATTTTTTGTAATCAATTTAGAAAGATTCTTCCTGTTGCTCCTGACATTACTGTTAAAAGTTGGGTTGAACCAAATTATGTTGCATTTTCTATTCTTACGTTTACCATTGGTATTCGTATTAGTGTTTAGGATGTACTCTAGTTTAATATTATGTTTAGTCTAATTTCGGGCATCAACATATTTGGTTTTATATTTGGCTAATATGTATTTGTCGCTGGAGTTAGTAGAGCATGTCTGCTGCACAGATTTGTGCAGGTTATTAAAGATTCCTGCTTTGTCGTTGTAGCTTTTACTAAGGTATATCTTTATTATAAGGCATATGCACACCTTTGGACAGATCTAAAGTTTGATCCAGAAAATTGATCACTTTGGTGTTGGTGATACTGGTGATATTTAGTCCGGGATCCTTGAAGAATTTGAATAGTTGTTTCCTAAATCGGTCAGCTTGTTGTGGGTTGGCGTTACGTAGAATGATAACTGAGTCTTCTCTATACAGATGCATGTTATAATTATTGAAAGTAATCCTGAGCCTCCATAACATTAGGATACCAACTAAATTACAAGCTTCCGCGTAGTCGTACGCTCCCATTGCTATAGAGAAGGTAGGATTGTTACTTTTGGTCCACATAAAACCATCGTAATAATATGGTTTTGGGGGTTTGCAAAATGATGCTGATATGCTAGTCGGTGATGGTGCAATAATTCTTGGCCAGGGTTATAGCAGCCATTAATAGTCCTTCAGTTACCGACGATTAAATTTTGGTTATGTCGAATTGCAAATAGGTGCAGTTGCTTTTATTTGTTATATTAGACAACCAATTAATTGCATCTTTAGTTTTTCGATTGGCTGACCCTTGAACTAATTAAATATCGAATAAGTGAAAGTGAAAGAATATCAATTAAGAATTTCATAATAGAAAATAGTTTACTTTAGTTTTCCTTGCACTTATGCTGTTAGGCGTCGCGGGGAGACACGGTAGACTGTCAGCTAGAAAGCGAGTGGCCTGGAGGAGAGATGTCTCATGGGCTCTGAGAGCGTCTGCCACTTATTCCCCCCAGCATCTTTTTGGCCTGCCTTTCGCTCTCCACCCAGAGTACCTTAGGGTGTATGCTCGTAGGGCTGGTTGGTTGATAGGCATATGAGTAAGGTGTCCGAATCAATTGATCCTGACCGTTATATATGTTATATGATTGGTATTGATCTTAACATATCTCTTATTGCCTCATTCGTGATTTCGTCTCACCTGAACTTACTCACTGGTTTCCTTAGGCATTTCATCTCACAAGTGATCAGTTCCCAATCAAGTACAACTGGAAAATGGCATCATAAAATTATGCAATTTAAAAAAAATACCGTTATATAAGCATAATACCATTTTGAATTCATGATTGCCATTTATTTACACATTTAACATCACTGTAAAAATGTAGATGGAGAAATGACAAGATACATAGAATAATATGCGCAAATAATCAAATTACACGTAATTGTGAAAAAAGTATGAGTTCAAAATTAGTAAGTAAAACTTAACACAGGTGCTGTGCCGGCTTGTTCACTATGCATCCACCATATATATATATATATATATATATATATATATATATATATATATATATATATATATATATATATATTAACAAAATGGGAAAATATTTGTGACGCGTTTCTCCGGGTAAGACATCATCAAACTTGGTTTGTTAAAATTGTTGGAGTTGCACATGAGAATTAACGGAAGACAATGGTAGTTTAAAAGAATTAAATAATTTTTTAATAATTTTATATTGTAGAAACCTCAAAAAGTTTAAACAAAACACTATATGAACACAAGAGTGGCATTAAAAAAAAGCAACAGAACGCATTTTTTATTTACCTTAACGAAACTGACCAAATTTTGAGGTAAAAATGCTACACTAATTGAAGAGATATTAATTCACTAAGACAAAAATGTTTTCAAAGCGCTTTAATCTGTAGTTCCGAATTGAAAATTTACGACTAGGTTCTAACAACGTTTCAACATTCTTGGCAGATTTATTGTTATCAAAATATGAAATATTAAAAAAAGATGATGAATAAAAGAGGAAATTGAATAGAGGTGAATTTGGCTAAATTGTAAATAAATATTTAAAATATTTACTTTTGAAAGTACAAGCATTTGCAGTTCATAAGCATGTGTATTCACAACAACGTCAACAAACCCAGTCCGATGAAGTTCTAACGGATGAAACGCTTCACAAATAAACTTTTAACATTTTGTATTACAATTTCCTAAATATATGTTATCTGACATACATACATATATACACGGGCGCACACACACACACACACACACACACACACACACACACACACACACACACAGATACACACACACTATATATATATATATATATATATATATATATATATATATATGTGTGTGTGTGTGTGTGTGTGTGTGTGTGTGTGTGTGTGTGTGTGTGTGTGTGTGAGGGTGTTATTTTGAGTACAAATTTATACTAAGCTGATTTATGTTACCTTCCATATCATGACTCCAGAGTTTCTTAGACGAGACCTGTTCCGTTACTCTTCAGTGTGTGTGTGTGCGTGTGCGTGTGCGTGTACGTGTGTGTGTGTGTCCGTCTCAGAAACTCAGGAACATGATGTGCAAGTTAAAATAAATTAGCTAAGTGACAAATTTTACTCACAATACCCCCACGAATATATATATATATATATATATATATATATATATATATATCCTATTATTATTATTATTATTATTATAATTATTATTATTATTATTATTATTATTATTATTATTATTATTATTTATAAATATATTTTCAGCGCAACACAGAAATTACTTTGTTTCTTAACTGAAATTTAAAATTAAAATTTTTGTTCCATTATCAAGCGATGTTGAACATATTCAGGAAAAAAATAAAAATATTTATTTTTTAGGCAAAGTATTATTATATTTAAGAGTTTAAGTTGGCGGGAGAATGAAATCTGATAATTGTAAATGTGTTTTGTCCATTTTGATGAATCATGGAACAAGTTTGATCTAAAATTGAAAAGTGGAAAATTTTGGTTACAGGTTTGATGTGGGCATATAATTTCTGCGCGCCGATACGGGCTTTCGTGTATGAGACATGTCATCCAGTTTACCTTTTTTTGAACTTTACGTTACATTCAATTGGAACAGTTATTTGTATCGAACCACTGATTAATTTTGTCATTTTTATTTAATTTTATATTTATATTATTATTATTATTATTATTATTATTATTATTATTGAAATACATTGGGACTGCCTTAAAGGGGTTTCAAATATGATTAAATCATATTTTATATATTTATATTTTAATTACAAAATTTAAAAATTATATGTTTATTATATTTAATGGTACATTAGATATGACTTTGTTAAAATTAATATTTAAAATTTAAGAATTAATTACACATTTTTTTATTTGTAATCAAATAATATATATATATGAGAGTATTATTTATTATATTTGAACGGGAACCTAGCGCAATGCCTACAAAACACGGTTATTTCATTACTTTGAATAAATATTTATTTTTAACACACTTAATAATATATAACTTTTCATGTAGGCACAAAAGATATGAGTCATTTAAAGATCTATAATTTCTCGTTTTCTTTACTATTTTTTATTTTAATCTGGGGGCTTTATTTGTTTATTTTAAAACAAATAAATATAATCCCAAATATAATCGGAAAAACAATAAAAAAAAAGAAATAAATAAAAATTGCAAAATTAACCCTTGTTTCGATACAAATAACTTCTTGTATTTTAATGTATCTTATATAATGCAAAGTAGACAGCATTACACGTCGCATACACGAAAGCCTCTCTCGGCAAGCAGAAATTAAATACCCATGCGAAACCTGTAAAATACATTTTTCACTTTTTCATCTTAGAAAAGACTTATTTCCTGAATCGTCAAAACTGACAACACACATTTGATATTTTGAAATCTCATTCCTCCACCAACTTAAACTCTTAAATATGATATTAGCTTACAAAAATAAATCATTTTTCTGAAGTTATTTAACATCACTTAATAATGGAAAATAATTTTAATTTTAATTTTTAGTTACGAAACATAGTAATTTCTGTGTCAAGATAAAAACATATTTTTAAATAATACTATTATATTATGCTCTACTTTGCCTCAAGCACATTTTTGAAAATAAATGCAGAAGAACTGAGTATTATTCATTTGATTGTTGTTTCCTTTATGTTGATATATATATATATATATATATATATATATATATATATATATATATATATATATATATATATATTGTCCTTGAATAAATTTCTTAAATATTCATGTCCTTGAATAATCATTCGACTCTTGCGTAATTAACTTTAATTGATTCTTTTATGATTGATTAATTGCAGATCGATGTTTGCCTCATCATTTAAATATTACTTGCAGACAATCTTCATAGTTCCTGCTACCATTTTTATATGAATAAACAACGGACTGATTTTGAGCGTCATGCTAGCGTATATTTTAAAGAATAACATCCGACGTGGTGATTGACAAATTGTGCAGATATTCTTCCTGGATTTGCAGTCAAAATGGTCGGCACCATTTTTCAACGGTTGTCTTACGTCTTCCTGAATTTACTGTTTTTTATATTGTTCACTATCGCTCTCACAGCACACACACACACACACACACACACACACACACACACACACACACACACACACACACACACACACACACACACACACATATATATATATACACACACACACACACACATATATATATATACACACACACACATACATATATATATATATACACACACACACACACACACACATATATATACACACACACACACACATATATATACACACACATACACACACACACACACACACACACACACACACACACACACACATATATATATATATACACACGTGGGTGCCTGTATTTGCGTGTGCGTTTTATTTTGTGTATATATGTGATGGGGACATACCTTGTTGAAGTAAGAGAAGGCGAATTGTCTGTACATGTGCTTGTAGATATCATAGACCTGCGAAGCGAACTTTGGCAAATCAATGTTGAAATGACATACCGCATGAGTTTGCGGCGAGAACGAGGATAACATAATGGAGAGATCTTGCCCGAGGCCGAGGAAGGATTAAAAGGTCTGACTTTTGTTCCAGGAGCAGTTTGTTCTTTGAGACTAGTGAAAGTTCCAGAGAAAGATCGATAGTACTGTTGCTTACGGTGTGCAGGAAACAGAGCCCCTAGCGAAGCGTGGATCCGGTTTCTACGTTAGTTGTTTTCGGAGTTAACTCGTCCAGAATTGTCCAAATTTTTCACTAGGAGATGTTCTCACTACACTATAAATAGTGGGCGATTTTTTGCCTCGTTCTCCCTTTACTTTGCATTTCAGATGACACATCTACAATGTAAGCTCTCGCAGAAGTTTGCGTCTCCCCATTTGTGGGAGACGCCACGAACATTAAACACACTTACAAACACTCACAAAAATACAAACTCTTAACGTTCACACACAAACACAAATGTTAATATCTATGGCCATTGTAAATTTTGTTGTTTAATACATATATTTCTTTATATATATATATATATATATATATATATATATATATATCGGTCTTCTTGGTTTTTACATTTCTTTATGATGGATGCAATCTGCCATGTTCTTGTAGTGGGCTGTCTTGTAGCAGGAATAAACACACGCGTTCCTATATAAACAACACTTAAACTATACTGTCAGCGGGAAAAGATTCGAGTTGAAATTTATTTTCCTACCACCAAAGTTTCGTTCAAATCTCACAGTATAACCGTGTGTTCTTTGAAACATTCCATTATTATGAGGTAAGTGCACTCATTATCCGAATTACACCTTTAATAGGCACGGTCCTTGTGAACATAAATATACAAACTGAAATACTTTTCTCAGTGCCGAATGTTTTATAACACCGTTGATAGTAATATTCTTCCTTTATCTAACATGTCTTTTCAGAAGGTGACACATTTTCCATCGTCTATTATCCATTATTTGGTTTCCAAAAGACATATTTATCCTTGTTTTCATATCTGTTCTTGAAAAGAGAACTATTCGATGATTATGCAAGCAAAATTAGGCTGTCGTTTCTGATTTGTGTTTTTAATACTCCCGGGTCCTTTTCTTAGACGTGTTCCCGAAAAATTATTCATATTCTATTTTTCTAAAATCTCGTTATTCACATGATATTAATCTATTTTATTCCTGCCATTCTTCAGTAGAATCATATCTCTGTCGATTTAACTCCCGTCACTGTCTACGAGCATCTTGCCCAGAATTCACTGATATACGGAGTGATTAAATATTACATAACAGTTCAATATTTTCGTTTTAATTTCCAGCGATATCTTATCTGTTAATAATCGCTACAGTCTATCGAATTATTCTCATACTATTCCTATGCGAATTGAATTTTCATATAATAACATCTGTCTTATAATTCTTCTCGATCCAGATGGGTCAATCTTTCTAAATGCTGGAATTTGACGTTCACAGAATTTAACATTTAGAATGGCTAAGACCTTTCGGAAAGACAGGCATTCTGTCTTCGTACAGTTATGTAACTGATTAACGACATACAGGGTGACCCCAAAAGACGGGAAATTTTTAAGCGCGTATTGCCAGACATGAGTAAGTGGCAACGCTGTGAGACAGTGACCTTGAGCAAGTAAACATTTCGCCATTTTAGTGACGAGAATGAAATTCACAATATCCCAGCTGAGATGTTGCAGCAGTCAATGAGGAATCTCAACAGCAGATTTCGAGAATGCATTCGTACAGGAGGACGCCATCTACAGGACGTAATTTTTAAAAAATCAAAATTAAAACATTGTTTCTTAGATGGCATGTTTTAAGGTTTCAATTACTAAGAATTAAATATTATTCTTCCATCACTCTTGGTTTTATTGGATTGTTAAAATCTTCTCGTTTTTTGGAGTCAAACTATACATTCTCTAACACAAACAAGCCATTCAATATTTTACGGAAAGATAGTGAGAATGTCTACTCACAAACACACACGCGTATCTATATATTTCGGGTTTAAAATTAGTCCATTTGTATTGTGACTTGCAAGGGCGTTCTTATAATTATTATTTTGTTGTCTGATACTGAGGCATGATTTCTAGAAGTTTCCTCACAAATAAATTATGACATACTTGTGGAGGTCTACAATACTGACCTCATTTACAATTCTCATTAAGTGCTTTTTTTTAGCTTTCTATCTATTGTTCCATGCGCAATCATTGCTGCATACAATAATTCTATGTTCATGCTCAATAGCTTCTCCAGCTCCCTATGGAAATAATGGTGAATTTCAATATTATCAGTTCCTTTTAGAGTCCACTCTTACCATTTCATATGGAACAGTGAAGTCAATAAACACTTGCTATTCTCCTTATTTAAACACAATGAGGTCGGGGTGTAGCTAGGATGTGGCGCAAAGCCGAAAGTAGGGGGCACCCAGTGAGTATCGAACTCATTACACAGTTGTAATTGTTCTAGCGAGATAAGCTAGCTAACTATTACTCCACGTCGAGGTACCCTATGCTTTAATGACATATGTCTACATTGACAAATATATTGTTACTGTCATTTTCTATTACTTCCTCTGACTGAAGTTCATATGATATATATTTAACACTGAAGCCAAACTTACGCCATAGGTGCGTATGTATTCTCTTAATATATACAATTTCAACCCTTATATTCCTATGACAAAATTGGACATTGAACGAGTATGTTCGTAACTGTTTCATCAGATTTCCCACACATCCTGCATTTGCTTTCCTTTATCCTGTTCCGGCTATTCTATTATGATCATCGTAATGTATATTTATTATTATTATTATTATTATTATTATTATTATTATTATTATTATTATTATTATTATTGTTATTTCTTCCACGGATTTCTTTTGTATAAATATATCCTTCCGGGTCCCAACCAGAGATTTAAGGTCAGAAATAACTTCATGACATTTTCCACTGATAATTCTTGTAAAAAAAAAAACTTACATCGCACATATTTTATATATATATATGTATAAGGCTCTTCGTATTGTGTGGGCTACAAGTCTTTGGCATGGACTGTCACGAATCCCTTCACTGACTCCATCGGAACCTTTTCTAATCAATCCGAGGGCGCCATATACAACTGAAATTATTGATATCTTCGTGTTCTTCATTTTTGAGATTTGCAATTCAAGATCCTTGTATTTGATAGATTCAAGATCTTCTAAGATACATGGCTACCTGCACGGACTGGAATGTCAGTGAGAAGGCACATTATGTTTTGAGTGGTCTTTGAGCACGATGTCTTGTGCATTAGCTTTGCTTGTTCTGCCTAGGTATATTTTAAAGCCCCATAAAATTGTTACAGGTCCTGTTTCTGTAACCGTGTCACTTAATTGCAGTCTCCTTCACGTAAATTTGACATACCCTCCAGTATAGATATTTACCTACGCTATCATGTCGCGTTTTATATTCAATTGTGCTAATGCCGCCCAACCTGGTACAAGACGATCAAATGTTTCTGCATTATTATCAGATAATCTACATGTCGTGTTAAAACAATTTTTCAACGTATGTGCTTCATAATATCTAGTTAACACGCGTTGGTCAGGCGCATCAAAATATCATTATTATTATTATTATTATTATGAAGAAGAAGAAGAAGAAGAAGAAGAAGAAGAAGAAGAAGAAGAAGAAGAAGAAGAAGAAGAAGAAGAAGAAGAAGAAGAAGAAGAAGATTTACATTCTTCCGATTCGTTCTGTAAATTAATTCTTAAATAAATATGTGTAAATGCAACTACAGAGTTTTATCTTCCTGGTAAAATTTTCACTCATGTGCCAATTTTACAACACACATTTGTACATGTGTAATTATATGCAAAACAAATTGTAAATTTTCTTACGAACACTAGATAAATACTTGTATACGAGTAATAGCACTACATACATTACTACTTTTCTCTAGTGCAAGAAATGTAATCGTGTCTATACATCAGAAAGGAATATGTTAAAAGCCACTAATTTGGGTAACTGCAGCAGAAGAAAAGCAGGCTGGATTTGACTATTGGCAATAGATACTGACCAGCTGCCAGACAAAATGGCGCCGGGCATGTTGATCCTGACTCAACAATTCCATTTGCTTTATCTAAATAAAGTCCTTTTTTATCAGAGGCGTGAGACCGGAAAACATCGGACAGCAAGCAAGAGACCATCCTTTGGTTTCCTCGAGATTTTCTCTTTACTGATGTCTGCTTTCATTTTAACTACAATTTGTTCCCGGGTTCTCAATATTTCTTTCCAGTCGTCGGCCATTTTCTTTTTCCTTTGCTTATCTTTTTTCTTCGTCTCTACACAACGTTCATTTTGATTTATATCATGCAGTGTTTCTCCTTTAAAGCAAACTTTCCACTGTTTTTATTCATCGTATATCTTTAACACTTCTTATTTTCATCACATTTCCAGACGTTTCTAATGCTAATCATATTCGATTTTCACTGTGTAAATTTCACGGATCTGTATTAAGTTATAGCTTGCGTTCAACAGATAGTTTAACTGGAAAAATAAAATTGCTTATGTATTTTCAAAGCGTTTCATATATACATGCATACGTTCATTGATATATAAATATATATAGCGTTCTTAAGCATATTTTTTCTAATTTGACACTAGAAGTAATCGATGTTAAAAATAATAAGGATATATTATATTAGATAATAGCCATGTAACAGACCTATGCTTATACACATATTAAGTACGAGAATATATCTACATATAAAAGCACACACACACACACACATATATATATATCTTATATTTTGATAAACACAATGTAATAATGTGATACATACCATTCAAATATATTTAAAATATATATATATATATATATATATATATATATATATATATATGTATAAGCAAATCAGTATATATATATACAAATATGTATAAAATGCATATATTAATCTATAAATGTACACATATATTAGATACAAATAAATGAAAATATTTATAAATATATATATATATATATATATATAATTTTAAATCATTAGCCCTATATATTTACTTTTAAGTTGCTTTTAAATATATGTGTGTGTGTGTGTGCGTGTTACCTCAAACATTTAGGTAGAAACTGCATTTTTGAATACTTTTTTTATCAGAGAGAAAATAAATGTCAAAGAATCTTTATTATTGGAACAGTTTCCTACAAAATTTAATTCATATAGACCACACATGAAGCATAAACTGGAAAATATCTTAATGAATTCCAAAGATAGAATCATTCGGTCTTTATATTGTACATGCATACATTCATGCATACATACATACATACATACATACATTACATACATACATACATACGTTACATGCATACATTACATACTTACGTTGCGATGGATAAATTTTTGCCATTTATATTTTTTAATTTCGCGCATGCTTATTGCTTTTTTTATTTTGTCGACTGCGCACCATGGTAGGGTCAGTTGGGCACCATCTCTAACAAAATGTGTGCAATGAAGCAACTCAATCCGCCAAAAATTTGAAAACGGCATGCTGCTTGGCATTCGCAACGGAATCTTCAATACGAATTTTTTGTGTCTAGGTGTCAGTGAAGATGTTTCAGAAATAGTTGGATGAGTCTAATTGTGTTTACATATGTACCGCAGCTCTGAAAACTCAAACATGTCACTCAGTTCCATAGCCAAGGACACAGGAATGTTTGAATTTCTTATCAGGCAGGTCTTATAATGGCTAAATTAAAGATAGCCTCTAAATTTGATTATACAATACGTTCCATTTCATTGGTTGTTTCATTTTAAAACTAATTTTTATCTTCAGTCGCATTAGTGAATCTGGACATTGACATTCTTTTTGTTTTATGTCATATAAACCTCAAAGGCTTATTAAATGACAAAATATATAGTCTTTGTAAGAAAATCACTTTGTAAATCAAGTATTGGTTAGGTTTGGTTTACAGCATATCAACCTACATGGATAATTTAATGCTGACAAGATTTTTATTACTGGTAAAATATTTTTCAAAAATATATGTTTGCTAATTTTTTTTCAAAAATATACTGCTAGTAATAGTTGTCTTCAAAAAATGTATTGCTTATAATAATGTATTGCTGGTAATAATTTTCCTTTAAGAATGTATGGCTGGAAATAAATTTTCCAAAAATGTATTGCTGGTATTAAAAGCTATTTTTACACTTTCATAGTGTTTTAACCCCAGTTTGTGGGTAAACTATTTGCCCTTACCTGGGAACCAAACAGGTTCTTTTTTATAGAATGTATTGCTGGTAATTTTTTTTCATATACTGCTGGTATTATTTTTTTCAAAAAATGTATTGCTGGCGATATTTTGTTCCTTCAAAAATTCATTGCTATTCATTTTAAAATGAAAAGTATTTCTGGTATTTAAACCTAGTTTTATCGTTTAAAAATGTTTTGACCCCAGTTTGGGGGGGTCAACTATTTTCATAAAGCTGGGACCCTAACAGGTGCTACCACCCCGGGTCAGAGTGGACTTGGGAACACCAGCAATTAATCGGTTCTTCCACGATCCTCAAAACCTCCTGATCAGAGGCCTTGATGTTGGATGTAGTTTATCGCCTTATCCAAGACGCCTGAACATTGATTAATGAAGTCGGTAAAACTGAATTTTCATTGGTCAGAAATTAATGACCAGATTATAAATATGTAACTCTGCACATGGTGACAGGATAAACAAATGGAATAACGACAAATGCTCAAAAATAATGTTGTGGGGCAGACCTCTTTTACACAAGATGGACTCGTCCAAAATATACTTATACTGACAGAGAGAATACCTGCGGGTTGAGATACGTTGAATCAGGGCAAGATATACGGGGACAGTACACAGGAGGTTCACAGAAAATTATACGAGAGTCCAGAGAGAGATAGAGAGAGAGAGAGATAATTACGGCTTCACTTACTGAGATTTGTACATATACTTTCTACTAACCTGCATTCCGGGACTACTAATCTTCACTTCAAGTCTGCATTCCTATGTTTAATACACTTATTTTTCTATCTCAATTACTGGCGTTGTTTATTTATTTGTGCAGGATTCCATTCCCGGAATCCACAAAAAATAAAAAGAATGATTATTATAGATAAAGCATATATATATATATAATATATATATATATATATATATATATATATATATATATTTATATATATATATATATATATATAAAATAGGATATATAAAAGCTCATCAACAGGTTGCTTAATATCCAATGCCGCTCATTGATATTAGATTGTTTCACTGATTCATTTTCTAACGATTATCAACCATTTGCATGTTATGTAAACCCAGAACGTACATTTTAGATTGTATGAATTTTTTTTTGTTGGAGATATTAATGATTTAATACTACAAGTCTCAGTAATTAACCCGTAGCTAGTGGCGGAAAGAGGCGTATACCTACCATCGCCAATAGTATTTGAGCATTGGGGAATACAACGGACCGAATGGGAAATGGAACTCCGTTATCCTAGTAGAAATTCTGAACCATTATCTATTATACCATCCACACATCCAAACTTACAACACCTGATATACCTAAGTGGTCACACATCTACGTTCTGCCAAGGCTCGATTTTGCTTAACTTCAGTGATATTAGAGGAACTGGTGTTTCAATGTGATATGATTTTATTAGTGAAAGAAAATACATCAGAGGTGGAATGGATATATCGGAGAACATTTCCACAATGAAAGAGGAGATCTGGCAATAGAGAAATATGGAAGGGCCAGAAATATTAAAATCTGAAGCGGAAACATCACTGGCCAAATTGAACAGAAAGAAAGAAGCAGGACTAGGCGGAATTGTAATAGAGATGCTAATAGCCTTTCAAGATTTCGATATAAACAAGATTAGAGATATAATAAATGAAATCCTCAACATTGGTGATATATGGAAACATCTAAGTAGATACATTTTCATAGCACTGCTCAAGCGGATTGGAACTCAATCGGACAATCAGCCTAATGAGACTTATAGCAAAACTTGTCCTATTTCGAGTTTGATTATACAGCGCGCTAATCATCAGAAATCGAATGACAAAAAACTACATGTTCGTTAAAGATACTGGAATAAGAAATGCAAATATTATGCTCATAATGATACCAGAAAGAGCAATAAAAATGAAAAAATGATATGTAACTGTGTTTTATAGATTATGCAAATATTATTGATATAGTACGTCACAAAGAACTGTTCGAACTACTAAGTGACCTTGACGTGTTTCGGAAGAACATTAGAATAATCCACAATATTAAAGCGCATACATAATGAGTTCAATAAATATACAAAACTAGAAAGAGGTATCAAACAATAATTTTTCTCACCGAAATTATTCAACATATAGAATGAGACGACTCAGAGAATTAGAATCCCTAAACGGATTCTTTATTGTCAGCCACAATCTTTACTACATAAAATATGGAGATAACACAGTGTTAATAGAAAACATGGAAAGTCGGGGAATAATTCCTACGGAAGGAAGTGAATGGAAGCGAGAAAAACGGTTTGGTTAGCTTTGTTTTGTTTTAATTCTTTTTTAAAACTTATCGCTGGTAATTTTTTTTTTTCAAAAACGTTTTCCTGGTTATATTTTTATACTTTCATAATATTTTGACCCTACTTTGCGGAGGGGGATGCAACTAGCTGGGACCCTAACAGGTCCTATCATTCCGGGTCAGGGTGAACCTGGGAACAACAGCAATGAGGAGTTGGTTCCACGCGTCTCAAAACCTCATGATCACAGGCCTTGCTGTCGGATGGAGTTAATCTTATTGGTACTCATTTGCAGAGTCGCACAGTCAGCGTATTCTGAAGCCCCAGCTTACAGGGCGGCGACTAGAACATATTAAACAGCAATTGCAAGAAAACGTAATAAATGATTGTTAGCAAAAGGAAGATCCTAAAATATAAATTAAACATCAGGAGTACGAAAAAAAATACAGCAATTTAAATATCGGAGAAATGTTTTAACAGAGGACGGAATTTGCGACACTGAAGGCGCTTTGGAATAATGAAATCGATCTTCCAACGGAAGAATGCTGAGAATACCATGGACTGAACTTGCAAACAATAACAAACTTCTAGAAACTCTTATTTTTGCCATCAGATGTAGACAAGTGAAATTTCTATAGAGCATAGAGGGATTGAGAAATTATATACTCACAGGAGAGAGTGACGTTAAGACAGACAGAAAAAAAACAACGCATAACTTACCTAGTGAGCTTGAGTAAATCGATGGTAGAACAAGGTATAAGAGAGATATTGAAAAGACAACATTTATTAAGAGCTACAAATGATAGAAAATTTTGGAGAGCATTTATCGCCAAAATTCTGGAGGGACAAGACATAGATGAAAAATGGTGTAATTGGTTCAATTAATTGTACGTCTATAGTTGTTTTTTGCATTGATAACTATCTTTGTTCATAAGTAATAGACGCTTGTTGCATGCAGAAATTCTAACATCGTGTATTGAATATGTTTTATAGTTACTTTTGAGTTGTTTGCAAACGTGCTAGTTTTTACTATGCATTCATCTGTCGCCATCATTATAGCAACCTTGATATGTACGTTTCTCGAGAATATTTCCTTGAAGAAAGCTAAGGAAATAATTAATATTCTAAGACGAGACAAAGGCTAAGGAAGTCTACTGAACGAATCTACTTTCTATCCATTATTTCGACACACTATTTATTCTCGCTATCAGACATAATTCCTTCTCACTGTAGTTTCTAACGGATACGATATACCTCCACAAACCATTGAGCGCATTCAAGGTTTACAGCACCATCTTATCGATATTACTAAAAAATGACTGAAATATTCTCTAAAGCCCACATCTGCTTTTAGAGTGGCGCATTACTTGAATACTATATTGTATCGAGGAATGATACGTTGGATAATGCAGTTTCTATGTGTTCTGCAAATATTTCATTGAATAAGTAAAAGAAACGCGTGGTGAAGTCAAGAAAATAATATCCAAAACGAAATCATTTAAGTTGTAGTTAAAACATTGTATTTATTCACTATATTAATTGTGGCGTAGTTAAAAAATATGAATAGTACCGAAATATATTCGTTGATCATAGCTTATACTGGAACCATGATAGCAATACCTAGTTTTTGGTACTCAAGTGCCATATATAATTGTTTAATTGGGAGTAGAATGTAATCGGAATATAGAAAATGTTATGTTCCATGTTTGAATATAATCATACTACTTTCTGTAAAAGTAGCTATTACGGAAAAGACGATTGAGTAAAACTGGTCTTTGCGGATATATTTTGCAAAATTATATCACTACCCTGAAATTTGAAAGTAATATCATTTTTATTTTCAAAATGTTTATAAGTAGATCTAACGAAAAAGATAGGAGCAGCTGTCTGCTTTAAAACATATCAATCCAGATCCTCGTTTCTTCTTTTACGTGTCATGTCCCTTGTATCGCTTAATAAATATTGTCATTCTGTTGTTTCTCTCAAAACCACATCTGCCATCCAAATACTCAGGCCCATCATATATGTCACATTCTCCTTTCCTTTGTACCTCGTTCACACAATCTGTCCCGGCAGTATCAGATTTTCAACGCCCTCATTACTCATTAAGTGCCACAGAAATTGATTGTTACTTTCTGACAACCTAATGTGTCCTCTGTTCTTTTGCCAATGACTGCATTTCAGATCAAATTATAGAAGTTTTCGGCTGTTCAGATCATTTTTCTTGTTTCCGCACAAAAGAGTATAAATTGTGATATATATAATTATATATATATATATATATATATATATATATATATATATATATATATATGGTTAGAGAGAGATATGAGAGAAATATCTAAAATCTGTCAAAATAAGTAAAAATTGTTGCAAGATATCAGATTTGCATCAAGAATATATTCAATCGTTAACTGGAGCTACAATAGTCATGTAATTGAGAGGAATGCCGGATGACAAAAAATACAAATTTAATCATTCCTTTGAAATATATATATATATATATATATATATATATATATATATATGTGTGTGTGTGTGTGTGTGTGTGTGTGTGTGTGTGTGTGTGTGTGTGTGTGTGTGTGCACGCGCGCGCGGGGAGGGTACGCGAGTGAGTAAGCCTATACTTATAACATATGTTATCTAAATCATTTTAAAGAGGTTGTTTGAATTTGTGAAAAAACTGAACTGTATAAAATACTGAAAATAATTATATTAATAGATAGAAAAATGGCTACATACATAGACGATGATACATCTATGAAGACGGCGTTGAGGCCAAATGGAAATGAAAAGGTCAGCGTGTGACATACTTCCAAAATTTACCCTGGAAGATTTTTCTAGCACACAAACACATCATATATATAGCATAAGTTTCACCCTATACAAGGCCCAGGTGCCACACGATGTAGAATTTTTCGAATAGAAGATAACTGCTGATCTTATGTTTGAAAGACTTAACATTGTAATGATCGCGGTAAGAAGCTGTTCGAATAGACCTTACTTCTCAGCGATCGAGTACGGAGGTTTGGTTTGTTTTGTCTTGTTTGGCTATAAGTTTTTTTTTATCGATAGTCTGGCATCGTAGGTATTTTTTATTATTATAAAATAGTTATATTGTTATTCTCTCCTTTTTTGTATTTTTCTTGTAGAGGCTGACCACTTTTAGAAATTATATTATATCATCCTCATCTATGTCCTCAAACAGATCAAACCTGCTATCAGTATTGTAAAATTACTGTCTTCAGTTTTGGACACTGTTACAAAATTTGTATTAGATAATACTGTATGGTATGCTTGGCACACCAGTTGGACTTCCTTAGTTAATAGGAATGAATCTGTCATTCTTGTATGGCCAATGCGCAAGCTGGCCGTAATGACCTCCTCTTTTCGAGACTTCTTAAAAGTTGTATCACTTACTGCCAGATTCAGCTGGATTGCATGATGTTTATTAGGTGGATAACCATCCCTGTACTCTTGCCATTTTAAAAAATATATTAATCTCCGGCATAAAGTCTGTATATGGGACCTTGATCCCTGTATCCACATTCCTATCCAAAGCGGATTTGGCTACCAGGTCTGCTCTACAGTTAACTTTTATTTCCATGAGTCTATGGATCCAACACAATATTATATTTCTCTTTTTCTTCATTGTGTTGATTTTCTGTAATATTTTAATAATCATTGGATTGTTGTAGTTGTTCCACTTCAAAACTGAAAAGACATAGAGTGCGTCGGAAAGAATTAGGTAGTTCTTTATTTTGCTCTCAGTGATGATGTCTAGAGCTAACTCATTGGCCTCTGCAGTGAAAATCGGACTTCCCTTTGGGAGGCGTTTCTTTTTGGTAAAGTTTTGGTCTACTGCTGCATATCCTATTTTGTGTCCACTTTTTAACACCGTCCCTATAGATTCTTGACTAGTCTTGAAAGTTTTCCAGTATTTCCTGGAATTTCTCCACAATTGTCAGAGGATTTTTTTTTGCCTTTCGAAAATCATGCATTTCAAGAATGTTTAATCGTCCATGATGGAATACTTGTTACTGTTGTTTCTTGTATATTTGGTAATGAAGTGCATAATTTTTCAGCAATGGATTACATCCTAAGTCCGTATGGTGGCAAGGTATTTCCTGCATGACGGAAATTATGGCAGTAGTTTCGATCAACTGTAGTCCTATAAGCTAGATTGTTTTGCCACGATTTAATTTTTACATAATCATGCAATGCCAGTTTAATACATCGTAGATATGATGGGGTTTCACTGGCTTCTGTATATAGGCTCTCCACCGAGGATGTTCTAATCGACCCGAGCATTAATCTGTGTCCTGGATGGTAAGTAGCGTTGATGATTTTCATGTACGACTTTCTGGCTGACCCATATATAAAACTAGCATAATCCAGTTTGGAACAGAGTAGCGATCGATATAGTTTGATCAAAGTATACAGATCTGCTCCCCATTCAGTATGAGCCACTACACACAGAAGTTGTAAGACTTTTCTAAATTTTGTTTTCAAATATTTCAGATGAGGGATGAAAATTAGTTTCCTCTCAATGTTTACGCTTAGAAACTTGTACTGTTACACTACTGGAATTTCTGCATCATCTAATCTCAAACATGGATCATTATGCAATTTCCTTAATTTGCAGAAATATATACAATTAGTTTTCGTTTTAGAAAGCGTAATCCCATTTTCAATGGCCCATTTCTATATTTTATTTAAGCATTGCTGGAGTTGCTTTTCTTTTGTGTTCATATGTCGATATTTGTATATGATTAGGAAATTTTCAACATAGCTTCTATCTCCTGGGCTTAGGTATGTAAATATGGAATTGATTTTACCACAAAAAGGCGTCACTGATAGAATGTTCCTTCCTCTTCTACATGTAATACCGATAGTGTACTTTCTACTCGGATTTGAAAATTTCCATTTTTTAGGAAATTCCCTATGAATTCTCTCAGTCTACCTCTTAGGCCCAATTCATGCAAATTTTTCTATATGCCGAACTTCCATGTAGCATCATAGCCTTTTTCTAAGTCGAAATAATCTGCGGTGTTATGTTCCTTCCGAAGAAATTCTACCCTGACAAAAGTCTCCAGCAACACTAATTGATCTGTTGTACATCTTTGTTTCCTGAACGCACTTTGGTAATCTCTGTTTAGGCCATTCTTTTCCAAATACCAATCTTTTGTTGACCATTCTTTCCATAGTTTTACACAGACAACTGGTTAACGCTATCAATCTGTAATTTCCAGTTTCTGAGTCGTCCTTCCCAGGTTTCGGAATAGGAATGGTGAAAACTGTTTCCACAGATCTGAGAAGTTGCCACTTGTCCATATGTTATTAAATAGTTTCAGTAACAGTTGCAGCGATTTGTTTGTAATTCCTAATGAATATCGTCTGGTCCAACAGCGTTATCATGGGCTTTCTATAAAGATTCATTTAATTTCTCTATCATAAATGTAAGGTTGTATCTCTCAGCATTATTGGATTTAAATTTCATTTTTTGCTTTTCTGCTTTTTGTTTGAACTTAAATTGTTGATTACCATTCTTGGCTGATGAGGTTTTTGAGATGCTAATTGCTGTTCATCATCGCTATCCTTTTTGTTTGTTATTTTATAATTATTTACGTAAAGCAACTTTATGGTATTAGTATGAAATTTACCAAATATTTTTATCATATCCCCTATAAATTTTGGTTTTGTCTCAGGAATTTTGCTGACGTAATTTTTCCAATATTTCTGTTTCTTATCTTTGTTTATTTTCCAAGCTTTTGCAAGGAAGTTGCTTAAATTTCAGCAAGTTATCTCTTTTAGGCTTTTTGTTAAAGTCCCTTAATGTCCTTCTTCTGGGCCTGATAGCTTTTTATATTCATCATTAAACCATGGTCTATTACTTTTTTTTTTAATTTTATTCTTTGGTATGCATTTATTTGTTATAGAGACCAGGATATCTGTAAACTCTGTTATGCTCTTGATGCATAATCCTTAATCTAGATTTTCAGAACATAGCTTTTCAAATTCCTACCTGTTTACTTTACTCAATTTCCAACATTTGCGATTTTTGAGATTTGTTGTGATTTTTTCAGGACAGTTGGCCAATGATCTCTACCACATGTGTCCATCAGTAGCTCTCAGGAAAAGCCATGAAGATAGCTGGATCGCACAAAGATAAATCGATTGCAGAGTAACTGTTAGAGAAGGGATACATATGAGTTGAGAATTTATCGTAATTTATAACGATTCCATACACTTTCCATTCTCTTTTGTATCTTTACAGCCCCATATGGTAATATGACAGTTAATATCCCCTAGTAACATCAAGGGAGCAAGGATTACCTCATTATTTCCTGCAATTCGGTTTCATTTATCACTTCATTCGGTGGAATGTACACTGAACAGATGTTAATTAGTCTCTGTAGCGTTACTTTTACTGCTACCCTTTGTAAATTTGTTTTTAAGTTCATCTGACTTTGTGGAACGTCATTCCTGACGAAGATGGATGTACCTCCTTATGCACGAAGACTAGTGTCATTTATATAATTGTATTGCTGGTACTCTCGAATATCTATTTTATTATCCCTCTTAAGAAAGACTTCCTGAAGGCAAATCACTGCCAATATTTGAAATAAGTATCATTCAAATTGAACATTTTTTTATTGTGACATTTATAAATAAAAACGATGTGTTAAATACTTTTATTACCCACTGTACATTCAAACATATATTGTTAAATATAAATGAATGTCTATTATGTTTGATCATTAGCCGTTCTAAGCTTCGTTCAGTTTCGGGAGAAAATAAAAACAAACTGTACAGAAATTGGATATTTTTTTTTATTATGCAGTACTCAGTCTAAGATTTCAGTTCACATGAACCATTATCATAATGGTTATATGAACATTATAAGAGCAAATTTTCACCATCAAAGATAATATTATGTTATGTTGACATAGAAGATTGCTATGCGACGATAACGGCCATGGAATAGCAGACGCGGGTGGTTTGGTTATCTTTGGTTTGTTTTACGGCATATCAACCTCAATGGGTCACTTAATGCCGAAAAAAGTTTCATTGTTGATAATATTTTTTCCAAAAACCTATATCTGGTAATATTGTTTCATTCAAGAAATCCATTTCTGTAAAAAGATTTTCCTTCAAAAATATATTTCTGGAAATAATATTCCTTTGCTGTTAATAGTTTTTCAAGAAATATATAGCTGCTAATATTTTCTTTTTTTATCTTTCAAAAATATTTTGCTAGTAATACTTTTTTTTCAAAAATGTATTAGTGGTAATAATTTTTTACAAAGAATTTCTTGTATTAAAAACTATTTTTACATTTTCATAGTGTTTTGTCTCAAGTTTAGGGGTTAACTATAGCTGGGAGGATAACAGGTGCTACCTCCCCGGGTTAGGGTGAACCTGGGAACACCAGCAATTAAGAGTTGGTTCCACGCTCCTCAAAACTTCTTGACAAGCGGCCTTGCTGTCGTACCTAGTTTATCATATTACACAGAACACAGATGTAGTTTGTCGTCATACCCAGGACGGAGACGCAGGTGGTAAATTCGTAATGCGATTCTATGACGTCGTACATGAGCACGTGAGAGAAATAAATTATATCAACAGAATGATCTGTTTAAATGCATTGTAATATGATGTAACTGTTTTGAAATGTATTTTTTTTGAGTCTGGGTTGCTTTCTTTTAAAGGTAGATGGCCTGCAATATCTTAAGGTACATTTTACTGTGTGTATTGTTGCGATATCACATAACTACTCTGATGAAGGCTCATGTTAGCCGAAAGAGTAGATCGATGAAAAGCATAATAAAAAATATACATATGTTGTAAACTTATAGTCTTTATTTTCTCCTGAAACTAAAACCACTACACGAGGCATTGAACGGCTCATGATCAAACATGATAGATATTAGTTGTGTTATATAAAACAATATATGTTTGAATAGTGATCTGCTTCCGAAACTACAAACACACACACATATGTATGTGTGTGTATGCGTGTGTGAGTGTTTGTGTTTGAGAGAGTGGGAGAGCGCATGTGTGTGTCTTCCATTAATACACTCATGAAGGAAATGACATTTCGAAAATAATTTTCAATCGAAGGCGTTGGTAGAGAAACATTTATGCTTTCCTTTTTTTTGTTTCCTTCGTTGGTGGCAGGCGCGAATGAAGAGGCGTCCTATGACTTCCTGTTTTAATCATTTTTCTGTTTAGCTCCTGACATGTTACCATGTTAAAATTAGATTTTATTACGAAATTACCCTTTGTCCTTTCAATGAGTCTCCGCAGTACACTACCAGTTCAGTTTACCGGTCATGGGTTTATTTTGTGTAGGAGATAGCAAAAAAATAATAATTGGGCGCTTTCCTTTCTGTTGAATGCACTGAATTTACAATCAGATTCTTTTTGTCGAGACGCGTTTAAATTCCATGTAAAACCTTTTAAATTATGTAAAGTAAAAGACCATCAATCTACATTTTATCAATGATATATATATATATATATATATATATATATATATATATATATATATATATATATATATATATATATTTTTCTTTTTAAATATGACAAATTGAATAGGATTCTTTGAAAATAGATTTGATCTTTTGATTTCATTCCATTCTGAAGGATTATGTAAGGATATACTTTGGATTCATTTCAGAAAAGACTAAATGAATTTCTTGCTTTCAAGCCATTCGGAAAATGAGATGAGGTATTTAATAAAATAAACAAAAATCCTGGGAAAATATATTAAGTATTTGCGACATGAACAAAGAATTATGAAGAAGATTTGCAGAATAAATATTAACGGTTCTTTAAAAGTCACTCCTTTTCTTCAAGAAACTCAAACTTATTGAAAAATACTGATTAATAATCGAATCATATACGCAAATACAAATACACGCATTTATTTCTTTTGTGTTTGGATTTAATGAAGACTAGAATGAAGAAACGCGGAATCAAGTCTGTCTTCATGGAAATGTTTTCAATTTGGCACACACACTCACTCACACACACACACACATACATATATATATATATATATATATATATATATATATATATATATATATATATATATATATATATGAGAGAGACAGACAGACAGAGAGACGGACAGAGATTTAGATAGATGTTCATGCGCGTTGTGGGAGTTTAAAATATAATGAAAAATTAGGAAACATTTTTTTTAAATTTGATTTTTCAATATTTCTCTAGCTTTATTATATCATTGTGCGAAAGGATCAACCCGTAGAGGTTTTGGTTTTTATAACAATGTCGTTTATCTTTTTGACTAATCACTCATTCCCAACACGTTTCCGATTTAGCTATATAGAGATATATGTTAAACTTATCAATATTTTCCTACTTTTTGGGATATAATCTATAATTCCATTACATACATACACACACATACACATACACACAGACAAACACACACACATAGACATACACATACAGACAGACAAACACACACACATATACACACACATATATATGTTTATTTTTAGATTCGGATAAACACACAGTGACTGAGAGTGACTCAATTCTGTCGAAGAGTCGTGCAGTATTAGCTTAAATAGTCACTGTTTACAAATTCACACCTCAAACTTTATGTGTCCGATGTTTAAATTTAACTTTAAGTGAGTTATTTCATTTTTAATAGCGTTTTACTACAGTAGATGCTACCATTTACTTCAGGTTGTTTAGGATTCTGAAATTACATCTGTATTACCAAAGCTGAAAAAGGGAAGCAAAAGAATATTAATAAAACTTCGTTCATAATAAATGAACTGGCAAAATTTCGTAAAATTGATCCTGTTGATTTGTGTGACAATACCAGTAGTTTTTGTAGTAAAGTGCAAAAGCGTCTGCTCTCTATATAAACAAGGACGACGTCACAATTGAATTAACACCGCCAGATTTCCTAAGGGAAGTTGGTTGTTTTGTTTTAAGGCATATCAATCTCAGTGGGTCATTTAATGGCAATAATTTTTTTAAATAGATTCATAGCGATAGGTTGTCAAAAGAAGTGTGTGTATATATACGAGGGTCATTCAATAAATAAGGTGAATTTTTTGTTATAAGGACTTCTAGTACAGATAGAAGCTTACTTTATTTTTTTTTCAATGTAGTCTCCCAGCACTGTCACAAACTTTTCCCATCTGTGCACAAGCTTCCGTATTCCTTCAGTGTAAAAATATTTGGACTGATGACTCAGCCAGTCGTTCACAACACTTTTCACTCATCGTCACTTTTAAACTTCGTGCCTCTCGTGAACGCTTTCAAGGGACCAAACAGGTGAAAGTCTGAAGGGGCAAGGTCTGGGAAGTAAGGGGGATGAGGGAGCACTTCCCATCCCAGCTCGTTGATGGTCTGCACCGTTTGGGCTGCTGTGCAGTTTGTGCTCTGCAGTAAGCATGTTTAGCACCCACCGGCAGCTGACCTTGTGTGCTGTCCCAACAGATTCGCTCAAAGTCCTTGCAATGTTATCCACTATCACCCTTCTGTCAGACTGAATGTGGTCATTGAGTGATTCGATCACCTCAGGAGAACTCAATTCTGTAGGCCTCCCAGGCCTGTGTTCATCCTCAACATTGCTCCGTCCTTCTTTAAACAATTTATCCCACTTGTAGGTATTTTTTTGGCTGAAACATGTGGCACCATACACAGTTGACATTCTCCTATGAATTTCAACTGGTTTCCACTCTTCAGCAACCAAAAACTGACCGCTGTTCAATCCTGGAGCATGGTTCTTGGTCGGCTATCATTGTTAATCGCCAAAACTCTGAAAGTGTTTTTTAATCCGAAAAAGAAATTAAATCCATGTGAAAAAGAAGTAAAACAAACAGAAAATTAAAAAAGTAAACTTCTATCTGTATTAGAATTCCTTATACCGAAAAATTCACCTTATTTATTGAATGACACTCGTACATATATATTTGAACTATTTTTCAATTACTCAGATTTTTGAGTACAATCCAACATCTATTAGAAAATTTACAATCTTGGATGTTTTTTATTTTCGTACTTTTAAAAAAAAATAGGTATTAGTTTGTTTTTCTAAAAAAATAATTGCTTGTAATATTTTTTTAGAAAATATTTCTGGTATTAAACCTATTTTTATACTTTTATAATGTTTTTCCCCCAGTTTCGGGGTTAAGTATTTACCCATAGCTGGGAACATAAAGGCGCTACCATTCCGAGCTGTGAACACCAGCAATTAAGAAGTGGTTCCACGCTCTTCACAACCTCCTGATCAGAGGCTTTGCTGCTGGACGTAGTTTATCGTCTTACCCAGGACGCGGATGTGGTTTATCGTCATACCCAGGACGGCCATAAGAAAGGCATTCTCCTCAAATTCGTCCTGTCAGTGGTGGGTTCTGTTCAACATGAAACATGCTGGCTGTTTTATTACAGCTATTTCAGATCTTTATCCTTCAGTTTATCTTTCAGAATCGTTCCTGTTTAATTAGAGACTCTGCACTATGTCCGACTCTCATTTGACAGTTTGTTTACAAAGGTTTCTCTTCAGGATAACTTGCAGATACATACGAATGAGCTTCATAGTAATGCTCACCGGGGTGCTCGATATATTCAGCTACTGAAGGGGTCGGATTCAGTTTAAATTATATATGGCCAGATTAAAAGGTTTCGATGAGCTGTCCCTTGGGTCCAATGCTAGCTAATATTTGTGCGTTTTTATGAAAAACTTATTTGAAGAAATACCAGAAGCGCTTCGTTTCTTAGTGCTTTGTTGATATTTCACCTTCAGCTTAATTCCCTCTACCCGTCTAATAGGGTTACTATGGCAGAAGTATGTGATTCGTCATTGCCCTTCTTAGATGTGCTTGTTGAGCGGAAGCACGGTTCTTTCATCACTAGTGTTTATTGTAAACCTAAATATATTGGGCTATACACCAACTGGAATTTTGTTCTCAAATCTCAGAAGTTAATTTTACTTTCTAATTTAGTCCATCGTGCGATGATAAGCTCTCCTCGTAAGATTGATTGAAAAGTGAAATATATTCATAGTATTTGTCAGGGTAATTTTTACTCGGATAATGTTATTAAACGTACAATTGAGCGAAGGGGTAAGACCTTTATAATCCGACATATGTTTAGTACCCGTTTATGCCAAGCGTATCTGAAACTGGCATGGTTGGTGAAGGGAAGCCTGCTTCTGGCTAAATGATTGTGTCTGTGTCACCTCGTGTTTTACTCACGTCAGGACACGTGTTTGTTTTTTATATATTTTTTCACTCTCCCTGCATTTCTTTTCGTTTGCCAAGGACGGCTAATATTATCTACAAACTAATGTGATCGTTTATCAATTTAATGGCAGGGCAACGCTGACATAATAGAATGGAGCAAACAGCACCTTGAAACACGTATTGCACAAAGTGCTTCTAGCAACATCAAGCAGGGTATGAGTACGCACAATTCAGGTCTTACGCAGACGGCAAAATATTCTGCGATAGTTCAAAACCATTTGGATAATCCAGAGTGTGTGTAAAAAACATAAGAGAACCCGCGTGTAAATACAGTGATTCGTGGCTTTCCATTTTGAGGAAAGCGCAGTCGGTTAAGCCTCTACAAATCTTAGCAGTATATGTTATATTACATCGACCGTTTTTGTGCCGCCAGAAGGAGAAATTCTTTCTTTCTCAACTGACTGGCCTTTAGGTCTATATTCACATTCTTAAACTCACTGAGACTTTTTTTTCACATTCCTTTCTCTTCCCTCTTAATATTAATTGTATTTTAATCGTATCCCCATGTCTTATTTCGCGGTTCTCATTATATTATACTATTAGCCAACGATTTTTCTGATGGTTTTGGCCGAAAAAAGGCTAACTTTTAAAGGTAAAATATATGCGTTTTTATAGAGACAAAGAGTTGTATACAGGTTGTTCAGAAGTTTTTTCGACTGCGGAGAAGTTTGAAGAAAATAAAATATAAAGAAATAAAACGCATGAAGGACACAATGCAGACCTGAGTTTTAAACCAAGTCTATCCTCCCAAAAAAGAATAACAGGCAGAGAACTAGAAGCATTATTTGGCTCATCCCCAACTTCAATAGTCAAGTTAGAACAAACATTGGAATATAATTTTGGATTATTGAAAAAGTATTTCCCTAAGTCATCTGAACTATAAAAGTTTTTCAATAGTAACACCATTAAATTAAGCTATAGCTGTATAGGCAAGTTAAGTAATTTGGTAAGAAAGCATAATGCCAAGAATTTAAATATAAATGATTAAAAAAATAAGTGAAAAACCAGTTAAGGTAACTGTAGAATTTTTATAAAAAAAAATGTCCTCTAAGCAGGGTGTGCTGTAGTGAGTGTGTAGTTTACCAGGCTGAAGTTAGCGACGAGAGTAACAAGAAGATCTATATAGGTTGCACCGAAGACACTTTCAAGAAATGTTGGCATTATCACATTTCAATTTTTCGGGTGTTGAAATGCAATACAAAATTGGCAGATAAGGTTTGGAAATTAAAGGATGTACATGGCGGAAAACCATGCATAACGTGGATTATTTTAAAACAAGTCAAACCGAGCAGAACAAGTGGTAGGATTTTTAGACTGTGCCAGGAAGATAAGGTGGATTTTATAAGAACTCAGTGTGTTGTTAACAATCAGGACAAAAATAATGCCGTTGTGTTGACATATACATAAAAATATCTAGTTTCTTTATATGAAACTGGATGATGTTTTTTACGCCTCCTCTCCTTCTTCACTTACGGTGCCATAGTTATATAGTTGTAGTATGGCATTACAAAAGTCTTACTGCCGCCCAACTTAAGAGAACTGACCGTCGAAATGAAATTTCTGGTTTTCCCCATTATTATATTTACTTGCTCTGCATGGGCATTTTGAAGGTATGCATCGATCTCTTTTTGATATACGTCTGCTTTGTACGGTATTTTTACGGACTGTTAAAATATATATATATATATATATATATATATATATATATATATATATATATGTGTGTGTGTGTGTATATATATATATATATATATATATATATATATATTATATATCTGTGTTATATACATATTATACATCTTATATATAATATATATTATATTATATATTATATATATATATATTATATATCATATATTTATATTATATATATAATATATATTAAATATATTATGTTATATATATATGTATTATATATATTATATATATATATTATATATCATATATTAATGTTATATATATTATATATAATATATATTACATATACATATATTATATATAATATATATTACATATATATATTATATATATAATATATATATATATATTATATATTATATATATATGTATATATATTATAGATATATATATATAATACATGTTATATATATTATATATATATTATATATATAAAATATATATATATATTATATTATATATATGTTATATATATAAAATATATAAAAAATTTATAAAATATATATATATATATATATATATATAGAGAGAGAGAGAGAGAGAGAGAGAGAGAGTGATAAAGAGATAGAGAGATAGAGAGAGAGATTTTATAATATAATATAATATAATATAACATATACCACTCTTTACCGGTACAGTTAATATCGCCTTATTGATATAATATCGATAATTTTCACCAATAATACTGTTTATATATAAGAGAAAAAATTTTTAAAAAAGGATACGTTCTCACTATCAAATTAAATCATTCATAGAACAAAAATGATGAAAACATATCAGTCACTAATTATTTTCACGGGTATGGTATCCATTCGAAAAGCGCTTGATACTGAAATTTTATATATCTGAATTATATCATGACCCTGAATATTGAATAACTTATCAGCTTAATCTCAAGTAGAGAAGGATTGCTACCTACATCAGAACATATATTCACGATTATTTTCTATTCATTGAATCCGTATGGCAATTGCTGACAAGTTAGATCCAACTTATAGTTCCCGTGAGAAAAAATATGTATGGAATCTAGCGACTGGCTCGCAGGCCCTATTACAGATGTTGCCAAGTAAATTGTTATGTACAGCAAGTGGTCTCTTTTTTAAGATATGTACATCTTACATCTGCATTTGCAAGGGAAGACTGAGACCAGAGTTGTTTTGCAGGTTTACGGACATACACTAAATTTTATTTCAAGCAGAGTACTGATTATAATTTCTGAAAGGTCTACAAATATCACACTTCTTCTGGCTACTCAGGCTTGTATTAGAGATAAATCCTATCACATTGATGGATTTTTGGATGAATGATTTCGCCTTTCCACGCTGCTCACTTGGTATTTGCTCAACTCATTGCATGTTCCTGGAATATCTTACTGACTTCATGAATTGTACGCCCATATTTACTTCGATCAGTCAGGAACTCTCCAAATCAAAATCTTCCATATGGTATCCTGCAAAATATACTTATATACAGTCTTTGAATCGAATAGAGGGATTATATTGCAGTCACGTTACAAGGTGAATGACACTAGTGTATTTGCTTTGGTATTCTGCTGTCGTCAAGGTGAACAGAATAACTTCCCCTCAATGAAGTCTGTAGCAATGAATTAGCGAATATATATATATATATATATATATATATATATATATATATATATATATATATATATATATATATATATATATATATATATATATATAGGAACAGTTCAGGTATACCACTTCCATAAACATACAGATGTACAATTAGTAAATACTAAACGCCGCAAATTCCTTGCCGTATGGATCACTTATAACACATTTAATATAAGAGAAACGGAAATGGTACACGAATTACGCTGCACCAGTGGTAGTTTCACCGAACACAGCAAATTGCTACAGCGCTAAACATCAATCTGAATACTCGCGATATGTGCTTAAATATCTGCTCAGTTCGAATATGGATATCATGCATGGCGCAAATCCTGTCATAAATATCTAAACTATCCGTTGCACAGAGCCGCTTCTATGGTCAATTTTTAAAGCAGGCTTTGAGCCCATGAAGTCGGAAGGTCTTGAAAATTGTGAACTGGCGCTACAGAATCACAAACAAGGAAATGTACCGAATAACAAATCATATGAATTCAAGACTACCAACAGTAGCAGCAACTAAAGTTGATAGCACGTAAATGGAATAGAAAATAAAGACATAATCTGGATGTTGACATACGACAATACTACAAATAAAGGTTTAGGAGGGAAAACCCTATCAGTACTGGAAAAAATCGATAACAGTTACTGGACTTGAAAAACCGATTTTCTAGAGGATTTGTGTATAAATATTAACCGGCATTAGTACTGACTGGTTGGTCAATGAATTCCAAAAGTTAACGGTCCCATTACATAGAGAGACTGATAGATAAAAAGAAAAATCTTATTTTGTGTGATAAATCCCATGTGATCGATTCTCCATTCTTCATTCTTCCATTTCATTTTTAATATTTAACTTTCTCTCACTTCTCTTTCTTTCTTTTTCTCTCTCTCGCTCTCCATATATATATATATATATATATATATATATATATATATATATATATATATATATATATATATATATACTCACACACACACGCGCACACACGCAAACACACACACACACACACATATATACATATGTATATATATATATATATATTTTCTAATAAAATTTTAGAAAGCAAATTCTCCTTCTTAATAGAAATAACGTTAAGAGCTACTAGACTTAAAGAAAACTATTTTCCTGGAAAATTATGTTTCAACTGAAAGATTTAATGGCTACGCGGACAATGAATTTTCTTGTACGCACACGGCTAATATTGCCTTTATCATTAACATATCTAGATATTCGTAGTTTGAAATTTAAAGTCACTAATCCACAATTCTCTAAACCCTGTTTTAATTAAGCAAGATAGTTAATCCTAGTGAACATAGGTATTAACCTACCAATATTGCTAGAACGACCTGTATATATTTGTATGGTCAGAATTTGTGAGTTTCAGTATATAACTACATCTTTAGGAGTATTTTGGATATATCTTGTGTGGTGTGTTTTAACATCCTGAGAAAATATCGCAATAAATTGTATTCAAAATGAATACAACATATATAACCCATATATTGAAATAAGTAATTATCTGTATATAATGATATATAACTGGATATATTATTTCATATTCATTATTAACCTCTATAACACTCATCAGTAATTCGCGCTATAATTTACTGATATTTACTTTTGATTATGAAGCTTTTCGATGGACGTTGCCAAAAATGAACGAGTCTTCGCTTGAATGTTGTTGAAACTTGTAATATTATACTATGATTTACATCGAAATGCAGAACCGTGATATTGTTCATCTGATTCAGAAACACCACCATTTATGAAGGAAAGTGTTATGGGTCCTTACCTATAACTACAGAATGAACACTATGTATACTAAACCTCTCAAGAGAGACAAAGAGAGAGAGAGAGACGAATCGAGTCAAGCCGATAGTAGTTCACGCCAAACCAGACTGACTGTCATACTAACACCTTCCACATCTTGTATTATTATTCCGTGTAATATATCTTCCTTATTTCTACTCTTGTGTTCGTGTTGTTCTTTCTTGGTTCTAACCCGACCATAACAGAAAGTATGGTGTGTTTTATTATATTTTTTTGTATGTAGGTACGACGTAATCCTAAAACAATTGTTTTCGTTTCCCTCACTCTAAGATCTACATAAAATTAGCATGATGCGCAATTCATTAAATATATTGGAATATGTATGAAAACTTATGTAAGTAAATATGATTTAATCTTTCCCCCAAGCAAGGCGATAATGTCAATAGACCGCTAGGAGTGTACAAAGACAGAATTTGAGAGTGAACGAGAAATCTGAGATAGGAGAGGTTAGAAGAAAGACAAAAAAAGAATAGGATTCTGAAAGACAGAAGATGCATTTAAATTTTTGGAGATTGACGTTATCTTCGAAGCAAGATATCATCCCATGACAATGTATACATTCAGCTTGGAGAAGGCTAGCAGGCTAAACCCTGCAGAACGCCAGCAAGCTATGATGAACACAGCCCGAACTTCGGCATTCTTATCTAAAGCTCGATAAATGGATAGATAGATAAATATGAAGAGAAATAGAGAGGCAGAAATATTAAGTACGCCAGGTAATTTAAAATTTAGGATATGAATGGAAAATAAATCAAGATGATGTTACGCAGCATGGGCTTCGTTTTGACAATGATGTTTCCTAGTCGAACGTATCGTGAACAATGACATATGTGTTTTCCATCTAATGGTACGTGGGAATTTGCGTGTTCGTGCATGACCTGTGTTAGATTCTAACTAGAAATATGTCTTAAAAATCTTTGCCAGAATGTTCTACGATAGAAAATACGAACATGGAATGATTTTGTATCGTTACTGTAATAACTTTTTCTTTATGCGATATTTTATATATACATTCTTATGTAAATATTCTTATGTATACATATATATATTTACACACACACACACACATATATATATATATATATATATATATATATATATAGATATGTGTGTGTGTGTGTGTGTGTGTGTGTATATATATATATATATATATATATATATATATATATATATATATATATATATATATATATATATATATATATATATATATACAAATTCACAAAATGTAACCTCGTTTTGTAGGTATTGATGAACCTCTACAATAGCTGGTATGGAATATAAGAGCATGCTTTCTACACCAGAAAAGGTGGGACTTAAAATAGCTTTTGCATTGCAGTACAAGCAGGTGGAGCCTTTAGTTCAATGGAAAAATGTTGCCTATACATTTTGCTTTATTTGACTTTATACATATAGAGGCAAATAATGAAATGATTTTTTTGTAACAGTATATAATTTTTTAAACCCTGATATATTAATGGAGATAGTACCAAACACGTAGAATTTTTTTTCTTAAAAGTTATATGTTGTAAGATGATGCAATTGCAAATCCATTTCGAAGATAAATTCTTCTCGTAAATGGAATGTATTCTTCGAGAAAAAATAGAGTTTCACCATTTCCTTTGCAAATAAAATATTTCGCGCCTAATATTTTTTTTCCTATTTCATCTTAAATTTGTGTTTTCGTGCTTTTCTGGTTTGAATAATTCTTATCTGAAAAGTTGATTGCTCGCAAACTCTGAGAATAAATGAAGAAACTTTCATTTTTTCACAGTTTTCCTCTGTCTTCTTTTAAATGTGCTGATCTTTTATATACAATACCAGACTTAAAGTATTCATGTTAAAAATGATATACATGCAAAACGAAAAAGGTATTTATTTTGACATCTCAGTCTACGTATTTTGATACTATCCCTGTGTCATATTTACTCTGTTGAAAATGATGTATTTGTAGTTTCAATATTACAATTGCATTCATAAATCTCCATTTCTCCCTACTATTATTTCGTGAATATATTACTTGAAATATTAAGTAATTCACATTTCTATTCTCTCTCTTTCAAATCTTATTCTTAAGTGAACATATTATGTAAACCTGACATTGGAACACTACAATTGTATTCTGAATGACACGACTTATTCCATGAGAAAAATCATGTTATATCTCAATTACCAATCCGCACTGGAAGGCCTCAGAATGACGGCCTGACAGTTGCAATAAAAAAAGTAAGCAAAAAGAAAGTAAAACACATCTTATTAAAAAAAAAACCTGAAATTACTTCATAGCAATTTTCCAAACGCAGCTCAGATGTGGCATGAGGCCGAAATTAGGAGGCACACAGTGAGGATCGAACTCACTACTCAGTCGTAATTGTTCTCGCGAGTAACCAAACTGCAATTGCTTTATATAACAGAATCAAATAATGTAATAAAATAATATCCCGCCACATTAAGCTTGTTAGAAATTTTAAGTTAGCCCCAAACACATACGTTCGATCTATTTAAATAATGAAATTAGAGGATAACGATTATACTCCTATGAAGTCGGGTATGTAAAACGTTTATAAATTAAAGATATTTGACCGATATTTCTTGATTTTTTTATAAAGTTTCCTTACAATTAACGGTTTCGACATTTAAAATCATTGGTGATTTTCCCTAAAGAAATAAGAATTCTTTTTCTTTAGAAGGAGGAAACATTCATAAGAGGTATTTTACGTAGTGGTGGGTTATCACATTGTCAAACGTAAAAATAATTTTGTATCAAGATTTCATTTTTTTTTAATTATTGAAAAATATATTTCCCGAACAATCAAAATCCTACTCCGCCATTTCTAACGCAAATGATTACGGGTATGGCTACGTTCAATGACAGTTACCTCAAATATTTTAGGGCCGTTGCTTACTTTATGAAGACAAAGATCTCATGTAGCCCACAGGTCGTAAATGTTTGACACTGCGTAACATAGCCCAATATTTGGCACATATGTGTCTGAATTCTGCATAGTGGTACATCTTTACAAGTGATGGACATGAGGAATAGGATCAGTCTTTGTAATTACGTTTGAGAATTTAGATTTATTTCTTCCGATTTAACAAAATTCGGTAAATTACTGCTAAGAAATTATTTCAATTGGCCATGAATAAACAAATCGGAAACTGGTCTTCATCTTAAGACTATTTTGATTTTATGAATAATTCTATCATGCGAGTGAATATTCCATGAACAATTTTTGAAGATAACAATTATTATTCAAGATGCCTATGTTACTATGTAACCCATATTCTGGAAATATCAGGTCTGATGTTAAACTACAGCAGAGCAACACTCTTCGCCTTCCTGGGTTCATGATTTCCACAGCCATGAAGTGGGGCGAATATATCGAATCAGTTGCTACGTTTACTGGTAGGATGGTCGGTTCACTTTGTTGTGACTAAATGTTGTTTTTTTGTTCAGAATCCATCATGCATATTTATAAATCGACCATACATCTGCCATCATGGGTATGACGAGAAACTACACTCGGCAGCAAAACCTCTGATCAAGAGGTTTTGAGGAGCGTGGAATCACCTCTTAATAGCTGATGTTCCTAGGTCCAGCCTGACCCAGATTGGTAGATCCTGTTAGGGTTACAACTGTGGGCAAATAGTTACCTCCCAAACTGGGGTAAAATACTATGAAAGAGAAAAATAGATATTAATACCAGCAATGCATTTTTGGAAAAAAAATATTACCAGCAATACGTTTTGGAAAAAAATACCAGCAATATATTTCTGAAGAAAAAAATGATTACCAGTAATACATTTCTGAAAAAAATATTAGCAACAATAAAATTCTTGTCGACATTTAATATTTCATTGAGGTTGATATGGCGTAAAAACAAACCAATCCACTCATCCGTACATTGAATAATATTTCTATATCTAGTTTTTTGCTGCTGCCTATATATCACGATATTCTTGACAAAAATCAAAGAAGTGCCTGTAATGTAATCCATCCTGCCAGGAAACTCTACTTCAGTCAATTACTCACTGATGTAACTTGTGACCCCTTTGTATTTTTTTTTCTTGTCTTTTTTTTCTTAGGGTGTTTTTCTACAAATATTGTCATGACAACTGTTCTCCATGTTACTAGACTGGCAAATATATCTAAGCCTTTTACTTTTTAACTAGACAGAGACAACCGTCACGTCTATTCTAACAGTTTCTTCAATCGATTTCTCACATTTGGAAATTCATTTTGATTTCTTTCCTCGCTAATCATTACAATCTTAAAATATCTAATTGCAACGTCAATCGACATCTTCTCGCTTCTTGAAATACGATTCGTTATTGACCTATTCTCAATCCTCACACACTATTGCCTTGTCATTCTCTGTTTCTCCCTATAACCCCCGTATTATAACGGCACCATCGCCTAGTTTGGGTGAAACGATTAAAAATAACTCCATATGTGACTCCTGTTGACAAATCACTCAGATTTTGATATATTTTATAAACACAAAATCGTTCGCTTTTTTGGTTTACGAGTAAATATTATTTGCGATACTAATGGAACTGGATACTCTTCCAGAATTTATTATCGGCGAGTGTAATCTCAAAAATACAAAATACGCAGACGACAATCTGTTGATGTCCAACTGGGAAATGAAACTACAGTTCTTCTAGGCTTAAATGTTAATGTCACTGGTGGGATCACGTCGATATCCCGTATTTCCTGACAAAAAGCAATCCGCTATTTTTCATCACATTGATTTTGTGAATCGATTGCATTAAAATATATACAACTTGTATTAAATTTATATTATTTACCCTGTTTTAAAGCAGGAACATTGTTTTTTTGAGTCATACGATGTGTCTTTATCCTTATGTGCCTTAAAATATTTCATTAATGATTATTTTATTCTCAGCAGAACACATATGACTGAAAGAATATGTGTCCCCTAAATTTTCAGATGGGCTTTCTTTAGTACTTGCTTCAGTAGATTGACTTTCGAGAAAACATAGAATGCTGTCTTAATTGTTGTAGTATCTGACTAATGAGATCCTTGCTCAACATTCTGTCAGCAATCTGCAAACGTTTTTGACATTCTTCTTTTTTGCTGAATATATTTTGAATTACATTCTGATAAATCTAAGAAGCTGCTCGTTCAATTACTGTAAGAAAAAGGCCTTTTTGATGCGATCAGTAGTCGGGACATATTGCGAGGATTTTTGAATTATGAATATACTCTTACTGATGAGGATAAAGTAACACACACATATATATATATATATATATATATATATATATATATATATATATATATATATACATATATCTATATATATATATATATATATATATATATATATATATATATATATATATAAATATATCTATCTATCTATCTATCTATCTATCTATCTATCTATCTATATATATATATATATATATATATATATATATATATATATATTTGTGTGTGTGTGTGTGCGTGCATGTATGTGTGTGGTGTGTAGAAAAAATTACTAAAGTAGATTTATTTGAAGGTAAAAATATTACCAAACATCGATTTTTGAATAAATATATTAAGAATAATGAAATGTTGTCGTCATTAAATGACCCATTGAGATTAATATGCCGTAAAACAAAACAAACTAAACAAACGCAATACTCTACATTCCTTGCATAACTCTGATTTTCATGCCAACACATTTTTTAAGTGTTGACATTTTTGTGTTAATACAGTTTTTTTTTATATTTCTGTTTATAATAAGATATTTTATTGTTCGTGTGGATTAGTGTTGTTACCTTATTTGAATGAATTGTAGTCTAATTTTCTCTTTGAATTTAGGCTCAGTTTGGCATTTAATTTTAAAAATATGTTTGGAAATATGAATAATAAATTCTAATTTAGAGAGACGCTCTTGTTATGAAAAGGAAAAAAACAAGAAAAACGTTTGGAAATCAACAGGGGTAACACTATTTTTCATGAAACCAAAGTAATTAATAATATTATTAATAATAATATAAGTAAACTCAATAAAAGTAGTGATATCAATAATAATAGCTGTATAATACATTTTAGGATGCATCAAATGTGGCCTTTAGTTATGCGCTGCTCTGATCGTCGATATAGGGATTTTCATCATATCGGCTCAAACAACAAGCCAGATCTGAGTCATGTCGCCTCGTTGAAAGCGTTGTGTAACGCACCACGATGTTGCAAATATCATACCAACCGACATAGCGAGGAGTCCAACCGTTCATACTGAAATACGTCCGTCAGTGTCAGTCAATGAAAAAAGCTTTTCACGCTTGCTTCCAATATACTGGTATCATTTTACTTTCTTAGGTTTCGATTTGAGTTAACTTTCCCTGGATTCTTAACTCTTTAAGCTGGTCTGTTTATTGCATATTTTAATCCAAATATTTAATTCATTTTCAATTACTAATCGCATGACATTAGAAACCGATTAACCCTACAGTCAAATCCAACCCGAATCCATCATATACCTATATTAGCACATATATGGATTTTTAAACAGTCTATACCTTTTTGCTGGTTGGAATTTAATTCTCAGAAATCAACCGATTTTGGGTGTGTTTTAATGCCAATTCTGAATCCTATTAATTTTTAAAATTAATATATTTTCAGCAATTATTTAATATTTTATTGACTTTTAGGTTTCAAGAAGCTTTATGAAATTTGCATTTCGTCTCTAAACAAAAAATAATTAATTATAAATCTGAATATTTGTTTTTTCTTAGCCAACAAATTAGTCTGACTTACAAATTCTAGAAGCGTTTCTAACAAATACCCGCTATTTTTACTATCAGATATATTTACATTTACCTTATACATTTAAGCAAACGAAATTCCACATTATTTTTTATATATGCATGAACACCCATACATCTATGTATATATGTACTTAAACGTACATGCACGTTCAAACGTGCATATCTTCATCTATCCCCAATTTACATTAACTTACTTTTGCGAAACAGAGTTACTGAGTCGACAAATAAATTGTGAAATTAACTTGTACTATTCATTTGAAATTCATTCTCCACTTTATGACCTCTAGAATAAATTAGAGTCTTGGGTATGGTGATAAATTATATTCGTGTCCTGAGTAAGACGATAAACTACATCCAGCATCAAGGCCTATGATCAGGAGGTTTTTTGGTACCAACTCTTAATTACTCGTGTTCCCAGGTTCACCCTGACAATCGGTGGTAGCACCTGTTATGGTACAAGCTACAGGCAAATATTTAATCCTCAAATATGGATCAAAAGTGTAAAGGTAGTTTTTAATATTGGTAATATATATTTCTGGAAAAAATATTTCCAGCAATATATTTTCTGGAAAAATATTACCAGCAATATATTTTTGAAGAAAATATTACTAGCAATAAAATCTTGTCGGCATTAAATAACGCATTGAGGTTGATATGCCGTAAACCAAAACAAACCAAAACAAACTGACTAAATTAATTCAATGGCCTAACCGAAAAAATAAGGTAACTACTCAATTTAGTAACCAACACCCATATTTGCAATCTATTAAGTTTTACTCGAAATCTGACTTATTAACATATTAGTATTAGACCAGTTAAATTATTAGTATAATAGTATCGACAAACGACGTTTTCGAAACTGATTCCTACGCTACTACTTAATGAAGGTGATATGCCGTAAAACAAACCAAACCCAAACTGGTTGAAGCTTACTAGCAGTTATAACTTTAGTCACCACGTTTGCAATTGGTTATATGCTTGGTAGTGGCGCCAGCTGTACTGGCCATCGCCAGTCATACCCCGATTTGCTAAGAAACTTCGCTAAAATCCGATCTCCAGCACTCTGTCCAGGTAATTCTTTTCCGTCCAACGTTCTCTCATTCCGTCCAGGCTCCCGACCATTATATATTATCGAGCTTCATCTAGACCCGGATGGACTTCGTCTTGAATGAGTTGGCGTCTTTCTTTGCCTTTGGTGTTGTTGGTTTGTGCACTGGAAAAAACCCAACCCGCTTTGCCTTTAGCTATTGAACACAATATAGCTTTATGACTTAGACTCTCCTCCTCCACTTGCAACTCTTCTCCAGTGCTCCATTTCTTGGCAAATGTTGTCTGAATTTTGGCTGCTGCAAATTTTGTATCTCTGGATTTTGCATACTTCAGCTGTTCTCTCGTTGTGGCGAACTTCCACAAGACTACTAAAGGCGAGGTGCTATGCGTTGCTGTTATTATACAGGGCCGGACCACTTAAGAAACTCAAACAAAACCAGCCACCTTTTCTCTACCGATTACTAATTGCTCGCTCTTAGTTTTCCACGGTGGTAATCGGAAAATTGAGGGGCAATGACCACAATATCAGGGACAATACTGCGTGCTGGAAAAGCCAAGCCTTAAAACGCCCTGGCAATCCTGATTTTTCGATATTGGCCAGCCCCTCCTTAAAGTCCTTTATAGTCTGCTGGATTGCGGCTGTGTCCTTCAGACTAGCGTTGAAAGTCTTGCCCAATCTTTTTTAGAAGCTTTTCATTCAGGGAAGGGATTGTTGTTCTTGCTTTTGTAAATCGGTCTGTACTCGAATTGAAAAATGAGAAACTTCAAACATTGCAAATCAGTTATGCGAAGTTAGCAAACACATTGAGAAGATGATCATAATAAGGAAGAATAATCTACAATATAGAGGACGTGACGAATATATTGTCTTCTAAATTACGCAAAAATGAAAATAAAACTGACATCTCGTATTAACAACTATATTTGACAAAATTGTTTATTGAGTCTACGGCTCTGTGTGAAAATAGACATGGCATAGCTATCACTAGTGATCATCCCAAACACCTTCATAATCACCAATAGACTCATCCAACTCTTTCCGAATACTCTGCTTAGTCCTGAGATTGACATCCAAACACACAGAAATATTCGTATTCTAGATTCCAGAGTAAATTCCAAGCAGTACTGCATGCCGTTTTACAAATTTCGGGCGGAGTTAATTGAGTCACATAGCTATTTTCACACAGAGAGTGGCCAGCTGACCCTATTAAACTGTGCAGGCGACAATATGAAAAAACGGTAACATCCATGCAGAAAATTTAAAATATAAAATGCCAACCATTTAGCCATTCCACTCTCTATCAAAATTAACATAACCTGTTCCGATTGCAAATTTTAATATGTATATTATTATAAACATTGTTACATATAAACACGTGTATACACCTATATATACACAAGTATAGGATTGGTGTATACGGAATAAATTCCAATAACCAAAAATACTATTCTTAAAAGAGTGCCCAATACAGAATAGAGCGAATATAAATTAGAATTTAGGATAAGTACTAATTCTTCCAGGAAATAAGGTTTTAATAAACATAGTGAATTTTATAATTCTGCACATAGAAATACTGCCTAAAAGGGTACCATTATCCAATATAGAAATCCTGTTAATTATCGCCAAGATAAGAAAGGAAGATCCAGGAGGATTATTTGGTTTATTCCCTCTTTCGCCCTAATGGTTAAAATCAAACTAGGACATCAATTTCTAAACCTTATTAATAAAACATTTTCCCTACTCCGAAACTAATCCACAGAGTAAAATATTCTATCATAATTCCCTCAAATTAAGCCACAGTTGTGCTGATAACCTGGAAAAAATAATTAAGAAACATAATCACATTCTTCAACAAGTATAAGGACTCAAAAAATTGACTACTCGCCAGGTTGCAACGATCCAATTCATCAGACCTACAAATTCAAAATTTGTTTTGAATTTTATATGCTGATGCATTGGATCGTGAATACGATTCCAATGTAATAAATTATAACCATGGAATATTAGTGTTTGAGCCTTTATATTACATTTTTACTCTGTCCAGGACATTGAATTCTACCTGGATTCTATCCTCTTGGAAACTTATATATATATATATATATATATATATATATATATATATATATATATATATATATATATATATTCCAAGAGAAGGTACAGGAAGGAAGGAATAATTGTTAACTGCAAGAAGATAGGGTTTTCAGAAAAAATAAAAATTCCACTATGAACCCCACGAACTGAATATGTCAACATCGAAAAAGTACTGTTTTTAAATCCCCAGAAGGTTTTTTTAAACAGAGGATAGAATATGTGACTCCGAAATCTAAACGTTCATTAGTAGAGACAAACATGCATTCCAAATGCTAAGAATAATACTAAGAATCAGGCACGTTTCGTTAGAATCATTGAAGTGAATGCTGGACAATCTCCAAGTGATGAAGCGAAAACTGGCGAAGATTAAGCGAAAACTGGCGAAGATTAAGCGAAAAATGTGGTGCTACACGAGGAGTCTGAAAATGTCATGGACGGAGGCCATAAGAAACGTAAGAAAATCTTAAAGAGATTTGGAACAAAAACGACATATTTTGGGGGAAATCTCAAGAACATATAATGAAGAAGGGCTTGGAGAATTTGACACTCACGGGAATTAAGGTATAAAATATAATCAGAAGTCGACGTAGCGCTTACCTAACTAGTTTATAGTAATGAATGGTGAAAAGGGATAGGGAGACTTTGATAAAAATTTGCTAATACCTACTAGGGATAGGATTTTGTTGTGGAGAGCCATGATGGTCACATCCTGAAACACATGTCACATAGGAGAGAATTTGACACATCAATACATAATAGAAATATTCCGGAGGTAACAACACATGGAATGGTTTATTCTCTATACAGTAATCGATGGCAAGCAATCGGAAAAGATGTATAAATATGTGGAAATATCTATCAAATATTAGTGCATATGTGGGAAAGAGCTACCTAATTATGTTTGTTTTGGATAGTGTCCTCCATGTAAATTATTAGATAATAAATTGGCACCCATCACACAATAATATTAGAGTCGACATTATACTTATCAAGATGTAACAAATGTAACATATTAAATCGGATTAGATTTTAAATTCCTGATTCTATATATTTATCTGATCCTCTCATAGAATTAGCAATCCTTTGTTAGATTATCTTAATGTTAAGTCTCATTTGCTTTAATTTTAAGCACACAGATATGTTTTTTCGCTTGTACTACTTTTCTGGATTGTAGCTGATAGATTCGTTGTGAATATACTACCCAGATAAAAGTTTTAGAAATTAATGTTTCGAAAAGAACTGTAAATTATTTTCATTATTATAAGCGGTTATTCTTTTATACAATGGATACAGATCAGCTCATTGGGATTCTCATTTATATATAAAAAAATAAACAAAAAATAAAACATGTTTATCATGTGAATATAATAACTTCCATTAGCTCATATAAATATTGTTTTTGGTGATTTTAAATCACATCAAGTCAAATTTCTTAAACATTTAAATTTTACTAATGTTACCAGTTTTCAGATTTTCAAATTTTACGTGACCCAGTTTCTTTGACAATTAATATATTTCCCTATGCTTTTTCCTAATAAATCAGATAAAGATGCATTTTTAATTGTTTTCTGTTTTAGCTCTTCGCCAAGTTTTTGTCGACCTTCACAAATCTGTCCTCTTGGCAGTTCGGATAACGCAGTAGTATCTGTTGATATTTCTTTTGCCTCATTTGTGAGAATGTAACTTCCTATTCATACAAAACATTTCTGGTACTAGCGTAGAAATTAGGTTTCATTTTGTAACTTTATTCGGTATGCCCCTTGGACGGATATGCATAATGTTCCTCTTGAGAATTGTGCCAAAGAGGTTTTCGCTTGGGTTCAAGCCGGCATCGAATTTTTTTTTCCTTCATTCTCTGAAATAACAGGTGAAAACACAATATTTTCTTCGTTTACACCAGCCGTTTCTTCTGCTATAGCCTACAAGAATCACTTCTTCCTGTTACGTTTTGTTTGCTTTATATTTGCTGATAGACTGAGGCATCGTATTGTCTCTAACAGGTTTTGTTCTCGTGAATATTGACAGCTCAATAATAGTGTGTTAAATAAAAGTAAGTCATCTATCTCCCATGTCTTCAAAAGATTTGTGGCGTTAACATCATAACCTTATAAAGACGAATGCTTTGCCGAGAAGTTATATTCAGATTCTGCTATTGACTCATATGGTGTATATTTGCATGACGTTCTACTTAGAATTGAGTCCATGTTTAGTGATAAATGCATGTGAATCCGGCCATGATTTCTTGTATCATCTATACACTGTATACCCCTCTAAGCATGAAAACTTGATTGTAATAATGCTTAGAATATCGCTGCCATATCTGGTCTGTTGTTCGTGCTATATATTTTGAAATCCATAATACAATACAAAACGAAAAATTTGCAATATTTGTCCTGACCTGACATCTCGACTTTAGTCATTTTCCCACGGTCTTAATGTAGTTTCCTAGTGCCTCTTCTATATATTTTTTCATGGTAAATGTTCTAATGCACACTCCTCCATGGTAAGAAATGTCTATGAATTTAAGAGCAGTACAATATTGGCGGCATAACCTCATCATTTTATATTTGAAATATCTAGCTATAACCGTAAATTCTATGCTAAGAATTTATTTCCCGGCAATACTCATTGTGGAACGCTCTTTCATAATTTCCATTCAAATTTGATCCTAACGATTGAAATTGCATTTAATTTTTATCTCCTGTCTTCATTTCTATTCTTTATTTTACTTTTCTCTGATTAAAGTTCTTATCTTATTTCACACTCAGTACCCGCATCCCCGTGTGTCAGTGGCTTTGTTGTCTTTCTTCGGGTTGTCTTACTTATTAAAGAAAAATAATTTCCTTCGCGAGAACGTGCACTTCTTTAACTCACTACGTCATTTTAACATAAACGACAAATCTAGATATTTGGAATATATAGGATAAACATAATGAAATAAGTCGGCCCTAGAAAGCAGCAGAATAAAAAGAATCTGGAAAAAGAGTAAAAAATAATGTGATATTATTTAATTTTTTTCTCTTTGCTGCGCATATTGTCTTACCTTTCGGAATATATCCAGAAATAAAATGAAAGTAATGCTCATTTGTAGAATACTGGAAAAAATGAAATAATATAATAATAAAGAAGAGAAGAATTCCAAGAATCCAGAGATGATGATACTAATTAAAATCCCGGAAGTGTAAAAATGACGTATAACGTTAGGGTGGAAAATAGTGAAGAAAAATAGACATTTTCAATGGCAGCTTGGATATCTATTTACCGTCTCTGATGAATATATTTAAAATATGGAAAGTGAGAAAATACACTTGATAAAATATAAAATTCCAATAAAATTGCAATGGTTGCGAAAACCGAAGAAATTGAAAGATGCCAGCATTCATCCTAAAAGTGATTAAAGTAAGCGATAAATAAAATATCTCTATTGTAGTTAGTGTGATGTATACAAACAATAACCAATGGCTGACGTTTCAGTTCAGAGAGTAAGGATAATTTCAATCATGATGCATTTTGTTTTAGCATAGTACTATGTTACGTTTTCTCGTTGAGTCTTAAATTGAAATTTTTGCATCTTGTTAAATTTTGTTAAATTTGAGTTTGAATTGTTTACAGTGGCATGGCCGTAGAATTGTGTCAGTTATAGATCCTAGCTGGCTAATGAAGAGAAAACAAAAGTAGAATATCTATAACCAAGTTACTTATCAAATGATTTATATCAAAATATTTCTACCAATAAATAAAAATTTTGACTTAAAATTCTTAAAAATATAACAAGAGTTTTTATTTTAAATTTAAAGGAAGAAAAATAAAAAAGCATACCTATATAAGTAAATATCAGGGGGATATTTTCTATACGAGCGTTGACTGAAAACGTTCATTGGGGTGTGCTCTAAGAAATACTAAAAAAAAAACATGAGTTTACATGTGAGCAAATATTCGTAACTGGGTCCGAACTAAAACTTTTTAACATTTCCCATATAAACGTAGACAATGATTTTTTTTATACATTTCAATATTGATGCGCGTAATTATTATTTAAAAATATGTATTCGTCGTGACACAGAAATTACCATGTTTCAAAACCTAATCCTAAATCGTAAATTAAATATAAACACCACATTAAAATGGAAAATAATACAAAACAAAGATTCACATCGCCCAAGTGACCACATGAAATGTTATATATTATTAAATTTATAAATAAATAAGGTTTATTAAATCAAAGAAATGAAATAATTTTTTTTTGTAGACGTCATATTATATTTTCATTAAAAATAATTAATTATAAAATCATGCATAATTATATATCTATTATTTGATCTAAGATAAGAAAGTTTGGAAAAGCGTAATTAACTTCTAATTGTTTAATTTTACAATGCCGTATATATTTTATTAGTAAATATGAAACGTATAGTATTTTAGATCTTTATAAATTAAAATATAAATGTAAACATTATGACTAAACCATATTTGAGGGTCCGTTTACCAAAATCCCAATGTATTTTATAAAATAAGAAAGTAAATAAAAAATAAATAAAAATACCAACTGTATTGTAGTGTGTCTTAAAAAAACAGACTGCGATGACATGTTCTCATATAAGGAAGGCAATATCAAGATTGAATTTACAAACCCACACTAACCTTAACAGATGTTTACTTTGACAATTGTAGTTATATCCTGATTCGTCAAAAAGATCATCACCTCCTTTAAAAAAATGAATTCTCATTCCCTCACCAACTTAAACTATATTATAATATTTAGCTTATAAAAGAGTAAATCATTTTTTCGAAAGTTATTCAGCATCGCTTGAAAATGAAACTAAATTATAAATTTTAAATTTAATTTAAGATTTAGGTTTTGGTTTCGAAACATGGTCATTTCTGTGTCGCTGTGAAAACATATTTTTAATTAATAATTATAGTATTATTGTCTACAATTTATTAAGCAATGTTTTTGAAAATAAATGCAAAAGAAATCTGGATTATAAATCTTACTGTTCTTTTATATATATATATATATATATATATATATATATATATATATATATATATATATATATATATATATGTTCGATTATTGATTAATGTCAGACCAATATTATATATCTTATTTATACGTTGCCTCTTAGATTTTTTCTATAATACTTTTTCTTCAGTAATATCTTATATCTTTATCATATGTATATACATATATATATACATATATATATATATATATATGTATATACATATATATATATATACATATATATATATATATATATATATATATATATATATATATATACATATATATATATATATATATATATATATATATATATATATATATATATATATATATATAATTATTGGCTGTAAGTTGAATTTTTTATTATGAATAAATAATGTCTTAAGCATCATTCCGAAAATAATTGTCATTTCACATCATAATCCCTTCCATATTTAAACACACATTCAGAGAAGATAATTCCTTATAAGTTGTAAAACACTATTGGCTACCGCACTACATTCTTTTCGACCGTGAGGTGTCGCCAGGTGGCTAGATAACAAGCTGTCCTCAGCGCACATAAATTTGATACCGCTACAGTACTGGAAGTGGGAAAAATTATATATTATTTGCCTTCATCCGGAATCGTAGAGGCTGAGAACGTTCTTCAACACGTGTCTATATTTTGGGATGATTTCCGTCCTCACGTTCAACAACACGTCATTGACCTGATACAGAGCATCGCCAACTGTCCTCCTGACAACATATAAAGTGTCTTCGTTTATTAGGATTTTGATTTATCATAGACAAATTTCTTGTTCTTATCTGAAAATTATTATTTTTTATTTATGAAATGAAATACGCTAAACTTACGTATTTTATGATTTTTAAATATTATGATGTAGGCACACTCGTCAAGTCATGTAAATAATTTATTAAGTTGTCTTTTTAAAAAAAATATTTAAAACTATTTGTTAATTACTAAAGGGTATAAAAATATCTACAGTATACTTTTTAAAAATATTTGCGCTGTATTCATCATTAAACATTAAGGGTTGTTTCAGTTTTAATATAGATAGTTTCAAAAATCTTTAGCTGATGTTTATTATTTTAATGAAAAATATGGATGTATTTTCAGCAAGTATTTATCTAAATTGCGAATCTGAACAGGCAAGCTCTTGTAAACGGTTACTAATGTTAAATGCATCATCCAAATTCTTTCCTTTAATACCGATATTACTAAGAAGCTTGTCCGTGAATATAAGAAGATCGTATCAAATTAAGTAGACAAAACTTACCAAAATTATTTCATGTGACATTGAAACAGGTTACACACACACACACACACACACACACACACACACACACACACACACACACACACACACAGAGACATGTGTGGAGGGCACGCGTACTTTAATAGAAATTTAATTCTACCAGGAACTTTCAAAATACATTCATATTTTTCGATTTCAATGTATACATTATCACAGACACACACACAAATCATATATATATATATATATATATATATATATATATATATATATATATATATATATATATCGGGATGTGCTTAATTACATTTCCCGGGTGGTTGCATTTTGTATTCACATATTTCAACATAGTTTTGGGCTTCATGTCTGATGAAATTGTACCAGATAGTAAATCATATTCATTACATAATATTGAACAATGTTTGTTCATTTCGTCGGCAATGTCAAAATACAACACCTTGAATAGTTTACACAGATTCTACTTGATGGAATCATTAGCTCTGTTGTAATCTGGTACTACGATCAGCCCAACGTCCCTGTAAATACCCTGGCTGTCAATGCGAACAATCTTGTTAACTTTACATGAAATAAAATGGGCATCAATCCGTCAAATTCGGCTCCGTCGAAAAATCCTTGGGAGATATCAAACTTACCGCATCTAGACTTCCACACCACGCTTTCCTATCATGGACAAAACAGACCTATGGCAAGGCAATATACCTCAATATCTACCTATGTTAAGCGAACAAAACCTTTAGCAAAATATAGAGCTTCTAGTAGAATTTTCTCCGTGATAGAAGTGTAAAAATCATTAATATCCTATTTAATGAATACCTGCTTACTTTTATCTGCAATGTTATTGAACGTGGGGATATATTCACTGGTGCCCTGCATCTGATGTTACGCATATATCTTGTATAATCTTACGGCTTATAATGCCAAATTCAGCCTAATTCAGTCTTAGTTGGATTAATTAAGCAGAAAGAATGTCAGCTGTGGAAATTGTCTTTATGGACTTTAACACAAGAAAGCTTGCCTTTCTCATAGTGTTTGGATTTTATCGCTGATATCCATTTTCTCAGTGATGTCTCTAGCCTCTTTGTTAATATCTTGTACATGAGAAGTGAGTGCATTTTTATTGAATTTGGCAACTTCTTCAGTTGTCATTCTCTTAAGCTTTTTATTCTCGCAATATACATGTCCTTTTTTTTATCTCGCGTTACCATTTGTTTTTTTGTTTTCTTTATCTTTCCAATTTCCGGGTATAGTTTCTTTTGAAAGATATTTTTGCTTTTCATGAACGAAAATGCCAATCAAATTCTTTTAGAATCCAGGCAATTCTTCTACTGTAGGGGGGATTTCCTCGTTTTAAACAGTGGTATGTCAGTGTCTTCTTCATTGTTGGTAAATTTATGCAAGGCAAACAAAGTTTTCTATCTCATTCTGGCAAGAAATTTGTCTGCCTTGTTTAACTGTAGTATTTCAGTTCCGTACCGGGATAAAATTATAAGAGTTAAGGGACACTTATAACCTAGCCACGTGAGGAAACTTCACGGTTTTAGGACATAGTGTTTTTCAAATTTTTTTTGTGTATATATATATATATATATATATATATATATATATATATATATATATATATATATATATATATATATATATATATATTAAGCTTTTCACCCCAACCAAGTTGGGAGTGCCTCTAGCACGAAAGGGGTAACAGAGAGTAGAGTGGAAGCAAGATGAAAGAGGCGTGATAGAGGTAAGAACAAAGAGAAGGACGGGGAATAGATCAAGGCATCTGGATATGTCGATTGACATTGCATTTGAATATTTGGATATTATTGTTATCAGTGGAGCAATTAAGATGACTGGAGTTTCACAGACGATAAATGCGATATATATATATATATATATATATATATATATATATATATATATATATATATATATATATATATGATCTCAAATACATTTTATCATCGATGAATAAATAACGAATATTTAATTTTAATTTCCTATTCATCTATGCTGCAAAACCAAGAGATCTACCAAGTATGTTACTGGGGTTATTGTAATAGACATCGGATCCAGTCGACTGACATTATGTAGTTAACTGCAAAACAAGCGAGTATCGTTGATATTTGGAAATAAATCTGATCTGAGAAAAGATTCAAATACCTAAAGGTACAAAGCCTATGCAGAAATGACCTGCAAACTATAAAAATACACGTACACTCGTCACACAGTAAGGAATGATTTATAAATTCTTAATGGTTGAAATTTGTTCCAAATTAGCCGTATTGACAGAGCAATATCTTGTTTTATTTATTTCATACAACTACTATTTCTATTGTAACCGACAAGTGAATGCTTGACTGATGCGTTTTCTACGTGTTTTTAAACATTTGCATTTATACCCACAAAACGGTTTTATGATGTCTCATACATACATACATACATACATACATATATATATATACATATATATATATATATATATATATATATATATATATATATATATATATATATTTATTTATTTAAAGACATTTATATATATTATGTTTAACGTTCTTTTTATAGATACAAGTATTTAAGCAAATGCTCTGTTTTATAATAAACAGTATTAAATAACATTTACCGGCCTGAATGTCCGAGAAATATATATAAATGTATTTAAATAAATTGTCGGACTATGTCCAATTCAAATATATATATATATATATATATATATATATATATATATATATATATATTATTATTATTATTATTATTATTATTATTATTATTATTATTATTATATACGTATAATACGGGAGAAGAGGTGGATACATATATTTCCCAAGTTAATCTACTCGTAAGGGAAAATAACAAACACTTGCGGAATTGTATGTCGGCTCTGCGACTAACAATTTCGATCCATTATCAATTGCACCAAACGCACACACAAGCTTACACCATATAATATTACTAAGCGGCGGTCACCTCTCTAGATACCAACCAGGTCGGACATTTCGGAAAATAGGAGATCGTAGGGGAACCGGTGTTTCAACACGATATGCCCGTAAGCCACCAGCAACCTGGAATTTATCTCAAGCCTCGTATGCTGTGATATTTACTTCTGAATGTCTGTCTGTCTGTCACATTTCCTCTCTGTATTTCTGCTAAATTCGATAGATAGATAGATAGATAGAAATATTAATTTATTTTATATTTGTTTTAGTGTATTTCTATTCAACTTTAGATGTACCTCTAGCTGTTTATATATTTTCAAGGCTTTTCATATTATTTTATGTAATTTTATTCACATATGCCTGCTTGCGTCTTTCAATCAATTTCTTTTTTATCGGACTTAATTTCCATTCACAAATCAATTTCTTCCTATAGCGTATTAACAACTTTTTAGCATATGGGGCTGAGTGATGAGATTTCTCTAAGAAACAACATAGACAAAAGCTTACAAAGCTTATTGTACTTAGCATTAACAAGCTTATCAGTGTCACAAGACGCATTGAATTCTTAGTCATATCATTCTTAAATTCTGGATCGGATTTCGATCACAACTGAAGCTGAAAGAAATATTATTCTTTATCAGCCCTCGCTGAAAAGCCAAGACACCTATTGATGTAGAGAAGCTCAAGAGCAGAAATGTAAAAAAAACAAAGGCACAACATATCGATCTATAAAATATGATGAAAAGATGCAGTCGTACACTGTGAAATACATCCAAGTGCTTAATGCGAGAGTGACTAGCTTCCAGTGATATGTAGCAATAGTGTGAAAATACGCAAATTTAAGATGGCGACCTCAGAACCCAATTTGCCGTACAACAGGCTCCCGTTAACAAGTAACGGAAAGATATGTATACTGACAATATTAAATTTAGACCCATTGCAATGAGCGTGGAGATTCAATGAGGTACACAATTAGAGAAGAATTAGTGACATCTGTAATCGAGATCATAAAGAAAAACTAGACAAGGATAAAAAGAGTGCATATCACATGATATTCTTGACATGATAAAAATAAGAGAACAAATAATACCAATATATGATGCGGCATATAAGATATTACAAAAAGATATTAGTATCAAACACATTCAGGCAAAGGATGAATAGCTCAAGGAAATGTGTCCAGATAAAGAAAGGACAGGAATAGAATATAAGGAATATATACATATTAAAATTATGTATAAGATCAAAAGAGGGAACTCTAACAATAGAGAAAGGAAAATATTTCAAAGATGAAATGAATATATCGGAAAAGATTTCCACGACGAAAGAGGGGAAACATGTTATACATGAATATGAGGAATCCTAAAATATTAAAAACTAAAGTGAAATAATCATTGTCCAAATTAAACAGGAACAAAACATTACCAGCAGTGGAGAATGTACTCGTGCTGATGGCAGACATTGATGATTTTGGCACTGAAAACAAAATACAGGAATTATGAAAGAAATATACAATAGTGGTTACATGCAGGAAACTTTCGGATATCCATTTTCGTTACGCTGTCTAAGATTCCGGGTGCAAACAATTCAACTCTCCCTCTCAGCCTGATGAGACACAAAAAATGTATTATCAAACTTCTGAAGAATAAATCAAGTTTCAAAAATAGGACAAGAATTGTGCCATCCTGATGAAGACACTCGAAGAAGGAATGTCGTATTTGTGCTCAAAATCATATCATAAAGACTAATACAAAGGACGTTTACCTATATTATATATTAGTCAAAAGCAGTTAATAAATTTCGACACAAAGTACGATTTGAACCGGTAGGTAAGCTTTATATTTTAGTAAATATATAGGAATAAACCAAAATTAATACTAGGAGAAAACACATACATATGGTTATTTTTCTAAATGTAGCACGGATGTGGCACAAGGCCGAAATTATGAGCCAAAAACTGAGGAACGAACACACTATTCGGTCGTAATTGTTCTAGGAAGATATGCTTTCTAAACATTACACCACGTCGCTATGTCCAAACCGCCTGCATATTGATATCCTGCAAGGACTACATATTTGCGACCACAATGTTAACAATACAAGATATGCGGAAAGTGTTGGTAGCCAAGATAGAAAAATAAAGGACGTCCTAGAGAATGTTGTAATAGAAAGTGAGATATAAGGACAAAACATCAGTTGTAAGAAAACAGAATGTACATTTGCCAGTAAAAGAACTATCAATAGATGTGAATAAAGAATTGGTGACGTTAGAATCGTGCAAGTATAAAATTGTAAATATCTAGTTACGGGTTTAACAGAAGCGGGAAAATTGTGACACGGATAACTGAAATTGGATTGGAAAAGTAAAAGATAACTTTCAAATGCTAACCAAATTATTACGAATGATAGAAATGTTGTTAGAAAGAAAAAAGGGCCGAACAGTTATGTAATATCGGTTCTCTTATATATAGCAGTGAATTTTAGATCTTCTCATCACAGATAAGGAGAAACTTGAGGCAGCAGAAAAGTGGTTCCAACATAAGGATGCTGAAAATCTCAAGGAATGAACATGTGAGCAACGATGAAGATTTAAGTAATTAAAAAAAGCAAAAATTGAAATTGAATTTTATCAGGCATATGATGAGTAAAGAGGTTTAGGAAAATGTGAAATTCACAAGGTATACATAAGGCAATAGGGAGCGATTGGAAGGCGTGAATAATGGACATGACGTACATTTGTAAATGGATGTCAAAAGAAGTTGCAGAGAGTCATGTTCACCAATGTCCTGAAGGGAAAGGGCACACAGAAGAAGATATGTGTACACTCTAGGTAAAGTCATACAGAGTAATAGGTAGACTTTATCAGAATATGACGGTTGAAATTAACAGGTTAAGATTGTATTGATAGGGTAAGCATCCTCTTGCGAGACAGTTACACCGAGCAGAGTTTCGTGTGAAGAAGCTGCTAATGTAATACGAAGTGAATGATGGTGGTCCACCACAATGTTCGTGGCCTGATCGGTGTGGAAGGAATGTCAAGAGTTTGTTTTCGAGGCGTATTAGAATGAGAAAACTCAATTATATAAATGTAAGAATATTTAAATTTTACTTATATAAATTCGCAAACGCACGCACGAACAGCACACACACACACACACACACACACATATATATATATATATATATATATGTATATATATATATATATATATATGTATATATATATATATATATATACATATATATATATGTGTGTGTGTGTATGTATGTATGCACCAAGATATATATATACATTTTTTATATGTACAGATATATATATATATACATATGTAGATATGTATGTATACATATATATAAACACACACACGTATATATATACACACACATAGTCACACACACATATATACAAATATATGTATACGCATACATATGCATGTATATATATATATATACATATATAACCATGTATATATACACACACATATATATGCATATATATACACACATATATATGCATGTAAATATGTACAAATACATATATATGCCTGTATATATATATATATATATATATACACATATATATGCATGTGTATATATATATATACATACATATATACATGCATGTATATATATATACATACATATATACATGCATGTATACATACACATATATATATATGAATGTATACATATATACATGCATATATCATGCACACACACAAACACACACATATATATATATATATATATATATATATATATATATAACATTTATAACGGTCGAGGAATGTCTAATTTTTATCACGTGCCGTTCTAAACTCTGTATATTTTCCTTAATGTCGAGAGAAATTATTCACCGTCAAAGATGATATTTTGTTATGTTTACAATATAGTGTATCAGTTCACATGCCCTTTCTGAGATTGTATATTTGATACTAATAAAAACCCATTACTTACATTGTTTTTACTATTAAACAACATTTTTTAGAAAAACAAAGCCATGTACATAATATTAGATTGATATTAGTTGATAGCAAAACCAATACTCACAAATACACACAGTAAAGGAACTTTCATATATGAGTGTCTATCTCGATTCAAACAAGGTTACACTTCAAGCTAGTCATATTACATTTCATCTCGACATATTATTCTGTTCTTAATATTTCGTTCTCTTGCGTGGTACGATGTCATAGTACCGCATCATGAATTTGAAACCTGTTGTCTGCCACTACGCGACTGTTATTGTCGCATACAAATCTTCTAAGATGAAGGAGCAGCATTATAAAAATATTCATATAGGCGACAGTTTTTCTTTATTTTTCTCCTGAAATTAAAGCAATTATATCGAGAACAGCTTATGATCAAACATATTTGACATTCGTAGTATGATATATTTAACAATGTATATTTGAATAATGATCTGCTACACCAATACATTAAATGCACGCACACACACAAATCTGTGTGCGTGTGAGTAACCTAAGAATATTGACTTTTCAAAGATGTTTCCTCATAAAATATTATGCTCACATTTTTTCATTATTCCTATATGTGTTGGTAGTGGTGTGAGTGAAGAAAATTATTAATTAATCCAAAATGATTATTACAAGAGAAACAGTAAAGTGCATATATCGCCAACAGAAAGTCGATATATTTCCATAAAGGGGCAAAGTTTGATACCATCCATTCGGTGCATCGTCGCACAAATATATTCCTTCAACGACGAGGCGTCAGTGGAAAGGAGCGAACTTCGATCTTTTGTAATCTATTCCGGGGTGTATATCATTCCAAGTACCAAAGCATGTGATAATCTGACGGAAACATTTCATGATTTTTTAGTGGATACGTTAAAACGACGCAAACATATCACTGAAAGCATAATTCAGTCACCTTGTCCGTTTGCGTTGAAGTATTATCGAATAGCAAATTCACAGTCTTGCGCAAACGTCCTGAACTTTTCAAGGAAGAGTGTGTTCCGTGTGAACAATATCTGATTGTGTGATCTGATAGCACTGTACGGAAAGGATGAGCAATAAGACTTTTGTATCCCAGAAGAGTGTTGCAATTAATATCATCGCTGACTGCTGAAATGTAAAATCTTTGGAAAAACGATTACGATTGGGGATTCCAGGTCATGGGATCAGCCATTTTACCCGTGCTAATGTGATGCATATGTCTATTCACCCATGAACTTGATGTTCAGCCAGTTTCCATTAGTTCTTCTGTGTCATTCCAGAAGCTGTAAAAGGATGCCCTGGAATTTGTGTTATTCAGTTATTTGCCTCAGGAGATGGCACTTCTTAATATTACAGTTCCCCTGGATCACCAACTTAGGAAGATAAGGTTCAACTGCAATATTACGAGGTTTTCACTCTCCTCTTGTATCAAATCTCTAACGAATGACATATTGCTTTCTGATGTTGATAAAAGTGGAAAACCTACTCTGCGAATGCACGAAAATAAAAATCTATTTCTGCTCATGACTAAATCTGAATTGGCAGCAAGAAGATTACGGTGAATTATGTTGTTTTTTGCCCTTGGCTTGTAAAATATTATTATTTCTCGTACCTCTGTATTTGCGCAGAGATTTATGTTGTCCCTCATTTGCATTGTTACGACTCACATGCATATAATCAATATTAATACTGATGCTACTTTGCAAGATGTATTGCATTAACATCGCTTGCTTTGCTGACTTATAACAATATTTCTACTCCGGTCGATTTACATCTATTGTATGAGATAGGCAGATAGATTCGTTACATGAAATTTCGTACATAATAATCCATGAGATAGGGTAAGAAACTAGACCCAAAACATCTTGTAAAATATTTAAAAAAGATTTTACGCTCTAAAAAAAAGGATTTTTTTAAAATTATAAATGTAGTAGTAGTAATAGAAAAAAAATGATATCGTTATAAAGACACGGACTGTTCTTCACGAGGTTAGACTTATGAACTCTACACGGCGATTGAAAAGTAACTCCCTATTTATGCATAGTGGATTCTCTTGTTCAACTATAATTTCACAAGACGGGAGAGTCCATCATACATAAATTAACGAGTTACTCTTCAATCACCCTATAGTCTAGCGAATCGTTCTTGTTTCATCTGTATTTATAAAGAGGTTTATCGCGTATATTACAGTGGCGTACAAAATTTAATCGTATCTGAAGTTAATTTCAAACAAAAAAGAGTGTAAATGTATCACTGCAAGCGGCAGTTTTAGAAATAAAATACATATTGCAGTAAGTATTGAGTAAGAAAATGGAAGCTGAAAAATGAAAAAAAAATAACACAAATGCCTAAACGAAGAGATTGTTGATGATAGAAAACGCAAGATAATTGATAAGAAAAATAATTTTAAAATGAATGTCAAGGATATGATTTATGTTGTGGATGCAACTTTGGAATCCACTTTAAAATGTAATACTATAAAGATAATGGGGGAAAAGAACTTGTGAATAGAAATGAAGGGACAATTAAATAATTAACAGAAATGAATGAAATCCAAAGAAAATGGCGAAATAAAATATAATTAATTATATTGCAGAAGGTAAAACGAAAATGATAGAAAAAACGAAGGGAAATATACTAAATCCAGAAGATAGCAGAAAACATCACAAATATCATTATAAAGTATTTGACCTAAAATAGAAAAGCCAATATGATTCTCTTAAATAATACATTTATGAGAAAATCGACTAAAAATGAATTATTTCTTTTAAACTTTACTGATAATGAAAATACAAGAACGTAATAAGCAGTATAACAACGCATGGCATTTTGATAGAATATTAGATAAAGAAAATATCGGCTTTCATCTTATAGTATTGTCTTTTGAAAAATGTTATGTAAAGACTTAAATGAAATAGGAGATATATGGGGATGATTAAGATAGAGAGAGGCCATTTGAATATCTCGAGATCACGTAATAAATTAAAGGTGATATTGAAAAAATAATCTCTGACAGAACATAGTAGTTACTGGCTTTGATGCTTGCCAAGGACTTCATATGTTGAAAGCCCGATCAAATTAAAATAATTCTCCATTACCGTAAGTCACTATTATTTCATGGCGGTGAAGCATGGATTAAGAAATCCAAAGCTGGTAAGGCCCCGCCGGTTGGGGCTTCAGAATACGCCGACTGCACCTCTGCAGAGGGGTTAGACCCCGCTTTAATAAGGCGTGCTGGTTAAGATGATAAACTACATCCGCGTACTGGGTGTGGCGGTAAACAACATCCAACAGCATGGCTTCAGATCAGTAGGTTATGAGGAGCGTGAAAACGCCTATTAATAGCAGGTGTTCCGAAGTCCACACTGACTCAGGGTGGTAGCAACTATCAGGGTCCCAGCTATGGGAAAATGTTCAACACCAAACTGGTTTCAAAACACTATGAAAGTGTAAAAACAGATTTTAGTACCAATCATTTTTTGTAAAAATATTACCAGCAATGCATTTTTGAAGAAAAGTTTATTACCAGCAATACATTATTACCGGCAATATATTTTTGAAAAAAATTCTACCAGCCATATATTTTTGAAAAAAAAAAAATTACCAGCAATACATTTTTGTGAAAAATATTACCAGAAATATTTTTTGAAAAAATTTTACCAGCAATAAAAATCTTGTCAGCATTAAATAACACATTGACGTTGCTATGCCGTAAATCGAAACAAACCAAACCAAAGATGGTAAATCTGATGTCCCTCAAGGATTATTCGAAGGAGCAGAAATGCGTGAACTGATAGGATTCTACATTCTAAACAAAACAAACTAAACAAAATAAATAAAAATCTACACATCGATGACCACGGAATAATCCGCGAGGATAGGCTAATTGTGATACCGAGTAATACAAGAAATAATGATTCCACCAGGGGAAAAAAACTACAAGCATTTTTAAAGAGCTGGATTTCAACGTTACAGTGGAAATCAACAGGAAAATGTCCAGTTTTTAGATACAGATTTAAACTTGTTGCCTGAAACTATTTCACCTTTTATGAAACCTAATACGGTTTTGAGATATGTAAATACAACATCCAACTACCCTTCCAGTGTTATTAAACATCGCGTTAGACCTGCAGTTCAGACTATCAAAAAATTCTTCTATTAAAGAAATATTAAATGAAAATAGAAAGAAATATGTAGCGGCTTGAAGAGAGGGGGAATCATCAACATGTGTTTTAAACACTAACCACACTCAAGAACAGGTGACAATAGAAAAAAGGATATTATCTGAATGAACCTACCATACATTTAAGTAGAAACAAATGTAGAGTTCTTTTTAGTTTTCTAAATAAGCAATTCCCAAAAACATCCGCTTACATAAATTATTTAAATGTTATACAGTCAAGTTGATCTACAGTGGCACGAGAAACCTAGATAATATTAGTAATAGATTGAACAAAAAAAAACATTAAATCTTGAAGAGGATGTGAGATGTGGAAATAAGGACTAGAAGAAACAATAACTGTAACGTAAATGGGGTATGTTGTACAAAAGATATGGTGCATTGTGCCGAGGTAGAAAGTGACAATGGCAGTGCAAAAACCACACTAGTCGGCTAATTTAAAAAGAGGTGGTGTAGTCATTTAGAATAGTCGAACGTAAGTTCAAAACGAATCTCGCAAACTACTATTGGGCTTTTAGGGAAAAAATAAAAGTCCGGTCATCAAGTGTAGTATTTTATGAAAGGTAAAGGTTGGTAACGCGAATGACAAATCATGTAGGCTGTTTCAACAAGAAGAGTTGGCTATTGCAAATTACAAGTGTGGCGCTGAGCTGTTGAATGGAAAGACCGAAATTATTGCCAAATGGAGGCACATGATGAGGTTGACGCTGGGTTTGTACGAGCAAAGATAGCGTTGGCGAATTATATTTTTACACTTCTCACCCACATTCTTTCCACTCCTACCCACTTCATTACTGCCGCTACCGCATAAAAAATTCAAGTTCTTGTGTTGTGGAAAATTAGTTCACTGAGTTAAACACCTGATGAGACCATGGCGGTCGAAACCGTGGTAGAGTTTCATACATAGTTTTAATCTTTTTAAGATATTAAATCACTCTACAGGTCTGATTTTTCATACTTCTAAACGCATACGATTTTACAACCTCTATTTTAGTGTTTGTTTATTTGGGGGAGTTGTCACTGTGTGTTTATCTAAATCTAAAAATAAACACGCTAAAATTCACCTTCATCCCTGCCGTGAGCCGACGACTTAGTGGTAGAAGTTCCGACTGACGCCAATTCAGTTGGGTTTCGATCCTAGCAATAGGCAACCGGACGTCTAGCCACACTGATGAGCTGTGACACAGCGAAACAGTCTGTCTATGGATGACAAATATATATATATATATATATATATATATATATATATATATATATATATATATATATATATATATATATATATATATATATATAAAGAGAGATAGAGAAGGACAGAGAGATAGTTTGTGTAGTTTGATTATGGAAACGCAATATTTTGAAAATCGAGGACAAATGAATGTGTGTGTGTGTGTGAGAGAGACAGACAGACAGACAGACGGGGAGAGATCAATTGGGGGTCATCATCCCTAAATTATTAAAATGCTGTGAATTTCTATTGTAGTTTTTGTACGCTTTTTTTTAGCTGTTCATCAAATATTTTCTGCATTGTTATGGTGTTGAATGCATATTTTTATTTGAGAATAATGTTTATATTTTGTATAATGTCTGCTACACTGCAATAAAACAAATGACGTGAAAAAGTAATATCTTTTTTTATTAATCAAAAATAAATAACTTATCACTACATCTTTTGCCTTCAAAACATGACTGGCATGATCTGTTACCTCGTTCTCCAATTTTGATTCTTCCATACAATCATTCTATGTATGGAATCGACGCCTGGATAAATGACAGTCTCATTCATTATAGACAAAAGCGATCAGTCATATACGAAATGTCCGAAACAGATGTATTTGAAGAATAACATCTCGCATTGTCGTGCTGGAATGTCTTTTTCTTCCTCTATTTATTGCTAGTTTTAGGATCAGTCTTTAGCTTCTCTTGATTCTTGTGTTATATCAAACCTCCGGTCACCATAACGAAACAGTCGTATAGGGCCATAATTCCTTGACAATCAATTTTACGAGTAAAACTTTTCGGTGTTTGTTGTCATATATTATATCAAAACAATGTAGTTGTAAACAGACCCGTCAAGGATAAAGCGTTATATAATATTTTTTCTAGATCGTATTTTATAGACCAGGTATTTCTTTGAAAATAAACTCTATTCACTAGTATATTGCGTCTTTGTGGTGTTTTACAGAAATACATTTTCGGATAAGCTCGGACTACCACTCCATTATATAGCTAGACAAGATACTCTTAACAGAATATTTCGAAATTCGCTGAGAATGGCTTATTATTTACGCAATATTCTGAACGCGTTTTTCGTTATTATCTTCCAAACTCCGTTCAGTAATCATTCAATTACTAACTTGTTTCCGGGATTCGTCATAAGAGCCACGATACCTGCAATTTTTTTTTATCACAGAAGCTGACCGAAATGTATTTTAAAAGGCAATTTAGAGACATCTAGGGGAATAGCAATTACCATTTTTCTTTTTGTTTAGCTGCTGATGCAAGCAAAGGAACTTTCGACACTTTTAGAGAATCTCATCGTTAGAATTACACAAAGGCACCATGTTCGTATATACAATTACCTTAACCCGAGCAATGAGATTTAATGTAACTCATTTCTGTGCCAAATTAAAATAATCCATTTTAGAATGATATATACACTTTACTTACATCTATACGATAAACTTCTGGGGACAAGACACCTAATTAAAAGACAAATAATTGCTGAGGTGTTCTCTTTTCTGGAATGAGTGTTTAAATATATTATTTCTTTTACTAGAGTATCCTTACCGTCGAAATTACATAAATTGTTAGTAATGTTAATACTGTGATGTCATAAAATAAACGATTTGATGTTTTTTGATTCACTAAATTAGAAACCCAGTATTCACGACTAAAACAGAGACTGATGAAATGTTTAATTATTTCCATTTTTATTATGTTTCTTAAAAAAATATTTCACAATACGTAACAAATTACGTATTATCAAAGAAACAAACCAACAATTGCACTTATTTTGTAATATTATACAAATAAATTTAAAAATTCAAAACTGGAATATTAAAACAATTAGTTCCCTTATTATTACGTTTCTTGTAATAACTTGCCTTTTTAAAAAAAATATTTCATAAATTTTCTTTTGTTTTAATATCAACATATTTCAATCCATATGTGACAAATCACAAAAATAATTACAGAACATTCAAATTAAACATAAGCTAATAATGAATTTTGTGTTAATTATTTCCTGTACTACTAAGTTTCTTGGGAACGTATTGTTTAACTAAGTACTCTGAGAATCGCTTAATTGTTGCTTGCAATCTTACTTTCACAAGGCTTTTTGACGTGTCACTCAGATACCATCGTCTACTAAGTAAACGTCATACTGCCACCTTAGTCTTACGATAGGCTTCATCCTCGGCGTCTTTGTCATTCTCTTGCAAATGTTCCTTTCTTTCGAGATGTTTTCATATTTCGAGTAACTGTTATATGAATCCCATTGGATATTTGCATTAAAATATACTGAGCAAAAAGCGATTTACATAATGCTAAGTGTAATTAATGAAGGTTAACTGGCATTAACTCTCTAAAAATATAAACATACTTTTTTCAATATAAATTAAATATAGCTCGAATTTGCATAATCCTATTACAGTCTACCAGGAATATGCCATTTAAAATTAACCTTTCTAAATATGTTTGATTAAAAATGTAAAAGAAATTCTACGATATTGAGATTTATGAATTTTCAACTCTCTAATTACTCAAGGCGTGACACGAAAGATATGCATAAAATGTGCACCCGTGCCGTTAAAAATGAAGCTTCTTTTACAGCAGTCTGGGAATAAATCTGTCCTCTAAAGTGCTCAAATATGATAGAATCAGTAACATAGGGTGGAGGATTTACATTGCACCATATATGATATTCAGTTATGTGCCATGCGTGATACACACTTAGGTGAGCATGTATATTTCGATAGTTTGCTATTTCTTTCTGTGGTAGACCAGTTGCCATCCAAGGCTATAGATCCCGCTCTGTCCTGCTATTTACGCATAGCTGGGGGGAGAAAAGGATTCATACATTTCCGAAGGGTATTAACACGTAAGTCAATGTAATGTATTTTCACTGGAATTCGAACTCGGCTTTCCGATTCCTCAATCCGAGCCGCTATCCATTACTCCACCGTACCAATTTTTAAAGAGTTTTTTATTTTACTTTCTTCCAAACAGCGGTCATAAGAATTTAGAGACAGGCGACATTAGTCTATGACACTTTATTTTAAATAATAAGTTTATTATTTAATAATAATAATTATAATGTTTAATTATATAGAGCATGATATGAAATAAGAAATTCACATCGGTAATGATTATATAGTGTTGATTAATTTTGCCCTAGGTAATTACATACTTCATAGCTCGAGATATATAAATAAATAAATATACACAACGGTAATTGTATTATAGTGTTCATGTGTGCGTACAAAACAAAATTCTAGAAGCAAATGTATATATTGTGTATTTTGTTTACATTTCAATACGCTGATATTTTTCTGTTAACTTATGGTTGAATGTTGAAAGAAAATCACTTAAAAAAAGAACACTTTTTTATTGAAGTAAACATGGCAATTTAAAAAATGAAAATTTAAACTAAATAATAGAAAAATATTCATGAAAACATGCTTTTAAAAATGGTATTGTAAATAAAATATTACCGTCTATGCTGTAAATGCAGTTTGTTTATAATATATATGAATATATGACATTGCTAATTTTAATTCGTTAATTTAATTATGTGACATAAAATATATATATATAAAAACTACACAATGTTAATTATTACATAGTGTTGATTTCCTTCAATAGAAAGACAGTTAAATATTTCTGATAACATGTAACTGAAATTTGAAACACGACGAATTAAAAAGAGAAAAAAATATTGAAAGAATCGATTCTTATAGATGGCCATTTTCAAATAAGTAACTTGGATTAAATATTTATTAAAAATATGCATTTAACAATTGCTTTTCAAAATTGTTATGCAAATTAAATATTACCGCTTTTGTTTAAATATTGTCCATATATATATATATATATATATATATATATATATATATATATATATATATATATATATATATATATATATATATATATTGTGTGTATCTAGGCAGCATTTTTTCATTCATACATGTTTCATTAAATAATATAGATAAGTGTTGTATATATATTTTTGTAAGTTCTTTTCATATCGTCTGATAAGCGTAATAACATTATCATTAAACAATGAAAGAAAATCACAATATTGATACATATTTTTAATCCAATCTAAGCTTTCGGCTTACATAAGCCATTATCGAAGATGACAATTACACAATATATTAAGCAATATACGAACAAGAAATTGATGATAGTCTGTTATTGTTTGCATGGATGATTTCCAAGCAACGATAAACACGTGCATATAAGACGCTGAAAGCGAAAATCGCACAACAGCTCATGACGTCACACATGACCACGACAGAGTGAATCCAATGAGTATTGGAAAGCTGTTGGTATGAACCAATGGCTTCTGTTACTAATTATAGGCATTTCAGGATATTTGTGGAGATTTCATAGTTTATTTTGTTCAGGTTAGGTTTCAACTGTTTTATATATATAGCTTCAAGAATTTTTAGTTTTTGTTTATTGTTTTCATGTTTAAGTATGGTTGTGTTTTTTACTGAATACATTATACAAAGGTAATATCACACTTCCTGACAAAACGGATAAATTATTAACCTCTCTAACTATGAACTAACTTGGACCTAACTGCCTAACTTGTATGAATATATATATATATATATATATATATATATATATATATATACATATATATTAAGATCAAACCTAATAATGTTATATATATATATATATATATATATATATATATATATATATATATATATATATATATATATATATATATATCAAAAACATGACTACTTTTGCTCTAAGTACATATGTACTGAGATGGAAACATATAAATAAATATACAACGGTAACAAATATAGTGTTGCCTTAGGGAGCACCAAGATTCGCGTGGAACACCTTGAATATTCTTTGGATCTGCAGCCTAAATTTGATAACATTTGTTGTCCTCGGAAGCACGTATTTGGAAGTGCGAGTATTATAAGCAATATCGACACTGAAAGTGAAATCAGTGAATCGATTTCGAAATTATATGTGTATGCAAACGCTTTCGGCTAATCAGCTAGCCACTATCAAGGAAGTTTTTGTTTATGTGAATAATTAATATTTGCCACGGTTTTTTGGATAGGAATTAAATAAAATTAGAAATATTTGACTGCCATCACGTAATCTGATAACCCACATTACGACCTCTTGATTTCATATCTTTCATTGTCATGAAGTAGAAAGATTGCTCGGTCTTCTGCGAGGAAAATTGGTTCCCTTTGTCACACTTGAAAATTTTCGCGACAGAATCAGTTTTATACAAATATGAATTTACCAAACGTCCGTGCGTTGAATATTGCTGTTGCATCTGGCCCGGTTTCTCTGCTATGAATTTAGAGAATCTTAGAAAAAATTCAAGGGAATGCTGCAATATTACTGGACTTGTCCTGAGACCCCTGTCTCTTCTTCACACGCTTACCCCCCTGTTACTTGCCCTGTCATGACACCCCTATCTTCTCACATTTTCGCACCGCCCTGATGCTTCCATGTGCCTTTTCTATAATTATAATCATTGAAATTTTTCTGATTAGCTTTCCTTTTTTTTACCTAGACAATATTAACTGTGCTACTAATTGGGCTACAAGCTGTCATTGAATTATAGTGAATTAGTTACATGAAACTGTATGATTTATTCTGATGTCTACTTATTTCGCACATCTCTCCGGCCGAACTTTCTTCAGCCTTCTTGCTTCTCTGCCATATACTATCTTCAAGAGTTAATTAAAACATCAGTCGCAATATTATATATAGTCACTAAGTTATCGACGTATCCTATACATCCAGTAACCCCTTGTGCGTGTCATTTTCGGGTTGCTTTTTGGGAAGTAATTAACACACACTCACACACACACACACACACACACACACACACACACACACACACACACACACACACCGGTGCTATTGGTAAATTGACGTTTTTGATATTTTTAATTTCGCGAAATCGTGTTGGTTGTTTTTCATTTATTCGAGTGCACAGTTGGTCAACTGGCTACCGTCTGTGACAAAAAGAGCACCCTGACGCAATTCACTCCACTAGAAATTTGCAAACGGCATGCTATACTGATTGTATTAATCTCAGGGCAGTGAAGAATATTTGGAAAGAGTTGGATGAGTAATGGAGATTCCTAAGGTACGGAAGCTCGGAAGATTCACTCCGAGAGTTCTGATAAGAAAATAACTGCCGAATTTGTTGGTTGAAGCCGCAGACTCAACACGGAGGCCTACAGCCATTGCCTTGAGGAGGTAGTGCTTCTCTGAGTGAAGAGGGCGGCAGTTGGAAGAACCATTTGTCTTGCAACAGGACTCTGAACCATGCCACACACGTAGGAATCCCTAGTAGTTACTGTTAGACAATTTTTGCGACCACATCCTCCTTACTCTCCAGCCTGACCCCCCCCCCCTGATTATTATGTGTGAGGGGCATTTGAGCGAGTGACGAACAAAACGCCCAGTCACTCCAAATATGAACTAAGTCAAGGATTGAATAATGGCAGCATTCGACGTCTTAAAGAAAGACCGCCCAGAAGAGTTTCAGGAGATTCCAAAGTCGTCTGGAGACAGAGTTTGAAGCCAATGTCGATTTTATTCAATAAAGTTCCAGGCCTTTTTTTCACTGCTCCTTGGACTGTCTTAGGTGAAACTTCTCTCTCGCGTGCCAAACGGCTTACGAACTGAGTTGGATCTTTTTTAATTGTTTTTTTTTCGTTATCGCTGAGTTTAAATGATAATTTATCTTCCCGTTGTGAAATTCTGATCCAGTTTTCCTCTCTACTGTTCTCTCTTTTTTAAACTAATACACCGTCCTCTTCACGGTTCGTGAGTGGATTTTGAAGATGGAAGCCAGAATATGAATGTTGGTATCTGAATGAGTTTTTTCTTTCATTATTGCTAATTTGAGAAGGCAGTGGTCTGACACAAAACGTTTTTAATCTGTAATCTTTGCAGCTGAATAACACAAAGGTTTTTTCAGTGATTCTTATGATATCAAGATGGCTAAACGTCTTATCTGAAAACATGGAAAAACTAAACTCAATTAATTTAGGATGTTATTTAGATACTAAATATTTTGTGGGATGGACAATTATGCTGCAAGAGGATTTGGAGAAGTTTGCTCTTACACTTGTTGCACACACACACTAGCACGTGTGTGTGTGTTTGTGTGTGTGTTTGTGCGTGTATCTATGTGTGTATGGTGAATCTGTTTCCTGTAAAGTAAAATAGATTCGCCTTTCAAGTATTATCAAATGGAAATATATGCTTGTAAATACACTTATCAGTTGTGGCAGTTCCTAACAACTCGTGCAATGCGGGATATTCAGCCAAAGTAACCATTAGAATGCAGTTACGTATATATATATATATATATATATATATATATATATATATATATATATATATATATATATATATATTTTTTTTCTACGAGGTGACTGTCTTAAATTATCTACGGTTAAGAAAATAACCGTGGAAGATATTGATATCTGTACTAGACTAAATTATATATTTCTCCGTTACGTTAATGTATTCCGTTTCGTTCTATTTCCTTCTACTGCATCGAGGAGCCTTGCCTAATATTTAAATATCATTCGCGATAAGAATGTATGAGCCTATCGCCTCTCACGTGGTGTAATATGTTCCAGATTTCGCTTCTTTATCTGTAGATATTTCTTTCTCAGCTTCTCGGGTTTGACTTCAAGCATCATCAAACTTTCTATGTTATTGTCTTTTCTAAATGTACTTCTATTGTAATAAATTCATGACATTGCCAATATATTCTTTCAAGGGAGATCGACTTAGTAAGTATTCCTTGTTGTGCTAAAGCCCAACTAATATTTGTTATGCAAATAATAAATACAACATCTACAAATCACTGGATATATCCAGAGGCTCATAGGTAAAACCTGGATGCTCGCACACGTGATCAGTAACACATATATTTCACAAGCACATAGAGAAATAGAAAGAACAGTACACACTTCTAAGCTCATTCTGCAGAAGTGAATGTTTCATTTTCGGTTGTATTTGCAAAAAGAATCATTGAAATTCAATCAACTGGAGTGAGTCAACTCGAAATTGCTGTGGACAACTTTGATACTCTGCTGACTGATAGGAATATAAGAATGGTTACAAGAAATATTTTGACAGGCGTGGTAATGCGCGTAACAGAGCAAGGATTAGACATGCCGATATTGTCTTTCAAATGTTGAATCCCGAGAATGAATAATCACAATGAGAGACGGTATTGAGATACATAGCACTTTGCTCCCTTTCGCTGCAGTTCTCCGATGATGTACAATCCAGTCTGCCCTGTTGTGCCTCCAATCTTCAATATGGTCACAGTGCATCGACAGACTCATTCAAACATCTAACGTTTTAATTCAGTAAAATTCCCCATTTAGCCTATGTACTCCAGAATGATCAGACGCGTCCAATTATCAGACAATATATGAGCCTTGCACTCCAACAAGACATATTACCTGTACTATTCGACATGCACTCTGCTGATACACATTCTTCTAATTTTATCAATTCACCCGACTTTTTGGAATATGCAGAGTCTATACATATTAATTCGAGAGTGTTTTATAATACCCACAGCGACAATGGTCGTAGTAATTCTGTATCCCTTTAATATTCTACCATTTAGATACAAATTCAAAAAATACAATTGGCCACTGAGGTGTTTATATAACATCGGCGTAGGTAAGTTATGCCCTCCAGTGTCTGCCTGTGGAAATCATTTATTACCTAATGAAACATTCCATTCAGATATAAGGACCTGTTCATAATGATTATCTTACTTGTATTTCGCTCCCAGTCTGCTGGGTTCTGCTTGCCCAATCAACAATTCCTTACTTCTAAAACTGCCCAAGTATTGGTATTTTAATACAGATTTCCTGAATTCAACTTTGATCTATAATGTTTCAGCACATGTTTCATTGAGAGTCCTTTCTCGCTGTAGAAACCAGTTATTTAAAACCTCCATTATTTACCTAACTTCTAAATGGTAATCTTTATCACTATGATATATTAGATTTACAAAGTCCAAGTGTTAGAATGATGTCCTGGGTAAACATCATAAGTGTATGTATCAAGGTTTCCAATTCGTTATTATTAACAGCATTGATATTATCCATAAATGACAAATGGGTTACGGGTTGCTTTTGACCATTTGCAAGCTTTGTAGCTTCGCTGAAAGCATGGTGATCAAAATAATAGTGGTGATTGTGAGTCGCGCTGAAAAGTCCCTCGATTCATTTTCATTTCGACATCTTCCTCTCCTATCTATGCTAAATATGTCCTAGTCATATTTTTCCATATAATTATTACTATGCACTTAGCCACAACAGATATGCATAAAATGTTACGACCCACAACTGCGGTATATTGCTTTGCGACAATCAATCCAGGTCATAGACAATTTCATTATGCAACTTCTGCTTCTGTCAATCATTCGTGAAAATCTTTGAGTAACCTTGTATCCATCAAGAACAAGATGTTTTATCGCAAGGGAAGGCTAGTTATGAATTCATATCAACAAGGGCAATATTAAAGACAAAAAAGGACTTTAACTGCTTACCTTCTTGTATTTTAACTAGTCTTTCATTATAAGGAAAACTCTCACTTCAATCACACATTCTGGTGAAGTAAAACAACCTAAACATTCTTGCATATATTCTGGCAAATCTTTTGTAAGCCTGTTACCTTTGTGAAACAGAAACCTTAAAAAATATTGTTCAGTAGTTTTCTAATTATCTTTCTTAACTACAATACTTTCAACAATCTACTAGTTAGTGATTACATTTTCATGTAGAGAATCCTTGCGCAATTACTTTTTTTCCCTCTAGCTGCCATAGAATTCCATGGTTGCTTTGTGTCATCCGGTGAAAAGGTTCTAGTGTAATTGTTTTGCGCAGCAAGATCAGGGGGTTGAATTCCATTGCCAACTTTTCCATCTATTTCATTATAGAAGAGATTTTGGTTCGTCTTCAAAAAGTTGTTGTTAGTGAAATGAAAACGTTCATCATATCGCATTATCTTAACTCCACCTCTTCTAAATATGCTGCTCAGTAATATTACTTACATATTTGCCATTTCAGTTAGGTGGTTTTATATTAAGAGCAGTATTAGTAGCTGTAGTAGTATTAAAACTGTAAGATTATATTATCTCATAGTATAGACAGTGTATTGATTCTAATTGATAGCCTGTCTACGGCATATGAACACTTTGAAGGTTATTTAACCGGAAGATATTATTAATTTTAAGATATTATTTTTTGCGATAATTTTGATTTAATGATACAAGTCTTACTAATTAACCCATAGCTGAGGGAGAAGAGGCGTATTCATACCATTCCTAAAGGCATTTGCACGTAATTCAATATAACGAACCAAAATGATATTGGACCTCGGCTCACCGAGATATATTTATTACACTAACTGCACATCCAAGTTTACAAAACTCGCTATTCCAAAGCGGTCCCCATGTAAGCGTTGATCAATCTAGACGGTGTCTTAACTTCTGTGATCGTATGGGAACCAATTTATCAAGCAGATATGCCTGTAAGCATCGGTCTCATCATCAGTACATCGGCTTCTAAACTGAAAGTAGGGACAATATTTTTTTTATTCGTAGATTGTTTTGGGTTGAGGTACAGAATTTTTAAGATAGATATTACCCATTTCCTCATATCTGTACTTCTATATGCGCAAAGATTAGTCGATGTAGAGGTTTAAAATTTTGGTGCTATCGTTTCTTCCTTATTATACTCGTCATATTATTTGAAATGACCCGGTATTAAGGGCATTCCAAGATGTATTCCATATTTTGTGGACGGATTAGTTATATACGTTCAGTGGAGTTTGGAAGACGGTTTATATTTAATACGAAGCGAAAGATGCCATTACTATAGTTATATAGTTCTATGGGGGTCAGCAAATCGGTTATGTAATTTATTTTGAGAGATATTAAATATCATGAATTTTTTGGTGACATATATTCCACCTTTACTATCTCGCCAGAACGAAAGCCATATTGGCTAGTCAAGAGTTGACATACATATAAAATTGATAGCATTGTCTTATTAATCATATATTAATTAGTAATTGAATATCGGCATAAGAATCTGAATAACGTTTTTATTGATGTGATAACGAATATATGTAGAAGCAGCGAAAAAAATATGAACAAAACTCTTTTATTCATATATTCAATAAAGTTTATATAACAGTATTTTTTGGATAAGGCGTCCTTTTCTCCTGGTCGTCCTAGGTAAGATAGTAAACTACATCCGCGTCCTGGGTAAGACGATAAACTACGTCCAGTATCAAGGCCTCGGATCAGGAGGTTTGGAGGAGCGTGGGACGACCTCTTAATTGCTGGTGTTCCCAAGTCCACCCTGACCCTGGGTGGTAGCACCTGTTAAGGTCCCAGCTATGGAGAAATAGTTAACTATTACCAGAAATACTTTTTTGAAAAAAATATTACCAGCAAATCAATTTTAACAAAAAAATTGTCGGTATTAAATAACCCATTGATGTTGATATGCCGCAAAAAAACAAAATAAACCAAATCAAACCAAATATTTTCTCCTGACAACTGAAAACCACTCTCCTCTACGTCATAAACATTGTGTTTTAATTGTCCATCAATCAAAACCTTCAAATCGGAAAAGCAGTTTTAACATAATATAAGCGAATATTCCGGTATTGATTTAACTTGAATGCTCTTCATTCTTTCTGAGACTAGGAAAAAAAAATTATGTTTCAGAAAACAATTAATGAATATACTATTTATGAAATATATTTTCCAGCATGCGGTATTTATAATTATATAGCTTACGGAATTTTATGAAACATTTATAAATTATACGATATAACTGCATCCATGTTTCATGCAATAAGAAAATGGAATCTGTTACAAAGTATATTCTAGTAATTATTGTCGTCCTACGTGCAACATCGACACTTTCTAGAAAACGAAAACCCTAAACTGAAAACACGTGTCATGTTATTAAATAGCTTCATCAAATCGAGACTTTCAATCGCATGTCATACATAGCACTAAAAAAGAAATCAGAACTATCTAAACATTCGCATGTACACTGACTTTCTAAAAATGAATGGTTGGAAATGATTTATAGTCAGTTAATCCGGAGGGATTTTTTGACATTGTGACCTGGCGCTACAGAATCATAAACACGGATCTCTTCCAAATAACAGAAACCACATCAATTGATCACGACCAACAATAGAACCGAATTTACAGCTTCACATGTAATTAAAAGAGAGAATAATGACATAGGAAACATGTGGTCATACCACAGTACCTCAATTAAAAGGTTAGAAAGGAACCCCCCAACAATACTGGAAATGGCGATAAACGCGAATGGACTAAAAATAAAACTATTTTCGAGAAAAATTGTTTTATGAGGAATATTTGATAAGTTTCGTCCCCAAACAGTATTAGCTGCCCTGTCAATGAATGCCAAATGTTACCTTGTAGGGAAACAGCTAATATCCTCATTACTATTATCAGTAAAATATCTCCATCACCATATATAAGTGAAGGTTTGTTGTATTTGGGTAACATATATTATCACTGATATAAATAACCCGTAAACTCCTTTCATGCCGTTCCATAAGCAATTTCTATGTTTGGAAACCAAAGGAGATGACGAATCTATTATCCTATCTATTGGTTCTGTAAATATATCTTAACAAGGAATGAAACTGTCATACATGCAACTATTTTAACGGTAAAATCAGTCGATTGAAAAGTTTAAATCCCCACAAACAAACTTAACATAAGGGTCACGTAGAAGAAACCTAATACTCTACGTATTGCGTGATAGAAGAGGTATTAATAATTCATAAGTCCAGGTGCAACAAGCCCTATAATATTTAGATGATAACACTCTATACGCAGTAATATAGAACGTTTTCATTCATGTCAATAGAAGATTGCATACATCATGAATAAAACAGTAAAATATTTGGAACTCGGTTGATCTGTTGTATCCAACCCACCATATCCATCTGGTATTGCATCAACCAATGATTACATGTTTTCGATCGTTGCAAAACACTTTGATATGCAAACTATTAATATTTCATGAAGATCTCATGAAGATCAGATACAGTAGTTAGTTGAAATCTTTTAGACATAAAGATATGTGAAATTTTACTGAAAACTTATCGAGTGTTTGCCTGATAAATGTCAAACTATTATTGTCAATAACAGTGAATATTTAGCTGGGAATAAAGTTAATAATCATAAAAAGACATTATTTACAACTTACATTTATATTAGATTCCTATGTTGAATTGCATATAAAAAAGGTTAATATAAGATTTTCCCTAACAAATGCAATTGTTTTAAAACATATTTATACATTTAGTGGAGAGATTATATTAATAACGTCTTAGATTTTATTTATTTAAATACATATAATATTATGAAAATCTATATTTAGACCTACATTGTTAAATGCTAACTTGTTCTTGAAAGCACTCTGAACACATCAAGCTTGTATAACATCGTGACGGAATGAGAACCAATTGAAGAAACTCCTTAAATAACATTAATCTCTAAGGTAATTATCTTTAATGCGGATAATTCCCAGTTTCTGCATCCATTCACCGTCAATCACAGCGTGTATGTATTACAGAAAGGAAGCAATGAGTGGTTAATTAATTTAACTCCAAGAGTTCCTGAGTCACCAAATGACCCTAGATTTAAACATGCCCCGAGGCACGATCTTTTGCTTTCAAGTCTCGGACTTCTAACGTGTAGCGACAATGGCGCATCAGCAACAATTACATTTGCCCATTGTCCTTTCGTCTATTATTCATAAAGGCGTTCTTATGAGAGCAATAAAGATTTGTGACTCTTGGGCATCACTGCATGCACAGTTGAGCTGACCCCCATTGATACAAGATCGGTGACAAGTATTTCTGCAAGTCAAATCACAAATTGTATAAATACGAAGAGAATAGATAAGCAATATGAAGAATAATAATATGGTTTACCTGCTAAAGACTGTGATTATTCAAGAGAAGATTTGAAATAAACCAGAATAATTGATTAATGCAATTCGGTTAACGAGAGAAAGATTAAATATTTCATAACAATAAAATGAAACGCTAACACACCAGCATCTAGATTTTATGACACATTTAGCATAAATGTATACTATGTAAACATTAAGAAAATAAAATATGAAGAGAATATGAAACGATTAATTTATCACGAAATATTCTTTTGTGGGAGGTATTATCGAAATGTTATATTATCTTAAAATAGAATAAAATTTTAGTTGGCACACAATTTTTCATTAAAACAGAACTCAAGTAAGAAATTAGCGTACGTATACAATAACTTAAATACATATCATTACTACTAAGCATTATGAATATGAATTGTCTAGCACTGTCTTCATATGATAGGTTTTCTTATCTATATAACGCTTGCAAATAATTATAATTCAAAATATATTAAAAATGCTTCTATCAATGATAGAAATGTAATCTCAAATGTTTCCATGCTTATTTACGGAAAATAGTTGAATCAATATAATGTGTTATTTACTTATGGATCTTTTTTATTCAAATATTTAATGTGATAATTTATATTATTAAAACTATCAACTGTGAACACATGACACAGAAAAAAGTGCAGGACAATATGTTAAAAGTAGATAGCTCCAATTTTTTTCTAAAAACTGCACACCACGATGAAAAAAAGAACCAAATCTTGAGACAAAACAGAAGTTTTTCGTCAAAATGTTTGTTATTATTAAGAGGAAATACCGAAGTATTTTTGATTATGCTATTAATTTTTTAATCCTTTGTAGCCCGTTCGAAATTCTAGTTAAAAATCTTGTTCTTTATGCGTAATCGGGTGAGATTATTATAGGTACTTTCAGCTTTTTTGTGTTAAAAGCACATTATTTTGTAAATTCTTTCAAAAATGAAATAATTGTCGGATTTTGATTAAATTATGAGGTAATCCAAAGTAAATTGAATTATTTTGGGATTCTCAATTAGAATATATTGATAAAAATAATCAGTTTTCCTTTTTCATCATTTACCCCACTTTCTTAATTTTATGGAATTTCGAGAAATAAAATATTCAACGTCTTCATATCTATATTAGGTAAAAGCAGAATTTCTTGGAGAATTTAAATCATCAGTTTGTTTACCCCTAACAAAAACAGCATTCACCGAAGATCTGCTGTGAATCGTAAAATAAAACATGCGATAAATCAAAGACATTATTTAATTACAAAAGCTTTTATTTACTGTTTTAAATAAAATATATTAAACACATAATTGTTTTAAGTGAAACATGTTTCGATGAATAATGAATTTATAAAATAATTGGTTTCATTTGATTAATTAGACAAGAAAATTACATTTTAAACCTTTTAAAATTATATATTAATGACAGCATTTGAAATGATGTTATTATTAACTGAAAACTCTATTTATTAATCATAAATGGAAAAACATAATACAAACTTCAAGCACCTATATTTTTTAATATCATTTTGAAATTTTTTATATATAAAAGTACCGATTTTTGTAAGTATGGACGTCTATACACGACTTTATCAGGAAATAAGAGCGATACATGTAGTCAATTTAAATCAGCATTTCTAAAGTTCAGTAAAATATTAGATTACAGAGAATATTTTTCCTAATTTTTTTTAATATTACTGAGTACTTAAAAATTATATAAAAAGACGCTCCCCTCATTTTTTTTACTTATGTTTTATAGATAAACTCTCCGTAAACTTGTCATCATGCTGTCAATACGTCAAACCTGCTACTGCAGTGTCAATAAATTTCATTTGTGCGATATTTTAAAACTAAAGTAAATAATGTTTCAGTCAAATCGGATTAATTCTACTTCAAATCAACTAATATTCCTCAAATAATGATTCAGAAAATTATATTATATTTTTGGCGGATTTAAATATAGTTAATTACATTGCGTTGAAAGACGGCTAAAAAGAGGCGATAATGAGATATTTTAGCAAAAGAAATTTTATTCCATTTAATTTAAATTAGAAATACAGCAAAATATTTTGATTTTTGGAAATATTAAATTTAATCTATTCCTTCGAAATTAAAAATGAAATAAAAGTTTCAAGTAAGTTAAAAGGGTGTTGAATTGTTAATAACTGAATGTTGTGCTGAGTAACCTGATTCTAAATGTTACTGAAGAAACCCATCGAAGCTGAGATTTAACAAAATCCGTGCACGAAATCACTGAAGTCATTGAAACATCTAGGATTTTCAAATAATGTTTCTTCATTTTCTTTCTAAGCAAAGTATTAAAGAAAAGAAATAGTTCTTTAGAAACCAAAAAAAGAATGTTGCAATATAATTTATTTAATTCATTTTAACATAGTAAATCGTATAACTGCAAATTTAACTTACCTCCAAAAAAGAAAACAGACAAAGGATTTAATTTTCATTGCTATGCTTCCAAAACTAAATTAAACCAATTCAGTTGAAATCATATTCTTCATCATCTTTTTCGTTCATGGAAAATGAATCTGATTATTAAAAAATGCCTTATAGGAGGAGACATCTGAAGATGACTTCTTTCCTCTCCATTACTCTTTCTTTCTTTTTTGAGGCTTACTAACACTTCGAAGGTTATTTAAAGAAAGCACATATTTTTAGATTGTAGGATTTTAGTTTTTTGAGATACTAATCCTTTAGGGATAAAAGTGTTACTAATTAATCCATAGCTGGGGGAGAAGTGGATTCATACCTTTCCCGAAGGTATTTATGCGTAAATGAACATAAAGTAACAAAAGAGAATTGTATATTTACTCTGAGATTTCAAGCCATTATCCATTACAGCACATACACACACATCCCAGCTTGCAGCACACGGTTTTCCCAATTGGTCACCAATCTAGGTACTGACCTGGCTCAACGTTGCTTATTTTCGGTGTTTCAACGTGATATGACCGTAAACCTTTTTCTGTCCATGATTTATAGAAATAACGAGATAGTTATTTGCACTCTCTACCTTTCTATATTTTTTCTAGCTCATCCCCTCAGTTCGGTGGTAGTTTGTCTAGTTTTTATTTGTGACACTGACACAAAGTGATGTCTATAAATTTAATATATTATTTTTCTACAATTTTCACAGCTATTGTTCTGATGAGCTGTCTTCCGTGGAAACATGACTGCATTAATTTAAGCATTTTCCTTGCTTTGAAACATGGTCTTACTGTTTTATTGCTCACTTATCTAGATGAAATATTATGTTCTATTGTTGTTGTGCTGTCCTCCCTCTCAGGGTAGGTTAGACCCTTCCGCATACTATAAATTTAGTAGGAGAGAAGGTTCATGGAACGATACAATAGCTGTCAAACTCACCACGATCTGTCTACCATCCCGGACGAAACATTGCCGAAGGTGGGAGATCTTTTTGGAACTTTGACGAAGGTGGTAGACAGATCTTTTGGGCCGAGCCTACAGGCTCGGAGAATCCACGATAAACTCGGCCTTGTGCCGCATACGACTCATGTGAGGGGGGGGGCGTTAAATATAACGGTGTTATAGCCTGTTCCGCTGACAAACTCTCCGCATCAGCAGAGAGGAACCCGTATGATGCTTTGCCGTATAGAAAAGTTTCGTCCGGGGAAGTAGACAGATACCGAACCCGATTATGCGGGTTCTGAGGGAATATTTTTGCCGATCCTACGGGCTCGGAGAAACACACGTGGGGGGCTGTTAAATATAACAATGAACAAATTAGATTGAGCGCTAATTCATTCCCAAGATGTTGTGACCAAGTAAATGATTAAGTACACCACACGTGTACTACACGACTAGAAATAATGTATCAATTAAACTAGCGCTCAATCTATTTACTGTTTACTGTTCCCCGAATCTTCCCTCCTACTTAACTTATAGTAGGCGGAAGAGTCTAACATACTCTTAGAGGGAGGACGCCACAACAGTTTTAATAGTTTGTTTTCTCGCATTTATTTTCTGTCGAACTCCTTTCCGATTTCTTGCTCCCCTGCCACACTATATTCAAAAACGTAAATGCAACACCAATCGCAATCCGCTGCCTTTCTGAAACCTATTCTTTCATTGCCGGATGCTGAGGGCTATAGTGAACATCTGCAGACAGCATTCAAACTGATATTTCTATAATCTTACGCAAAAGCAGTATGCGCTTTGCAGGACACTATTAGTGAGCAAACCAAGAAGACGCTAGTGATCTACTACGCGTAGCCATGGATCAAATACACCTACATTGACCAGCTATTTTATGTGACCTCTCGACGTTAATGTAGGCCCGTGATGTTTGGTGTGATAGAATCATGAATTCCCCAAACAACTCGACAGAATAAATAGAAAATATTATTTTAAACCTTAGACTCACTATGGATTGTGTTATCACAGCCATATCAACATGCGTATTGAGGCTATCTTTTTCTTAGCATGTAGTCTTTCACGTAGTGATGATGCTATCCCCGTACCCAAACGGATTGGGATTCAATATTGCCGTTGTTCAAGACTAGTTTCCAATTAAAGCTCTACGCTAAATTTTTGCATGCTAAAAATAGTTAAAAAGAGAGATATATCTATTTGTTCGGCCACGGTATTTGGAAAGCAAACTAAAGCAACGGCCTCGGGTGAAATTTTAACACAATATAAAAATCCTAATATCCACAACGATATTCGCTAGGTTCTATGCCTATCCATTTTTCTATAAATGATTTCTTCTAAATTCGTGGATAGCCATAAGATGACATATCATTTGTGAGAAAGGAAAGAATAAATTATCAACTTGCTAGTCGCATCATTTAAATTTCGGAAACTTGCCGCGATCTTTGCCTCTATTAAATTGCCTGGTTGCTTCGGAAAATGATGGCAATGTTCCCGGCCTTTTACAAATCCAACGCCATTAGCAAGTGAATCAACGATGTGAGTCAACGTTCGCCATTACCCTGGAGCAAAGTAAATGTAAGCGACAAAGTGCCCTGTGGAATGAAAAAGGAAGGACGGATCATAACGAGAAAATGAAACTCAGGTCATTGCCTTAAGCGGAGTTGTTATTTTATTTTATTTCTTTCTGTTACCCAATCTCTCTTTTTCGATTACTCTCTGTGGATGTATACTGTTATCGCCATTTGCCAAATGTCTACACTCATACATAGAACTTCTTTATATCCGCTCTTCGTAGTCTTTATCTATCATGTTAGTTTCTATTCCTGAGGCATTCTTCATTTGTTCTTGTTATATATTTTGACTTGCAAATGTATTCTTACACCCATATGCACAGACGCCATCACGCACGCACAGAGGCGCATACGTATATATATATATATATATATATATATATATATATATATATATATATATATATATATATATATATATACATATATATATATATATATATATATATATATATGTGTGTGTGTGTGTGTGTGTGTTTGTGTGTGCGTGTGTGTTTGTGTGTGCAAGTATGAATATATATATATATATATATATATATATATATATATTAAGAAAACATGAAAATGCATACCTGAAAGATTGTTTCATATATACATACATTATATATATATATATATATATATATATATATATATATATATATATATATATATATATTTATATATTATAATATTTAAAAAAAAAAATGATTTCTTTAAATATTGAAAAAAAATATATAATATAAGCTCTAATTTTGTATGGAGCACTGTCTTTTGAAAAATATAAACAAAAGTACTAAAGAACTCCGGATTATTTAACCTAACGTGTTCTTTCCTATTTTTCTGCATATATATATATATGTATATGAATATGTATGTATATATATATATATATATATATATATATATATATATATATATATATATATATATATATATATATAATGTATGTATATATGTAACAATATTTCTTGTATGCATCTTCAGTTTTCTTTTTTTACTTAACATTTCTTGTCAATTTACAAGCGCATATCTTTGTGTAACTTTTGAAGTATTTCGTTATAGTCTCTTACCCGTTGTAATTCAGTTATTTTCAAGGTGGTTTAATTTTTCCTTAGTAAGCAGGAGTAATGGTATATTTTTTCTATAGGATGTTGAATTACAATCATTTTTATTTTGCAACCACACTTCTCTCTTCAATGAAGACTTGCATATTTTTATGGATACGCTAAAAACTTTCTGTCCTGTGCTATTATGTGATAGAAGAATTTTCATATGAGACATTTATAGTGATTTACTGTTGTTGTGGTTGGATCCACCTAATCTGCAAAGGTGACTACCAACTATATAAATAATGGTTGGTACCAGAAGACGAGGAGGTGGAATCACGAGAGACTTAGCATTTTTGGTGTTTTCTTGCGTATAGAGGTCCAGTACTGACTGCGAACGGAAAAAGCTAAGTGACTTGAAAGTTTGAGTGATTTTGAAATACTTATTTTGATCTCTTTATTTCTTTTCAGTTTGACATTTTTCAGTTTTTCCTGTTTTGTGTTGATACCCTCCCCTTCTGTTACTTTATTTATTAATTTCGTTTTGGTTTTGTGTGTTTATTTTGTTTATTTGCTCCCGAATTCCGCCTAGCCTTTTTGTTCTGTTTTTATTTTATTTTACGTTTTGAAGTTTGGTTTTAAAAAAATTACTTCCAAAAGGAAATATCTAAAAAAGAAACTGTTTCGCCGTCATAATAGTGCTTGGCGCTATTATGGCGGACTCCAAAATAATGGATTCGCAACCAGTGGAAACACCGGCGGTGATTGAGCAAAATGCTCCACCCCAAAAATCGGCCTGGTCAGAAACAAGGCCCATAAAAGACCATGAATACTATGTAAAACTTCAGGAAAAATATAAGGAGTTTACAAAGGGAAATGAGCTTCTGACAATTGAGGAAGCTTTCAAAGAAGTCAACACTAGAACCATCTCCCTACTGACGTCTGACATTAAAAGTCATAGTTTAATTGGTGTTAGTAGGGAAACGATGATGGAAAGCCTGAAAGCTCTAAAAATCACCCCATGTATTCTGGCAAGGCGCTCAAGGGCAATGTGGGACTTGCTTATGAGATCGGAGCAGGAAGCAAAAAACTTGTCAGGAAGTGTCTTGACTTCCAAGTCACTGCGACTCCAGATGGAGTATATGGGAACGCGGCGGACAAAGATTACCATACACGGAGTGCCTATTGATATAACGGAAAATAGGCTGGGGGCCTTTTTTGCCCAATATGGCCGAATAGAGAAAGTAATGGCGGTGATTGGAAAAGAGGGGATCGCCACCGGAGACGTAATAATCGAAATTACGCTAACGCAGCAAGATTTCAAAGCCGTCCCGAACACACTAACGTGTAGAATGAGGAAAATGTTGGTGGTCGTCGAAGGGCGGAAGCCGTTCTGTTGGTCGTGTGGGATCATGGGCCACATGGCCAAGGTGTGTCCCGGAAAGAAAGACGCACCTCAACCAGCAACAGCAGCAACAACAGCAAAAGTGGTAACACCAGCAGCTCCTGCAGCATCAACAACAACCACTGGGACAGAACCAGACAAGGGTCCTGATGATGGTTGGAAGGAGATGGTAGCGAAAGGACGGAAAAAGAAAGTGGACAACCCATCTCCTCAAAAGGAAGTCCTACCCAAGCAACAGCAGCGGGAACTCCCAAAGGAGCAGCAACAGAGATCAACGGTGCAGCAGCCGACAAAGGAACAGCTGCCACCAAAACAGCAACGGCCGCCAAAGGAGCAGCATTCAACCAAGGAACAGCCAAAAGAACAACCCAAAAAGCAGAAAAAACAGCAGCAGCAACAACAATTAGCAGACAACAAGATGGAGGTGGAAGAAGTATCTCCAACACGGTCCTCTTCATTGAAAAGGAACCGGGAAGAAGAAGGAGAGGAGGAAGAGGTACAAAGCAAAAAACATACAGGGCAAAGTAGGGAAGGGAGAAGCAGAGAAATTACCAGACGAAGGTCCTTCCCTAATTCGCCAGAAAGACAAAAAGAGGATACGGATTACAGCAGCCTCCCCCCGTCCCTTTCTCGCTTTCCACTCCCTACCACTCCCACACCTCCACTCGTACCAACCCCCACAGCTTCAGAATTATCTCCCCCCCAACCATCAATCTCGTCTCCTTCCCCTTTGTCGACATCCACCCCGCCACACCCAGCCAGAGAGAAAAAGAAAAAGCCAAGGCTTTTTCGTAATAAAGAAGACATTTGTAGGGTGAATGGAGGAGAGATTGACAAGAACCTCTCCGCCCGCAAAAGAGTCCTACTAGGTCCCTTATACAAGATGTCCACTGTGGACAACAAATTGGTGGAGGACCCACAGAATTTCCCCAGAGCCCCAGGGGTTATTGCCCTAATTAGAGACACGGGGAATTACCTGAAGGTTTGGACCCACATGTTCGAGGCGAGGGAGGCCTTTACGGGAATTAGGATGGTCGAGTAGGGTTCATCCGACCTGAAGAAAATGCACACGTTCTGTGCAGGGAGGGTCCCGGTACGTCTCCACCCCTCGTTATATAGGGTGTTAAAATTAACATACCCAATGGATGTCGGCGGGATTGTCCGGGATAGTCAGAATTAGGAACAGGGAGCCTCGTATTTCACCCACAGATTTCCGCCCCGTATGTGAATAAGGTTTTTGCACTAATTCCCTTTTATATTTGCAGGCTTAAAAATGGAAATGAAGATAGCCAGTCTGAATGTGAATGGCTTGAGAGATCGGGGTAAGGCTGCCCGCCTGCTTCGGGATCTTCTGTCATTCAGCGTGGATGCTGCCGCGATTGAAGAGACCCACATTGTTTTCTCGTCCGATGCCTGTGTGCTGGAGAATGACTTTGTCATTTATTCAGCATATGGGAACCGGTATGCCAGAGGAGTTTCTTAGCTAGTCAGACGGACTCTTGATGCGAAGGTGGACCTTGTGCATACCGATGCCGAGGGCAGGTTAATCGTGGCCGATATTGCCGTGAAAAGTGGTTCGTTTCGGGTCGTTGCGGTTTATGCGCCCAACGACCAGGGGGAGCGGTGTGACTTTTTTCGGCAGTTAGGGCCGTTCCTAGTTGATTCTTCGCGCCTAGTTCTAATGGGGGACTGGAATGCCATCCTGGACCCCAAGTTAGACAGGGGGCGGGGCGCTAACGGGAGAAGGGGCGATCGTAGCCTGGGCGATCTGATCGGCGATTATGGTCTCGTCGATAGATACCGGGTCGATCATCCCAGTGGGAAAATGTGGACGTGAGCGCTTAATTGGCCGTCTGACAAGGTAGTTAGCTACCTTGACAGAATGTTAGTTCGTAGAGCCGACATAGACTTGTTAGATTGTCCCACGTTCCACTGGGTAGGCTACACGGACCACAAACTCGTTTGTGCCCGTGTGGCGTTAGAACATAGGCCTAGAATGGCTGGTTACTGGAAGTTCAATCTGTTTTTACTGGACAGGCGGGACTTCCAGGAGCAGCTAATTAGATTAGTGCAGCGGGAGCTAGTGGGGGCGGTTATCGGGAATAAGTGGTGGGAGAAACTTAAGGATAGAATTAGGTCTTTCACCACTGATTTCAGCAAGCGGCTCGCTCTAGATAAAGCTGATAAGGTAAAGACACTTAAGGCTAATTTTTCCCGGGCGGAGGCTGGGGGGATCCCCTATAGATAGCCCAAGCTAGGGAGGCCCTGCAGCGTTCGAATAGCGATCGCTACATGGGTCAGGTAATTAGGCATAAGTTAAGTAAGATATCTAACGAAGCTGTGAACCTGGGCGCAGATCTGCGTCGGGAAGAAGTCCGTCGAGCTGGTGATCGACATATTCGTCAAGTCAAAACCCCGGAGGGGCGTACTCTGCGGTCGACTGACGATATGTGCGAGGCGTTTCGGCGGCATTTCGAGAGCCGCTTTACCAAGGAGCCTGGTCTCCGTGAGGAGGAGTTTCGCAGCTATTTGGCTGACTTTCCTCGGCTTGAGCCGACTGAAGCAGCTAGCTGCGAGGGAGAGACCACGGAGGGCGAAGTCTACGTGGCACTGAAGAAGGTCGGCAGAGGCAAGTCGCCCGGTCTGGATGGTTTGCCTTATGAATTGTACTTGAGGCTGTCGCACATCTTTGTTCCGATTTTGACAGCAGTGTTCAACAACTGGTTTCGGTCGGGGTCCATCCCCAATCGCATTTCCAGGGGTGTGATCACTCTGTTGAAAAAGGGCAAGGGTGTTGGGGGAAAACTAGATGATTATAGGCCCATAACTCTGCTAAACACAGAGTTAAAGATTATGGCCAAGATACTGCAGGAGGGTTTGCAGTCAGTTGCCGAGTCTCTGTTGGGACCCGAGCAGACTTGTTCTGTGAGGGGCCGAACAATTCAGAGCAACCTGCATTTGATCCGCACGATCGTAGAGGCTGTAAAAGACGAAGAAGAAGACGCGCTGATCAATTTGGATCAGTCCAAAGCATTTGATAGGGTCGACCATCGCTACCTTGCTGCTGTCCTGCAGGCCGCCGGATTCGCACCCGACTTCTGCCGCTGGATTAGCCTCCTGTATCGCTCCCCCAGTGCTGTGGTACAGGTGAACGGAAAGTTGTCGGGCGCTTTTGTTCTGTCGAGGTCGGTCCGTCAGGGTTGTCCGCTGTCGCCTCTCCTTTATGCTTTGGCGTTGGAGCCTCTCCTGCGCCGGCTGAAGGACGAGGCGTGCAGTCCGGCCCTACGCGGGATCGCCGTTCCTGGAGGGTCTCGCGCCACGGTTTCCGCGTACGCCGATGACATATCCGCTTTCGTGTCGTCCCTGAACGATATTGAGGCGGTACAGAAGGCGCTTGATCGGTACGAGAAGGTGACAGGGGCCAAGATAAACCGCGACAAGTCTTCCGGCTTGCGGTTAAGTGCCTGGAAGGGGCGTGATCTTCCAGGCCGCTTCGGTTGGACGGACGGTCCTGTCCGCATTCTTGGAGTGTGGTTTGGACCCGACCTCCAGCTGAAGAAAAATTGGTCTGAAGTACTAGCAAAGGTCGTTTCTGCCGGTAAGACTTGGAATCGACGGAGGTTGTCCGTAAAGGGCAGGGCGGAGGTGTGTGTTACATACATTTTCCCCCTGATTCTTTATCGCTTGTCAGTACTTCCTCTCTGTAAGGCCCAGAAGAAGGCGCTCGAGCAAGCGCTATCCTCGAACAGGGTCGACAGACGAGTCTGCACTAAACGTCCGTGTCATGGGGGGCTGGGAATGCCACACTTGAAGAGTCACATCCGTGCCTCTCGGTTGGCTTTCCTACGCTGCGCATTGACTAGAGGAGATCCGATTCTGGAGGGGATTGTTAGGGACGCCTTCCCTAGCCTTACCATCAATCCCCCCATCTCGAAGGCCGAGCGCCATTGTAGGTCTCGAGATGAATCGCTTTTCCTCAGCGAGTGTCGGTCAGCCTTGAGGGCTATTCCGCGGTCCAGTGACCTTTCACGGCCTAGGAAGGTCTTCTATCGGGGATTAGTGGAGGGTCGCGCGAAAGATCCTCTACGTGATACGCTCGACTGTTCGGAAGAGGAGTATCGCTCCTACTGGTCTTGGGCGCCAGCGGCGGATTATCTAAGTAACCCTGAGTTTTCGCTTACCTGGCGATTGGCTCGGAATCGGCTGCCTCTCAACGACAAGGCTTTCATATGGGGCTTGGCGGACTTGCCAGACAGTGAACGGTGTGGCCTTGGATTAGAAGAAACGGCTTCGCACGCCTTCTACCATTGCCCCCGGGTCCGCCCCTTATGGGACCATGTCGGCGAGCTGACGGCTCGTCTCGCTCCCGAAGAACTCGTGTCCATTGATCGCGCATACGCGTGTGACAATGTGTCGCCCCCGTATTCCGGGGTGAAACGAATGGTGTTTCTAACGCTGTTAGCCACGGCTCGAATGGTGATATGGACGACGCGGAAGGAGGAAGACTTGCGAGGCAATAGTCTTTCGAATCAGGATCTAATCCGATTCTTTGAGCATCAGCTCAAGATGAAGATTAGAACTGATAGAAAACGATTGCATTCGACAGTCTTCAGCGAAAGGTGGGTAAAAGAGGCGAGCTTGGTTCGTTTGAACGGGGTTAGCCTTGATTTTTTTTTTTAAGTCAACCAAAGTCACATCGGGGTGGTTTCCTGTGGAACCCTCCCCTCGGTTAGGTTAGACAAGCTTAAGTGTACCTAGTTAATATGAGTAAGTGTTGTTCCCGGCCCGTTTCCCGGCCATCATTTTAGTTATGATCCAAGTCGAGATTCCCAACCTCCCTAGTTTGTTTTGGCCTCCTTTTCATCTCAACTGGATCAGCCTTTTACTTCCCCATGTCCAAGTTATTTTATCTCTTTCCCACTCCCTTAGCGAGAGTGCTTCTTGATTTTGTCCTCTGGGCAGAATACAGCGGCCTCTCTATTTTGAGGGTTGGACGGGCCCTACTAACATCAATTATGTTTAGTTTAAAAAATTTGTTGAATTTTTAGTTTATTATGGGATTCATCTCCCTCCCCTTTCAACTTTTCATGATTAGATTTTTATGTACCTTATTATCATCAAATTTTTATGGTATGGGGCGCGTTTTTGTAGGTCCCCCCTGGTGAGGATGTGGTATTATGGTGTATGGAGGATTGAATGGTGACGGGCGAATTCTTGTGGTGAATGTGTTAATTGTAATGTATGAATGGGTCGCGAATCTGATTAGCTAGGTATAGGATAGTTAGTTAAGACCAGCCTCACCCCCCCCCCCCCTTTTCGGCCTTGTGCCACAATTTGTAAATTTTTACGAATAAATCTTGGTGGAATCACGAGATCTCGGTCTCTACGCGGCCCCAAGGCTAAGATCAAAGTGTAGTATCTGTTCGCGGATTGCTCACTGAATGATCGCCTATGGGGCCGGGATTCCTTCTCCGATACAGGCCGGCGGCAGGGATTCGTCCCTGCGCTGGTAGTATCGTGGCTAAGTCTGACTAGCTATGACCAGCTTGGACAAGCTATGACCAGCTAAGACCAGCCAAGACCAGCTATGACTAGCTAAAGCCAAAGCACTGCGACCCGGGTGAAAACTCGGGTCCATTCCCCCTCCCTCCCCACGTTAAACTCCGACCTTGTGTCACAACCTGGCCCTGTGGGAGGTCAAGTAAATCCCAAGGCTAAGATCAAAGTGTAGTATCTGTTCGCAGATTACTCACTGAATGATTGCCTATGGGGCCGGGATTCCTTCTCCGATACAGGCCGGCGGCAGGAATTCGTCCCTGCGCTGGTAGTATCGTGGCTATGTCTGACTAGCTATGACCGTCTCTGACCAGCTTGGACAAGCTATGACCAGCTAAGACCAGCCAAGACCAGCTATGACTAGCTAAAGCCAAAGCCCTTCCCCTTCCCACGTTAAACTCCGACCTTGTGTCACAACCTGGCCCTGTGGGAGGTCAAGTGAATCTCGAGGTGGAATCACGAGATCCAACTAGAGACTCTGATCGACTGCGACTAGTCAACGCATTCTCCAGGAACGTCTTCCCAGAAATATACAGAAATACTATATGCACTTATTGTGTACACTTTCTTGTTATAGTACATTCTTGTTCTAAGTACATTTTGTGTTGCATTATTATTCCATGCATTAGGCGAGATTCAACAATGAGTCAAGACTCAACAATGGTGACGAAGTAGAACGAACCATACGTCAAGTTTCAACAATGGCCACGAAGTAGAACGCACCATACGCCAAGTTTCAACAATGGCAAAGAAGTAGAACGAACCATACGGAAAGAAGAAAGAATTAATAGTGAGAGTTTTCAACAATTGGGACAAGTCATTGAAGAACCAAGGCTGAAAAAAAAAACTATTAATTCAAAGTCCAACGTTAACATAACGACGAAGGATTCTGAACTTCTGGATATGTAAAACTCGTTAAAAGACGACGAAGCATAAAGGAACGTTCACTCAGAAAAATTGGAAAGGTGTCGTAAACGAATAACGGTAATTTTAAATTAAAAAATTATCTACAATGAGACACCCGCTAAAAAGAAAAATTGGACGACTACAAAAACATGTATGGATTTAAAAGGAGCACAAATACACCGTGTCGACTTTGAAAGGTAACAAACTTTTAAAAAATTATTTTTGTTCAACAATATAGTGACGAATTAGCTCTGATAAGAAAATCAGACGTTGTCATTGAAATACGCGAACAGAAGTCGAAAAAAAAAAGTCCGACGCTCTCTGTTCACGAAAAAAAAAAATACCAAAGTTGATTAGCACGGGCGTGAATGTAAAAGCAAGACATAAAATATAAAAGTCGTACGTTGTTTCGATTTTTTGGTCAGCTTATATGATATTCGTGGATACACAAATTAAAAGTATATTCCTTGTTGCATGAACACTATCAGCTAAAGATGGATGAACTATCCAAAGTCATATCCGAATTATTCAAATCCCAACAGATAGCACAGCAAGAACAATTGATAGCGATGCAAAAATATCAAGAACGTCAAGAGGAAAGACTTTTAGAAATTCAAAACTTAATACTGGAGAAATTAAACAACTATCAGGCAAATGAGGGAAATTCTTCATACTATAATAACACCATATTTAATTCGCTGGAAACTTTCAACTATGTGCCAGACGAAGAAAAAACGTTTGAAGCGTACTTTAAACGATATGAAGATATTTTCTACACACTGTGAAAACTGGTCAAATTCAAGAAAAGTCAGTCTATTACTAAGAAAGCTAGGTACAGCAGAACATAGCAAATTTGTAGATTTTATCCTACCGAGAAAAAACAACTGAATTGGAATTCTCGGAAACAGTGAAATTGCTAAAAAAGCTGTTTGGAGCAATTATGTCGCTTTGGCATAAGCGATGGTTATGCATGAATGTCTCTAAATCCGATGATCAGGATTACTTAACATATGCATCTATAGTGAATAGACATTGTGACAATTTCAGATTGGCAGAGATTACGGTTGAAGAATTCAAGTGCTTAATTTTTGCTCAAGGACTGGTATCCAGTAAGAGTGCCGAAATAAGACGTAGAGTTTTGTCTAAACTCGAATCTGAACAAGGCCTTACCCTGCAAAAGTTAGCAGAGGAGTGTCAACGGGCCGTAAGTTTAAAAAAAGAGTCGCAAAAAATCGAAGAAGCTGGCAGTGCTTATATTAAAAAAATAAAAAAGCAGCCAAAGTACTCATTAGAGAAAAATTGGAGAAAAAATTCAGCGTATTTTAATAATAGACAAGAAAATAAAAAGGTCCCACCATATAATTGCAGACGTTGTAACGAAAGACATTGGAAGGTAAATTGCCCATATAGAAATAAGAAATGTTTCGTGTGCCAAAAGAATGGTCACAAAGGATCGTGTTGTAAAACGAAAAAATTCAAGAGCCGAATTAGACAAACAAATTCGAATATCAAATCAGATAGAGATTTGAGGAAATATGTGACGACTGAAATATTCAAAAAGAATATCAAATTACAACTCGATTCGGTGTCAGATTTAACAATAATGAACGATAAAACATGGAAAATTTTAAAAAGGCCTACAATAATGAAGTCAACGAAACTCGCTCGAACGGTAACTGGAAAGCAAATTAACTTCGAAGGCGAGGTTGTACTTCCAATGAAATTGAATGGGATCGTTAAAAAAAAAGTTTTCATTCTGAGAAATGGAGAAAACTTGTTGGGTACAGATTTTATTGAAACATTCGAATTGTGGGATAAACCGTTAAACTCTTTCTGCAGAAAAGTAGAAAGTAATACGCAAACAAGACAGGACATTAAAGATGAATTAAAGAAAAAGTTTCCGGAAACCTTTACACCTGGTCTTGGAAGATGTAACAAGTTTGAAGCTAAATTTGAGTTAAAATAAAATACTATGCCTATATTTAAAAAGAAACGTAACGTGCCTTTCGCAAGTGTAGAGAGAGTAGTAGTACCAAAAAAGTTGCAGAATAGAATCCTACGGGACTTTCATATGGGTCACCCGGGGATTAATAGAACAAAAAGCTTAATGCGAAGCTTTGTATATTGGAAAGGAATGGATGTGGATATCGAAAACATGGTTCATAGATGTAAAGGGTGTGCGTTAGCAGCTAAGGCACCACCTATATTACACAAACCATGGCCAAAGACGGATCATCCGTGGGAAAGATTACACATTGATTTCGCTGGTCCAGTAGAAGATTATTACTACTTAATAGTGGTAGATAGCTTTACAAAATGGCCGGAAGTACTACGCTGCAAAAAGCCTACGTCCAATACCACAACAACTGTTTTGCATGAACTATTTGCACTGTTCGGTGTGCCAGAGTGTATTGTGAGTGATAATGGTACACAATTCACTTCTGACGATTTTAAGGAATTTTGTGAGTTATATCAAATTAACCACATAACGACGCCGCCGTATCATCCGAGATCCAATGGACTCGCAGAAAGATTTGTAGATACGTTAAAGCGCGCTCTGAAGAAAGCCTCAGGATTTCCAACGTAAAAGGCGCTTCAGCAATTCCTACAAGTATACAGAATCACGCCTAACCAGAGAACACCATCAAACATGGCACCAGCTGAACTAATGTTCGCTAGGAAAGTTAAGTCAGTGTTTGTCAAGTTTTTGCCAGGAAGAAATAGAATAAAGAACACTATGTATACAGCTAGAAAAAGATACACCCCCGGAGAGAAGGTCTTTTTCAAGTGCTATAGAAACATTGAGTTCTGGGAGCGAGGCATAGTGGACAAGAGAATCGGTGACCTGATTTACATAATAAAAGGGCCGAAGAATACTCATAAAAGGCACCAGAACCAACTGAAAATATGCTACGTGCTAGAGCATGAAGAGAGTATACCGGATGAGGAGGAAGATCCCATTGATGTAATGTATGATACTTTTCAAGTAGAACCTCCGCAGAGTGCTCATTGAACCGAGAAGATCCGGTAGGAAACGAAAGTTCACGGACCCATTGGACGTGAATCCAAAACGGAAAAGTTATTGAAAAAAAAAACAGATATACATATGAACTATACAAAGGGGATCTACAAAGAAATAACCATAATCATCATCCCATATAGAAGCTAGTTTGAAATCCAAAAGGATTCCAAGGCTTGGGAGGGGGTGTTGTGGTAGGATCCACCTAATCTGCATAGGTGACTACCAACTATATAAATAGTGGTTGGTACCGGAAGACGAGGAGGTGGAATCACGAGATCCAACTAGAGACTCTGATCGACTGCGACTAGTCAACACATTCTCCAGGAACGTCTTCCCAGAAATATACAGAAATACTATATGTACTTATTGTGTACACTGTCTTGTTATAATGCATTCTTGTTCTAAGTACATTTTGTGTTGCATTATTATTCCATGCATTAGGCGAGATTCAACAATGAGTCAAGACTCAACAACTGTGTATGGCTTAGAGGTGACAAAAGGCCAAAATAAGTATCACAAAGTGGCGATCGTAATCACTACTTAGTCGTAAATTATCTAGAGCAAGGGTCGGCAACCTTTTGCTAACAACGTGCCGATTAGGGTTTTAAAATGATTCAGTGTGCCAACAACATACCAATTTTTATACAAGTCAAGATCAACATACCTCTTCTCCAATATATTTTATATAGTAATATATAGTATATATTCTTTAGTATGTATTAAAATTATAAAAGCTAAATATCTTCTTTACGTTGTAATAGTCATTAGTTCGAAATTCGCGATGTCATTTGCGACTGCGTGCCATTGGAAATTGATTTGTGTGCCACGTTTTGTACGCGTGCCGTATGTTGCCAACTCCTGATGCAGAGAACCAAGCTTGCTAATAATTACACTACTTGGATATACCACTAGTAGAGTATATTTGTTAATCCGAATAGTCCGTAATTAATCGGTAACGTCTTTATAAGTGTATTTCGAGTCCCTCAGGTATAGCCGTTAACTAAACTAAAACCTGATGAGTAAAAATTCTGCAAATTTCCAATATTTCATAAACATATGTAGATTCTTCTTTTGTTTAACTCGTCTTTTCACGAAATAGGTGATCATGCAATTCATTTATACTAACCCTATATAGCTTAATCGACTTGAGTGTGTCGAATTCTCTAAGATATCTTTCGTCATTAATTGCCTGAGACATTTCAATGGATTATTTCGTATTATAAGTAGAAATGTCCCCTCCAAATTTCTAATCTAATTACAAACATATTTTTCTATCGACATTTTAAATATTTACAAGAGAAAAGCGGAAAGCGGATATTTTGGCATATTATTTATAATTTGAGAATAATTCACGAGATACTACTTTAATTAAATTTATTAAATTAATTAAAATTATCATATGCCTTCATATTAGAATATCATTTTGATTTAGATTGTTATACCGAAATATTACTCGCTTTCTTACCAGCCATCTTACTTCACGTGTTTGTCGTTGTATTCGGTAACGTTATCGGAATTTGAAACAAACATTTATTCAATCTCCACTGTACTTGAATTTTTATGTCGAAGCGTATTCCATATTAAGTTGTTGATTCTAGACGATTTTTCTTCGTGCGGATTTTCCGTCTATTTTATTGAACAAGATTATATGACTATTTGTCACTACCAAACGCAGGCACTGAAAATACAAATTTGAGTGACACAAACATGTTTGACCAACTTTGTAGTGTACAGATTATTTCATACGATGGACGGATTTTTACGTATGACATGTTGGTCATGATTTTCCTTACAGAAATGCGTATGAGAATATTTCTACATATGAGAATATTTCGATGTAGAATATACAAAAAAGAAAAAGAAAACATTTCCATGGAAAAATAAGAATGTCTCCTTAGCCTATCAATTTATATTCAGAGTAGATATCCTGCGGCTTGTAATGTCCGCTAGCATCGATTCCGTTAAACATGCATTTAAGAATGTGGAACAATGTGAAGGCATTTTATATGTTCAATTACGCCTCTTTGAGGTGGGAAATCAATAACCATAATAAAACTGGTATAATATAACATTAATTGGAATACAATGCACCTTCTTAAATTTCAATTACATAAAACGTTTATCATGCTGATAAACACCTGGGAATATAGAGAAGGACAATAGAATTTCAGCATACTGGAGATGATTAGATCCCAATTTTTCAGGAGGCTACTTGTAATCTTTTAATATTAATATATATATATATATATATATATATATATATATATATATATATATATATATATATATATATATATATATATATATATTAAGATATATGCTCCTGAAAATGTTAATTCGGTTGAGCTCTCTGGGAAGGATGTGTGGGTTTGTAAACAGTGTCTATTACGGCTAATAATGCAAGACTCTTCGGTAAATCGAATCGAGTTCTATCAGTCTTCTCTGCCGTGAGCCAACAGCTTCAGGGTAAAATTTCTGACTGACGCGAATTCAGCCGATTTTCGATTCTAGCCAGAGGCAACCGGACTACTAGCCACACTGATGAGCTGTGATACAGCGAAACAGTCGGTCTGTGGATGACAATATATATATATATATATATATATATATATATATATATATATATATATATATATATATATATATATATATATATAATCACATATGCGAAGACGAAAGGGATTGTAGTGTGTAAGGGATTTTGAGAAAATATTAATGAGTGAGAAAAATGAAGACAAAAGATAACGATAAAACTGACTGCGAGACAATACACTATTAGGATAGAACATTTTCGAATGTGAAATGATGAGAACTTTTGTCCAATCTAGTAATGCTCTGCGACCTATTTATTTACACCTATGTAATATATATATATATATATATATATATATATATATATAGAGAGAGAGAGAGAGAGAGAGAGAGAGAGAGAGAGATAGGTAATATCAAATTCGTAATTGGAACTGAAAATCCAAGTAGGAAATTTTAATGTAAAATATTAAAATTAGAGATCCACAAAGAGAGCTCATTATATTGAATGCAAAGCAATTTGAGATACCCGAAATATTTTATTATGTATTTTATAATTATGAATATTAATTACATATATACAATATAAATAAAGTTTATATATATATATATATATATATATATATATATATATATATAATTTTAATTTTCAATCTTTTAATATATGTAATGATGTTGATGTTATTGGACGCAAATGAAATGGTGAGGATATAAATTTTATTTTGATTCGAACATATTTCACTAACTGTCATTTGTACTTTCCCCACCTGTATTCATTGTTATGATACCTTGCTTCCTGAACACTCTCTTCAGTAATATAAATACGAAGATAAATGTTTCTGGGTCAGGCAGTTCAGACTTACTACCTATTCTCTTGTGAATTATTTAAAGAAATAACATTGTCTGGATGAATTTAAACCATTTTTATAATTCCGGTCTGTAGAGACAGGTATTAATAATTTATTTGCTGAAATAAATACATTATCGGATTTTACGAAATATGTTAATTTTTCCCTTTGATGAATGTATGCGTGCATATATATATATATATATATATATATATATATATATATATATATATATATATATATATATATATATATATATTGTGTGTGTGTGCGTGTGTTGTTGTGTGTGTGTGTGTGTATGTTTCTTTTTCCAGGTTTTCAGTTAAGACGTTTAACCATTTCAACACAGTTTTGGGGAAGAATCACTGCAAAACACTTTCCGTTATTCAGCTAAAATTTGCAGGTTAAATTTGATTTGTGTCAGACCCATTTTCCCATATGAGCAATGGTGAGAGGGAAAAGTTAATTCAGGCATTCACTACTGGTACCATCATTCATACATTGGCGTTCAATCTTCAAAGTTCATTCATGACCCATCATGTAACTGTGAATAAAATTTAAAAAGTGAGAGCAGTAGAGAGGAAAGCTGGATCAAGTGCTCAAAACAAGGGATAGTCATTTCAACTTCGAGCTAAATATCACAATTAGAAAAGATTCAATTCAATACAGAAGATGTTTGGCACGTGAGAGAAAAGTTTCACGTATTACAATCCAAAGAGCAGTGAAAAATGACTTAAAAATGAAATCTTACATGAAAACTATGAGTCAGTTTGTTACTCTAAAACAATAAGTCAGAAATTTGGAGGTGGTAAAGATCATCTTTTTGGAATATGATCCTGAAAATAATACACAAACACACACACACACACACACACACACACACACACACACACACACACACACACACACACACACACACACACACACCTCCTCCCAAAATATATATATATATATATATATATATATACATATGTGTTTTTAAATTTTTTTATGTTTATAATGCAAACAAATGACGTCACACATTATGAAATGGACAAAGTCCGACAATTATTTTAATAGATTTATTTTGTTTACATTTGGATACGCTTTGATCAGATATGAATGTACGTTAGAGATTCATGGAAGATTGTAGTTTAGAAGCAGTAAAATCGACCTTGCTAATCAAACGATCCTCTGTGGCTCAATCGGTTAAGTCACGCCTGGCTATATGACGTTCCGTATGGGATACAAGTTCGATTCCTGTCGGAGGACTAATGTTTTCTATAAAGATTTCTCGGACATTCAGGCCGGTAAATGTTATTAATACTGTTGATTATAAACAGTGTATTTCCGTAAATATTTGTATCTATAAAAAAATGTATAAACATAAAAATGTCTTAAAATAATTGTCGGACTTTGTCCATTTCATAATATATATGCATATATATATATATATATATATATATATGACCTTTATTTCAATGTTTCATGAGATTCCGATCCTTAGCTATGGTTAATTAAAAACGAGGATGCCATTTTCGTTTATGATTGAATTCATCACGATTCTTCTCTTAGGTTTGGATCGTAATTATACATTCTTTTTGCCCAAACTACAGTACAACAGTGTTATAAAAACATCGGAGAAATGCAGTAAGATAATACATTTGATGAGGTATCAAGATTATTTACCTTATTAATATTGTTCTGACTTTTAACCTCATCTTCATTACGCCAGGCGTCCTTGAGAAGGCAGGAGAGTACAACGACCGAAACGTTGTGAATATGGCAATGTATATCTATAGATATATATGCGTGTCAGCATTTACTTGATTTTTCCGTTACGTTACATAACTAAATATATGAATTCCTCTTTCATTGATAACTATGTTTTATGTCAATTTATGATTTATTTATTGTCTATTCGTAGCTTTTCTCAACTCTAATTTTTAAAAGATATTTCAGCTTTCTTTCTGAATCTAGGTTCAACCAAATTACCTCTAGCTAGCCTTTGTTTTTAAGGTTAGGTCTGCCGATAATAAATCCGGGTAGGTCTTGTAATCCTATTAGAACTATCTCGCTATGCTGAGTACATAAATCCGGTTCGAAAACACAGCATAGTTGTACTTCTATTTCTATATCAGTGTATTAACTTAAAAATATTATCCACGAGGAACGTGTTTGTTCCCTATAAATAATGCCGATTCTTAGTAAATATTCTCCGAGTGAATCAGTCTTTTTTTCTAAGGTTTCAAAGTCAATATTAATTGTGAGTATTTCTTTAAAAATTTTATAAAATTCTTATAAAGCTAAAGATTGATTTAATCACATGAATCACGTGGATTAATGATACAGAAACAGAAAATACATTAGTTTATTGCGGCACTGTGCCTGAGTCGCTGCGATCAACTTTGTGAGGCATATTCCTATGAGCCGATGTCCTACTCATCTCGGATGGACGAGTTCATATGCAAAAATGACTGTAGAGAATGTCTATCCCTTTTCTGTACAACAAAAATAATCAAAATAAAAATATCCTTACTTAATTAAATGCTGCTACATTCAAACAAAGTATTAGTCTATATTTTTTATAATCTGAAATATTATCCAGTCGCACAAAGCAAACATTATTAAAAAGTGTATCTCCACCTTAGTTATCTGGCAATTAATATGCTTCATAAAACAGTATTATTATGATTACTAAACTGCCTTTCTACGTGTTACACATTTTATAAGTATATGAATTGATTTTAAATTATTGTTATAATTTCTGGCGACAAATGAGGCATTTCATTATTACTTAATGATCTTGCCGCTGTGTCCACCATCTTCTGGATTTCTCCTATATTTTGGATAGAAATCATTCCCGTGTTCAAAATTTAATTTAATTTAAATCAAAGGGGAAACATTTGAACAAAATGAAATATATTTATCTAAAGATTCTTCGTAATGCAGTTTCAGAATATATATGGTTATGGGGGTATATATCCAAAATCCTAAGAGTTGTTCGAAAACACACACACACACAGGCTATAAATTTTTAGATATAGATAAATGGATCTGTGATCATTAACATTAATATATATTTATAGAACGTTGGCGATTCAGAGATAGTGACATATAGTATTAGGTTCATATATGCGGAATTCCAATATAATATCAAATTTCCTATATAACAAATTACACTGAACAGTATTTAAAGTATGCATTGGTGGCGCGAGGCATTAGATTTGAACGACTGCAGAAGAATGCTGTAAATAAATGCGACAGAATATTTGAGCAAAGTTAAAGGCTCAAGGAAAATGGAGACGAATAAGACATTTATAATTACAGTCATCAAGCTTCGGTAAAAAAATGTTGAGATACTTCCTGAAGAATCAACTTTTGGCAGAATTTACACTCAAAGGATATTGCAAAAGCAAAAAGTACAGAGGGGAACATCGAATTCCTTACTTAAAAAGATTACTGAAATAATAGCAGAACAGTGATTATTATTAGTGTTATTAAGCGGGAAAATATTTGTCTGTCCTACAAAATAAAGGAATTGTTGGAGCGACATTTAAATGATAGGTGACTTTAAAATTTTAAAAGGGTAAATATGGAATATATATATATATATATATATATATATGTATGTATGTATGTATATATATATATATATATATATATATATATATATATATATATATATATATATATATATATATATAACTTGAAAAAATAGGATTTCTATCCACATTCATGAGTTGTGA
>OZ038475.1:132506182-132526182 GCA_964036315.1 Acanthosepion esculentum | reverse complement strand
AAGATGAGCATGAGCCCGTATGAAAGAAAGGACACTCACTGTATTGTCACCAAACTATGAACGCATCTGTGGAAGTGACTAAGTCGAGATTCACAAGATAAAACGAAGTTGAGAATTAATCTCCTTCTCAGGCATTCCTTGAATCATTCGTGCAACTTACTATGATACAAATATCTCCAGAGATACTAACATGATTATATTAATCTTATAAGCCTATCGAATTAGTCACGTGTTAAGGAAATGAATAATATAAACTTGGGTTTGAAGTATATCCAATTCCGACTCCTCTCTAGAGATAGATGTGATTCGTGACACAACCTATTTTTATTTAATATGCAATTGAAATTAATAATAACTTGATAATTTTTAGCATATTATGATCTCTTTTATGAGAACAGCGGAACTAATGCTATTAACAATATTCATTTCCCTTCAAGCTGTTTTTCTCTAATTAATAGCCAAAATAAACTTTCTGTTTGCAACTTATGTGCGAAAAAGTAATTCATTTCTAAACGAATTTAACACAAATAAATTTAATTATATGCCTTATTATTTTTACCAGTATGGTTATAGTTGTTATAATCTTTCAGCTGTAATTCTGTTTTAGTTCACTTAGATCTTTTCGGCATTTTTACTAGAGCCATTTATTCAATTCCCAGGGACAGATCATAATCATTCCGTTTTCTATGTTTATGTTGTACGTCATTCAGTCCAGCAAATATCATAATCGAATTTAATCTCCATTTGGATTCTTTGATTTGAGAGTTGATTTGTGGTGGCCACTGAGAGATTCCAATATACGTTTTGTACATGGCTTCACCTGGAGACATCAAAAGATCGAGATAGTTCGCGGAGTGACGTACAAAGTGATTACAGTGCCACAAAGGGATAACTTATTCCTTGAAGAAAGTTAGTTGTAGGTGCTATCAATATAAACAATCACGGGAACCCAGCTGAACATAGGGTAAACACATATAAAATCAATGGTCTTTGATAACGATTTTTCCGAACGATTTTCCACGAAAAGCCGCTAATATGAATATCGATTTATCTTCAGAATCGATCGTGTAAACATGAACGTTTGACTAATCACACCTTTTCGAAGATGACATTTGTTTATAATAAAATTATTTCAAGTGTTAAGGAGATTTCATCATAGTTTTGAGTTTCATATATTGGGGTAACATCAAGAAACATTAAATATTTCATTCTTAAAGATTAGGTTAGAACTAATATAACTTATATCCAAGTGTAAATGTAAGCCAGGTAATAGATTCGTTTATGTAAAAACTGCCCAAAAGATATATATCAATTTCGGCATCTTGTGCAGTTACCTCCAAGTACAAAAATATCTAATAAGACGCCAAAGTAAATTATTTGTGAAGAATAGCTCTCTATCACTCAAATTATATGTTAAATATTAAATTAGAACTTTCCTTGGTCTCTACCTAACCTGAAATAGGGCAGCTCAAATTAGCCCAAAACACACACACACACATATTCAAACATATATATTTTCAAACATATGTTGTTTAATATAACAAATGACTATTATTTTTGATCATGAGACGTTCTAAGCTACGTATATTTATTTAATTTCGGGAGAAACTAATGACAAAACCTGTCCAACATTTGGATATTTTTTATTATGCTGTTCTTCGAGCTAAGCTTTCAGTTCAAATGATCCATCTTCAGAATGGTTAAAGACAGATATTCACCATCAAGCATGATATTATATTATGTTGACATAGAAGATTGCTATGCGAAGATAACGGTCGCGGAATTGCAGACGCAGGTCGTAACTTGGTGATGCAGTTCTATGACGTCTTACCACGAGACGGATCGAAATAGTAACAATAAAACCATATGTTTAGATGCAATTTTCGTTGCTCTTAATGCGTGCAAGCGTGTCCCCAAAGAATCAAAGTCAATATTTGCTGATAGAATTAGACATCGCATAGCCTTTCACTATTTCTTTTCTAGAGATACTTGGGGTTCTGCAGGAGTTTGCTGAACTATAGAAAATCGTTATTCCCCCATCTCTTCAATCTCTTTGAAGAATTGACGTATATTGCAGATAAGGTAGAGTGCTCTCCACTCTTGGCTCATCTGGAAGGCCTATGCTAGATGTTCCCTAGAACGGAGACTCTACTGAGTGATATGCGCATATTCCCGTCACTGCTTTCTGATATCATTTCTAAATTGGATATCGCCAGCTAATGTAACAGCGTCCCTGGCGTCGTACAGAGCTGGTTCCTGTTCTCTGCAAATATTGCAAAATCCTATCGGCTTATTAGTTTCTTAACTATTTTCGGCAAAGTATTCGAGGCTCTAATCAATACCGAATACTTCGAAAAAGCTCCTTCCAGGGAAACAATGTGACATCTTTTTGCCACGTCTACCGCCGACATGTTAATAGCAGTCACTGAATTCATTTATACAGCATGAAAAAAGAGTGTCGAAGGTCGGGTTAATGCTCTAGATACCTCGAAGTCATTCGACAGGTTTCGGAATTATTATCTTTAACACACGCTCAAGAGTTACACTGCAATGAGACGAATGTCTGGTTTATTCGAATCGTTCATAAAAGAATCGTGAATTGAAGGATTTGTTGACCGGGCACGCTTTCATTTCATACTAAAGTGGACTTCGAATAGTGTTTAATCTTTGACGCTACGCTGTTTCAGATCTTGATGTCATCAGTTTCCAACTATGTAGTTTTGCAGATGACACGGCCCTTTATTTCTGTCTTAGTAAAAATTCCGCCAGGCTCGAGAGAGTAGACCTTGTAACTACTCTTGAATAAGACCAGTGGGGAAAGATTATCAGGGCAGTTGTCATGAATATGTGTATAAAATACGACGAAAAACTACGTCATATCGGTGGAAAGTTAGTGAAGATGAGATGCCTGGTCATAAGAGGCTAACTGGAGCAAGATATAGCTTGTATATTTTAACGTACGCCTATAAAACAAAACTACTTTCACCCCAGATGAGCTTTTCTGGCTGCCATCAACATGGCTGATGCTAAACTTCTGGAGAGTATCACTCTATGATTTCTTGTCCGCGCGATTTCCCCTGAGATAAAGTGACTATATCGAATAAATTCCTAAGTATACGGTAAGGAAAATTGCTTCACTGTGTCATGCTTGAATTGTTTTCTTGTCATCTCGTACATGTATAAATCTAGTATTCTTCTGTGAATTGAATACTCTTTCCATATTTGGTCTGGTGCTCCTACTTCACATCTCAGGATACTTTAAAAAAATTATGATCTGCAATATAACCGATCCTGACCAGGCATCTCAACTTCAGTAACTTTCTCGCCGACATGACGTAGCTTTTCACCGTCTTTTATACACATATTCATGACAACTGCACTGATAATCTTTCTCCCATGGTCCTTCGTCTACATGGATTTAAGCGTATTACAAGACTGACAACTAGGGCTTATCGTCTTACTGTTGAACTTCTACTCAAAAAGTTTCTTTTCTCGCACTTCCCACCTGTGGAACTGCCATAAAATTCCTTGTTTTTCTGATGACTATAATCATCACAAAATTAGTTTCAAAGCCAATTGATATCTGTCATCATTAACCCTCTACTTTCTTTGTCCTTTCCTCAAAAATTCCCATTCGCAGTTTTCCCATTCTCTTTCACTTTCACTCCATGTAAACCAACGTGTGCTAGTGACATTATCGCTTTGCTTGGAGTGAAAGAAAAAATAAGATTAAGTCTTCAAGTATATATTGAAGTAGTCGCTACATTCTGATCACGTAATAACTGAAGATAAATGAAAAGACTAACCTAGTTCGTAAAAAAAAATGAAATGAATTAATTCGCTGAAATACTAAACTTTTCACTCCAAATGTGTTCAGCTCTTGGCAGGCTATCGATTCATGAAGACATACTTCTCATTTTGTACTTGCTGACCATGATGTTTCATGATATAATCGATGTTGGTTGGATAGTAAAAAGTATATTTATTCTTCTGTTTGCATTTCGTGGCAGATAAATCGATTGTATCAGAAAAATAAATGGTACAGTTCTTCAATGTTTGTGGGTATTGCATCAATCTCAAAATGATATATTATTGTGGTGATGTTGCATTGTAATAGTTGGATGCACTGACCTTAGTGAAAACCGGTTAACAATCCCTACTATTTAAACTCATATCAAATTCTTCTGCACAAATATTCTATGTAGATTTCAAAAACTGTAAGCAAAACATGTTTTATTAACACATATGAACATAATATTTCTGACCATCTTCTTTTAAGTGCCATGCCCATTCAAGTCTTGCTGAGCATGAATCTTACTACGTTCCTGTCATTTCTGCCCTATGTAAAATTTGGCTCTTTATTTTACCATTTTGTCATTATTCATTTATACAAAAGCTTTACACTGGTTACTGACTGTTTCCATTCTTCTCTTACTTTTAGTATCTCAAGTCGATTTAAAGTTATTTTCTCATTGTATATCAGAGCAGTTTTCTCTTACTGATTGTATGCATGAATATCATTTTGTTCCAATTTTCCTTTATATTGCGTCGCTTGTATTCTCAGCTCAAATATCTGCCACGTCGAGTCTCTTCTTCATGTGAAAGATTAGAAGGATTTATATGACATCAACTCTATATTTTTTTCTCTGAGGAACTTTATATATCACTTAAAACTATACGTTGTTTCAGGAAAAGACTTTTATTAATCCTATGTGCCCTGATATTTTGTGTCACTTCATCTTTTTTCTATTGCATATTATTCAATTACCATACCGGCCTGATTTTGCCATCCTTAATACATAACTCACATATTCTCCTGTCACTTTTACTTATCATTATAATTTGTGTATTTTCTCGACACAAATTCCTTTACTGTGAAAACATTTAGACATGCCGAGTCTCTCAAATAACGATGCGAACCAGATATTTTACAGTACAAATAAAACCGCAAACAAGCAAAGACTGAAAAAATACAAAAATATTTTCTGCTTCAGCTCACCTGTTAATATAGTTGCAAAGGCAAAGCTGGGGATGGTTTGTATAGATATCCATTTTCCCCATAGAATATTGACTGCGTGCATGTTTTTAAGTGTAACTAATATAATGCACAACTGTACATATGAATATGAAACATATTGTGAAAATAATCTTTCGGAAGTGGGTAGAGTCAACATCACTGGGCTGCCTAATCCTCCATGCAGCTGTAGGAAGAGGGATATTGGTTCCCAGGATGAGGATATAAATCTAATATACATATATTCCAATAGCAAATAACTTTTTAAGCTAACGATGGAAATGAATATTTCTTCTGATTTTCTTAATTACTGAAGAAGATTTCGTCCCTTATGGCGAAGTATTCATGAACAAAATACCTAATGACATCATCAATGAGATAGTTGGTCTCAGCCAAGAGTTTTTTTTTATGTGAGAGAACAGATGTTTATAAGATGGGGGCCAAATAAAAACAAAAACAAACTGGGATGGTGGTCAACCAGTTCAAAGACAGAGTCCCGCACATCTAACAATGAAACAAAGGACTTATGTGATGGAGCATTGTCCTGATTAAAACGTTCCTCAGATTTCCTGTGCGTTTTGTTTTGATAGTACTTCGTAAATAACTCAGCAATTTGGCATAGTATTAAACGATGATGATATGGCTCTTTTGAAAATGATCAATAAACGTAATCCCAATGAAACTGAGTCCGTCATATTCACTGCAGATAAAACGACCTTGGTCTAATTTGAAGCAGGTGGAGAGTGTTGTTTCCATTGCATGGATTGTCCCTTTGTTTCTGGCTTGATGTTATAAACCAAACACTAATTCTGTTTTAGTAAATGTACAAGAATGACGCTGAATTTGCTTCATTGTCAGATATCACCGTGATGGGATCAGAGTAGTGAACATTTGATAAGGTACCATATGTCATGGTACCCACAGAACAGAATCCTTTGTCAAGCCAAGTTCATTGTGCAGAATATTCTCAGCTCTCTCTCTGGAGATATGATAACAACATTGGTTATTTGATTTATAGTCAATCACCTGTCATCCATACACATATAATGAGCATGATCCATGTTTTCCTTAATGGTGGCAGGTGTGAACGACCAGATCATAAGTCATATTCAAGAAACTCCCTTCCGCTCCTAAATTCATTCTGCTGTCCCATTTTACACTCTTGGTAATGACGGAGGCTCATTCCGCGATGTAGCAACACTATCAGCATGAATGTTCGACGAGGCTATTGCCCATTTTTATGCAAGTACTTGATAAAACCACGATGCCAAATGTTGTCCATTTTAAGAGAATCGCGTCTAGTTACTTTTCAAGTCTTCCTTGAACAATTCGATGCCATGTTGACTGGGTGGAAACAATGCAGTTGTAATTATGGCAGGCAAGTTTTCACAACTCTAGCATTACTCCTTCATAATCATCTTATGAAATTTTCAGCACCAATTCGTAGTAATGTCTGTCTTTTTACTATGTATTTGCAGACGATTATGCCATCCATTTACACAAATTCCTTTGCTAGGTAACTTGCTGTTTCCCTCTGTCTTTATTTACTTATTTACAGTAAATGTCAAATGCTCTTAAACTTCTTTACTTATTACGTGTTCCGGAAGATTAAGGTGTCTCTTTCTGATTCTAATTATAAGTTTGTTTCAACTTTCGTTAAAACTTTCAACTTGATCACCTGATTCGCCAATTGAATTCTCAGTATCATTCTGTAGAAACAAATATCAGTTATCTCGTGTCTATTCTACATCTGAGAGGAAATTTCCCAGCATTAGGAAGATTTGTGTTCAGCACTCTTTTCTTTGCTTCTGATATTTGCCTATTTCTTACTACACTGTTTAACTTCTTGAAGGCATATTTCGATATTCCAATAAGCTTTCAGTTTTTAGTTTCTCATTTTCTATATTTTAAAGATTACCCAGATATTTAAACATTTGTACATGTTCGATTTCTCCATCTCGACATCTTAGTCTGCATATTGGAATCTTCCTCTTGTTGCCACTTATATATTATCTTTTCTTACTATTGATTATTAATTACGGAATTAATTTATTTACGGTCATATTTTCACCGGAACAGACGACTGATATATAAAGTTCAGTAGGCATTTTAATAAAAAAACAAATATCGCTAAATTTGCTGATGATCGCTAAACGTATCAGCAACGAAATATTTAGTAGCACAGTAAGTCCAATCATTTGTAGTTTGACATATATTATTTAAGTATTTATGTCACTTTTTCACGTCAGTTAATTATTTACTAAGGATTTTTCTTTCGAAGTCTTCTGAGGATCGCTTCATCGTCTGAAACTGGTAGAAATTTCAAATTTAATGTCTCTCTTTTATTATTCAACAAAATCGCACAAAACAATGTATATACACGGTTATAGGCAGTGGAGGCATCCCACATTTTCAGGAACTAGGTCTATAAAGACAGGTAATCGTTAGGGACCTTTTCCGCTTTTTTTTCAATCTCAGAATGAAAACAAGTCACTTTATAGTATCAAAAAAATTAAACCGTTTTGATAATTTAATAAAAAAAAAACATTTACTTAAGATAGTTCCAGATTGAAATTTTGTTCTGATCATATTTCTGTTCTACTTTTTGACTCTAGTGTCATCAGCTGTGTTATGGCTTCTTAGCCCTATTTGAACTGAATCGATGCAATCCCAAAGCTCGAATGGAAAACCTGTCAAATTTATGACTAGATGTTTTTTCCACATTTAACATCAAAAGCAGAGGGTGCTTTTGTCTATAAGAGTTTCGCTAGGCGCGCGTAACAAACATTCTACCATCAGCTATTATTATATATGATTATTTTAGTATATTCCAGCTACTGGCTCGCTAAGCATTTATAATTTTACGAATCGATTTGAGCGAACCGGTAGGTTGCCACTACTAGTTATAGGTATTAAAACATATTTTATCGCATTCATTCATATATTTAAGAAGGATATATACTGATTAAAATTTACTAATTACAAGGGCGATCTTGCATGCTGATGAAATGATACAATTGAAGATGATCACGTGCTTATTAAAAAATATACTAATTTTATTGAAGAGCTTGTTGCTTATAACGTATCATTGCTTATGTAGATTTTATGTTACCTTTGCCGATCGGAGAGCAATTACTTGGTGGGGATAATTGTTTTGCACGAATTTTCATGTAAGAATCACCTAAGTTATATATTCCATTCGGAACTTTTATATACCGTTTCCCTTCATGGCGTAGGCGAACATGTCTTCCCATAAATACCTATATTCTTTAGTAAAGTTCATTTTGTTTTGTTATCTAACGTAATCCTGGTCTGTCAATAAATTTCATAAGCTTGTTCGCTTGGTTATGCTGTGCTTTCCTCTGTCCCCCGTGCCTTTATTAGGTCCTGCCGATATCTAATTTTCAAAGCCCTCATTATGTGGCCTAGAAACTATCTTATTCCGATGCTACATATCTATAAAACTTCGTCGTTTTTCAAATGTCCAGTCCAGGTTTTCTCAACAACCTTCCATAGTACAATTTTTAAGTGGCCTCATGTCTCTACTCCACCTGTGAGGAGATTGCCCACCTTTCAATGCGATATAATTGTACCGACACTAAATGACTTCACTTCTTTTTACAGTTTCAACTTCGTTTGTCTTTTCTAACATATTTTTACAGTATGAAATATTAGTAAAATAAAATTACATTTATATTTACGTATGTTTGTACTGAGATTTTCTCAATCAGATTACTATACTCATTCAAATGTATTTCTATTATTGGTATATTTTCCATTTCCTAGGTTTAGATCACGTCGCAAAATCTTTAAAAGTCTTTCTATATGCAGTCGTAATATTGTCGGGAGGATTCAAACTCGTTAGCTCCACTTTTTTCGCTGAAGAAATAGCATAGCATAGTCACAAAAGGCCAAATATTAATAACAACAAATTTTTATCTTGAAAATATTTATGTTATTATCAAAAGAATTATTCTGCATTACTTTCAACTGGTTAAGAATTATTTTTATTAGGTTGGAACTATATTTACTAATCAAAAACTGGAAAGCACGCAAAAATTTTAAATAATTTTTAAAATTTTTTTATGTATACAAAATATTAGTTAATATTCTCCTGTTTGAGTGTATGGTCAACTAACTACATAGGACAGTATCAGAAAATAAGAGCGATTGCTATATTAAATCTAAAGTCAACATTCCTAAAATTATGTTACGGAGAATAATTTCAAACAATTTTGAGATTATTGAATAATTGAAAATTATATAAAAAAGGCGCTCACCTGTTATTTTTTTAATTATGTTTTAACAGTTAAAACTTTTCTGAAACAACAATAAAGTTATTGACATATTTATCAGCAGGTTTTACGGGATTGACGAGCAGTGACAACCACGTAACTCCCGCTACAATTAGATTTAAAGTTCATTTTTAATTTACTTCAAACTTAAAATATTTTGTTACAAATCAGATTAATTATACTTTAGAGCATCTAATATTCCTGAAGTATAGTTTTGGAAAATTATATTTTATTTTTAGAAAATTTTTAAAACCGATAATTACCTTTTGTTTACAAACGTGCCAAAATGTGCCAAAAATGGCCAATTTTAAGGGTTTTACTGAAAGCAAGCAAAAATTAAGATTCCAAGCAATACAATTTCTAACTGAAATACACCAGAGTATTTTGTTTAGTGGAAATCGTAAATTTCATCATGTAGCATTCAATTAAATTTAAAAAGAAAGCTGGAGTAATTCGATTCGATTATCACTTCAAATAAAACAGAAAAATATCGAACAACTACGAATTTAATATTTAAATTAATTTCCTGTAAATAATCTAGGAGATAGGAGTAAAATAATTTGTGTGGATTTATATTACATGATACTACGACTATTTAGATGCGCCCAAAACAATTTTTCCGACATCAAAATCTTTCTAATCACTATTATATTTAAGAAGAGTCAAAAGCGACCTCTCTTGGCGCAAACAAGTACCTCTTCATGTTTATAATAGTGAGAATATTTACTTTTGAGCGGATTACTCAATACAAACCGACTACATGTAATTACTTCGATAAAGTCGACTAATTTAATACTATCTTGCAGTCTAAAACGGTGTATATCATAATTACAAGAAGAAAGTAATACAGTTAGTAGACATTTGTTTTGTACTAACTTATATATTCTTCTGTGCCTAACGTCATTGCCAACTACGTCATTGCCATGAGCATAAGCCTTCTCCTGTCTGATGCAGTAACATCACTTGCTACAGCGTTTTCGTTTCGTCTATTTCTTCTTTGACAAACAATACAGATCATTCTGGTATCGATAAAGTCATTCGCTCGGTTTTATATCACAATATATCATGTAATTAGTGAATGTGCTTGCATAAAACAAGTAGCGTTAGCGGTTTGTCGCAATAAAATGTCTTTATTCTAACCGTTTCAGCATCTGATCAGAGCCACATTTTCCTCGCTTCGAAAATGGAAATAACTAGTTTAATGGACTTTTTGCCTCTTCTTCAAAGCATACGTTTCTCAACTTTTTCATTTCTGTTCTACAGAACTCGAAATCGAGGCTGGGGACCAATTGTTCGTTTTCTTTGGCTCGTTCAGCTTTTATCGATTGCTAGTAAACGAGACGATTACTTATCTAATATTCCCATTTTGGCGTTTCTTTTATTTTCCCCCTTTGTTGGTATAATCTTTGGTACTTATATTTTTCTTTCCTTTCTTTGACTTTATATCTTCTTTTCAATAAGTAATAGATTGTTAGCCTGCTTTATTAGACGGTCACTAGATAGAAACATGCGTACACTCACACTCACACACACACAGACACAGACAAATATATATACATACATACAAAATATATATATATATATATATGTATGTATATGTATGTGTGTGTATTCTTCTAAACATTTACACGCACATATGTGTGTGTGTGCGAGCATAGATAAATAGAATATATATATATATATATATATATATATATATATATATATACACACACACACACACACACATATTATATATATATATATATATATATATATATATATATATATATATATATATATATATATATATATATATATATATATATATATGAATATAGTGGTAATAGCTTGGAAAAACTTTGGGCATTTCGGCTTGTAGTAGAACAAACCAGTACCCAAGGAAAAATGTGGAATAAAATAAAGAACTAAGAATATGAAATTGGGGCGAAAACAATCGTCCAGAATTCAAGCTCAGAGTCCAAAGAAAAAAATCTCCAAACCGAGTAAAAGCAACTACGTAAAGTGCTCAATACACGAAGTAGATCAAACCTAATATAAACCTAATGAGCCAGATAAACCTACCTATGTTTCACCTAAACGGATCGTCAGGGTAATATATATATATATATATATATATATATATATATATATATATATATATATATATATATATACATATATATATATATACATATATATATATATACATATATATATATATACATATATATATATATACATATATATACATATATATATATATAAATATATATATATATATATATAAATATATATATATATATATATAAATATATAAATATATATATATAAATATATAAATATATATATATAAATATATATATATATATATATATATATATATATATATATATATATATATATATATATATATATAGAGAGAGAGAGAGAGAGAGAGAGAGAGAGATAGATAGATAGATAGAGGGATAGAAACAGAGAGATTGATATATTAAGTATTACTTGACCCGTTTTGATTAAAAAAAAATGAAATCCGCGCAAACATAATATAATTCTACCCATATATGAGTGTTGGCAGGAATCTTTTTAGGCTGATCAAGTTACAAATGTAAGTAGGCATACCAGTTAGCAAACTAAAATTTCCAAGGATATACTGATGTCAGATTATTAGCAATGATTTTTCCGAACCTGATAAGGCAATCTAATAAGTACGTATATTCTAAAATATCGTTTTTCACATCATCGTTTGCTATTTTAATCATCTCTAAATCTAAATAATAAATTTATTGCTATTAAGTGTTTACAATGACTGTTACGAATGTTACTGATCACGTTTGATATGTTGTATTATTTACAGCCCAATTCAATATAAACTGACTTGTATCTTTCCGCAGAGATCATTGCTTAACATTTCAGCGTAGATAATTACAAACGAAAATAAACAAATTTTGAAAAATAGACACACCAATTTGTAAACTAAAATGCAAATACAAATGTACCAATATACATTAGCTGGTCGGTCAGCTGATTTATCCAGTTAAACGTGCAAGTCTTTTAGTCTACCAAATATTATCTACTTACATTTCTATTTTGTTCAGTCTATGAACTTTCCAGCTAATACTCATATATACATTTAACAAAGGATTATTTTACTGTACCCTCGCATGTGAATGAAGTCATAAAACCCAGTCTTAATTAATATTATCTTTTTACCATCTTTGTTTTACACGAAAAATTAAGAAATATATATTGGCAAAATTCATTAAACGATACTTCGTATAAAGAAGACTGGAGATTTCCTGGCCTCGGACGCTATAAGTTCGCGGCGGATAAATTCGGTTTCTAATTGTTCTTTGGTTCTATATAATAAAACAAACTTAGAAGTCATCAAGCGAGAAAAAAGTATCACACGAATGTATTTTGGTTAACCTATCCGCTAAAGCTATTCTAAAATTTAATTGGCTCTATACGCGATGGCATTTATTTGAAGAGCGACAAGTTATCCCCAACGAGATTGTACCCCTCAACATAAAGGCAGATATATTCAGTGACATTTATGGCCTCGTGAAATGAACATAAAAATCTGGGTGTGATGATAAATTTCTTAGACAGGAACATTACGTTTAAAAAAAGTTAATCACATTAACTTCCCGTGTGACAACAGATTTATTAGATTTGTGCAAATGATCCTTGTACCGCTTTTTTGAAAGATAAAGATTGAATACACAAGAAAGTAAAAGTTTGATTTTTTTTGTAATAAAAAATAGTGGATACCTTTGCGCCTGCGCGCGCAATCACATATGGGGCTACTAATTTGAATATCGGTATGAGTGAAACTTAACAGACACACATGCATTCCTACTAATCTGAATACGGGTACGAATGAGAATTATCACACTCACAATACTACTAATTTGAATAGTGCCATGAGCGAGACGTTACAAGCACGCCTGTGTAAGCGCATGTATATGTGCGTGTGTATGGGCGCGTGCCTGTATGGGCGTGTGCGTGTGTGACGGTTAGTCTGTGTGCGTGTTTGTGTATGGTGGGCGTGTATTTTTCTCTCTATTCAAGCGTTCTTTTTAAATTTAATTGATAGCCACATGATTAAATTTACGATTTCCAGTAAGCAATGTATTATGGTGTATTTCAAATAGATATTTTATTGTTTGCAATCTCACTTTTTTGCTTGCTTTCAATAAATTCATTAAAATCGGACATTTTTGACACATTTTGACACATTTGTAAACAAAAGGTATTTATCGGTTTAAAAAATTTTGTAAAAATAAAATATATTTTTCCGAAGCCATATTTCAGGAATATTAGATGCTTTAAAATATAATTAATCTGATTTGAAAAAAGCACTTTAAGTTTAAAATAACAGAGAAATGAATTTTTAAAACTAACTGTAGAAGTAGTTACGAGTTTGTTACTGCTCGTCAATCTCGTAACACCTGCTGATAAATGTGTCAATAATATTATTGTTTTTTTTACGGAAACTTTAACTGTTAAAACCTAATTTAAGAAAATAACAGGTGAGCGCTTTTTTAAATAGAATTTTTAAGTATTCAGTAATCTTAAAACTGTCGGAAAATATTCCCCGTGACATAATTTTTGAGTGTCTGAACGAACAGTACTGGAGACGTGTTTAGATCCAGACACACCTCTTAAACTAACTGACTAAAGAGAAATGGTTTATGGAAATCTCCCTACAAAAAAATAGAAATAAAACAAAACTTAGGTTTGAAATCTGTGTTTTCCTTCTCCTAGATTGGTAACCTTGGTAAATTGAAAGATAAGAACAAATGACCACATAACTTTTCGAAATGCATTTGTACGTAAGTGAATGAAATAACCGCCCTTTTCTATGTCCGAGACGCTGACTATTGCTCTACTGCACGCATACGCACACACACATGCGTAAACACATACAGACACAGACACAATTCTCTGTTCTTCATAGTTTCCGACGTCGTCAAATCAGTTGCGGATGTTAAAACATTATATAGTGAAAATTTGATTTCACTTAATGTTAATCATTCAAACTACGGAGTTACTGACTGACTCTCACAAGTTTACATGCTTATATCCACATCATGTTGAAAAACTTGTTCCCGTACGATCACCAAAGTTACGCAACGTCGAGCCTAGTCATTACCTTCATGGGTGACTGTTCTGGAATACCTGGTGCTGGTTGTGTAATAGATAAAGTGTTTGAATTTTTAATCGAAGAGTCGATTTCCACTTCGTAATGGTTTCGTTATATTCACTTATGCACAAAAATTCTTTGGAAAAATTTTAAATCAACCACTTCTCCCTCTCAGCTATGGGTTAATTATTAAGATTTTCATTAGGAAATCATTATTATCTGCAAAAAATCTTATATCATGAAACAATAAATTGCATATCAATCCTACGATGAGGCAAACCTTTATAAAGCTTTTTGCGTTTGAAAATATCCCCCGTTATTAGTCATGTTAATGAAATTTACACATGGACAAAAGGTGTATGCTGGCCAATCTCCTGCCAAATGAAGAAAAATATTAAATGAGTTTCTACAGAATGGATCTCTGAGAACAGCAAGGACAAAATAATGTTCTGGAGTTAACCCATCTTACTTACTAACTAAAACACGATTGGGGAATGCACATACAAACGCACACACATAAGTACGTACGCATCTTCATTTTACTTCACTTTCTCTACGATTTCAGCAAACACATTACATACATGAACAATTCACTAATCTTTAAATGTTTCTTGTATGTTTCTTGTTTTCTCACATACATAGAATATCATTGTCTTTGTCTCTCTCTCTCACTCTCTCTCACACACACACACAAAACACATATACACACACACACAAGCATATATATATATATATATATATATATATATATATATATATATATATATATATATATTATTTGTTTCTTTGTATTTTATTAAAATTAAATTTGGACACACATGCAATTTCGTTATATTTCTTTGGGATAATCATTCATGAGGCACTTGTTTCCCAACTCACACATCAACGTACTTATTCCCACCACGGATTAGTAACCACTGTTGTAATATTTTTTTTCTATTGGACACAATGAAGGACCCAGTTTTATTTATATATGCAAAAGCCTGCATCGTTTGGACCCATTTTCAAACGGAGAGCCAGTGAAGAACAACTTCGACCAACTTCCTTACCTACCCTACCAAGCAGAGCGAACACTAACAATTTCTAAAAAAATAACTTACAATTACAAAAGTTGTGATTAGAACAGATGAAAAGAGTAACATAAATTTCAAAATTTTAAAACGTATCTACAAGACGCTTTACATGTCAGGAAATGTATTATTTTGCAGGAAGTATGACCCGCCAATAATCCCTAAAGCAATTACTACTATATTGGTCAAGTCAATGAGCAGACGATACACACCACTTTTCTCAGGAAACATTACGCTTGACTTTACCTCAACTGGCAGACATCACGAAAAAAAACGTTTATCAACAAAACTAAAATACCACTTCAACTTTAAACAAAACTGTTTTTCCTAGACTCAAGAGATAAAGTGTGAAATACCTCCAAAGGGGAGTTACTAACTTTTTTCGCTCTTCAAGCCTGTAATCTGAACAAAAGTATGAAATCTGCAAGTAACATTTAATAATACAAGGAAATAACTATTTCCGTCGAAAACGACAATAATAGAAAGTTCTTAAAATCATGTATTCTACGCGCAATATCAGTTCACCAACTTCACCCATCGCTGCTTCTATTACATCTTTGGGCAACAATACCATCTACGTACAGTAAACAAACAAGTTCTTCCAAACAATATTAAACACTTTTGGAGCACTGGAAAACAAAATGTTAATACCAAACGAGGTTTTCTACTCTAGCGATGTATCTTTCAAAACATACTACATTATACAGCACCTTGATGACACAACACCGTGATGACACAACACTTTACAAAAGTACATTTTCTTCAATATCCTTAGATACACTCATCTCAACGACACTCTTCGAATCTTTGTCTTATCACCCTACGACGGGCAAAACAAGGCCACACAAAACGTATGTACATATGTGCAGAATAAAATTCTCCCCATCTGCTGGGGAGTCTAATAGAATTAGCCCCACGTACGTTTTTAAATAAAAATCCGCCATAGGGGACACTTTCTGAACCTATAAATATACTGCAATATTTTCTATCATCCTTCTTTCCCTATTATTCTTACACACATTTCGATGCAGGTCAATCGTGAAAGCGCATTTCCCATTGTGAAACACACACAAAGTTACACACACACGTACGGACGCAACTTGGTTTTCTCTAAAGGTTCAACAAGCATTTTACATACACAAACAATTTACTAGTGTTTAAATGTTTTCTTGCATGTTCATTTTCGCCACATACATAGAATATCAGTAGCTTTGTCGCTCGCAACCACCGGACACCTATGCATTCACAGCTTTGTTGAGGGATAACCATTCCAAGAGGCACGTGCTTCCCAACTTTAAATACCAACGTCCATACTACTCTCAACAATGCGAACAACGATGATGTTTTAGAGTAAGTGTAAACAAGGAGGGCATACTCACTTAGCACCAGAAAAAGTGCGTGGTAATTTCTACAGCACCTCATGAGGAAAGAAAACTTGAAAATTGACAGAGACAGGACATATTGAAGGTAATACGGACTGAGGAAAATAACGCATGTCGAGCTTGAGTAAATGAATGGCAAAACATTATTTAGGATATATAAGGAAAAGACAAAATTTATTAAGAGCTACAAATGACAGAATATAATGAAAAACCATGTTTACCAACATCCAAAAGAATGAAAAATTATCTTGCAATTAAACATTTGCATTCAGTTTTGGGTTGATATTTGAAATTAACAAAGAATTCACAATAATATAATTATAAGAAAACTATAAAAATCCTATCAGAAGTGTGAAATTTATCGTCCATGTCTTTAAACTAGAATTAAAGTAGTTCAGACTTGGATTTGCTGAGCCTTTCAGTCCATCATATAAAAATGAAGTATCTTGCAATTTAAGATATCATTTTTATTAATTTATTTATTAATAACTTAATGGTAAAAATGAAAACTAAAATTTAATTGAAAGACGTGAACATCAAAGTGGAAAATATTGCATACTTATTGAAATATATAATATACCAATATCTATTTACATTATATATATATATATATATACATATATATATATATATATATATATATAGGCATACTAAAATTAAACAAAAATATATTCATTTTTACACAAGCACTCTCTCCCTCACACGCACACACACACACACACACACACACACACACACACACACACACACACACACACACACACACACACTTATTATACAACAGAGAAACCAGCAATTACCTCATGAGTACAGACTATTTCAACTAACGCCGATTGCGTAAGTCTTATTCCACTCAGATGATGGACTGTCTAGCATCTGAGATGAATAACAGTGACGTTCTTATTGGAAATAATTGGAAAGCCCTGGTACGTACAGACCCAGAGACACAATGGAGTGCGATTTCATATTGGCTAAACTATCGGCGTTTTCCAAAAACTTTTACACTCAAAATATGTGAAACCCATTTTGAAGACACCCGATTGGTTAGTATTTTCCTTACTACTACTACTACTACTACTACTACTACTACTACTACTACTACTACTAATAATAATAATAATAATAATAATAATAATCATAATAATAAGTAAAGACAATCCTTTTAAATCCATTTTGGTTATAATTCATTTCATGAATATATTCAAATATTCCTTCTCTTCAGGCCGATTTTTTTAGAAATGTCATCAATTTGTTCAGATCAGGGAAAAAGTAAGAAGAAAAAGAAAGAAAATGGAAAATTAATGTTTTTTTTTATATTAAAAGAGGAAGACAGTGTAATAAAAATTGGGGAAGAGAGAACGCGTGAGTGGGGGAACCGCAAAAAATCATCATATCATTATAATCATCACAATTCCAAAATAATAATAATAATAATAATAATAATAATAATAATAATAATAATAATAATAATCGATATAAATAAAATAAAGTACGTTAAATACAATAAAAGTAAAAAGAAAATAAATAATGAAATTAATTAAATAAATCAAGGTTTAAACAAAGAGCAATTTTGCTGTCTTAAGCAACATGATTATTAGACATATTCTACCTATGTTAAGTCTGATCAGCACCTCCCTTACACTGATATCAACTTGTTCAACCCTTAAAGAAAAATGTATTTCTAGGTCAAGCTATCTGCTCATATTTAATTCTTCCTTCTTTTCTTCCTTTTCTTTTCTTCCGTTCCGCTTTCTCTTTCCCTCTTTCCACGATTTTTATTTTTTTAAATCTTTATATTGAAATTTTGATTTGCTTTTTTACTTTTTTCATATATATTTTTTACTTTTCTTTTAATTTATTTTTCCTCCCCCTTTTCCATTTGTCTGGATAAACTGATTTCTTTTCTTAAAAAAATCTTCGGATTGAAGAGATGGATATTTGATATTATCATGAATCAAATTATAAGCGTTATGGTTTTTAAGGATTGCCTTTACTTATTATAATTATATTCCTCAGTTACTTACGTTGAGCACTCTTTGGATTACTTTCCTCCTTGAAGTGACAGGAGGATAAACTTTACCACCACGTTTCGTCCACTGAGTGACTTTATCAATGCAATGGAACATTTCAAATTCTGCACGTGTTTATATACACAGAGACGAGGATGTCCTTAGTTTAGTAATGTTTATAAATTTGAGAACGTTCATGGATGTTCATCAGGTCGTTTTAAGGTCAGTCAATGCGTATGTAGGGCACAAAATGTCATCATTGAAAGCCTGGTGAAAAGTAAATTGAGCGAGTAATATTCAATAATTCATTTTTTTAAATAAATATTGCTTGGATTATGAAAAGATTTTATGGTATGAGATGGAATTCTGTGCTGTACTTCTTTAAAAGATTGAAGTGATAAATTTGACAGATTTATTTTATTTTTCGACAATATGGATGTTGTGTATGTTGGCTTGTAAAGTTAGTAATTCGTTCAGGAAAGGTTAGATTGGGAAAAAGCGTTGTGCATATTGATATTTTGTTAATATTAGATCGCATCTCCCGCGAAGATTTCGTTCTGAGTAATTTTGAGTCTTGACTCAATGTTGAATCTCGCCTATTGCATGGAATAATAATGCAACACAAAATGTACTTAGAACAAGAATGTATTATAACAAGAAAGTGTACACAATAAGTACATATAGTATTTCTGTATATTTCTGGGAAGACGTTCCTGGAGAATGTGTTGACTAGTCGCAGTCGATCAGAGTCTCTAGTTGGATCTCGTGATTCCTTCCTCCGTCTTCCGGTACCAACCACTATTTATATAGTTGGTAGTCACCTATGCAGATTAGGTGGATCCTACCACAACAGTAAATTACTTTCTCTTTTGATGAATGTGGCATTTTTAGATCAAAAGTGTGATCGAATTTATGAGTATGTATGAATAGTGCATTTGTTAAATTATTATTTATGAGGTAACGTTTGTTTTCGTAGATAATTCTACATATTTGCATGTCTTCTCCACAATGTAAATTCTCAATTCCTTGATAAAGTCCTCCAGTGGACGAAACGCGTCGGATGAGTATAAATTTCCTCTTGTATGTTCTCATTAACTTGTCT
>OZ038475.1:132486182-132501182 GCA_964036315.1 Acanthosepion esculentum | reverse complement strand
TTCCGAAATTCGAACCGGGAACGTTTCGATACAACGCAAGCGTCATACCAACTGTACCAAACCGATCCCCAGAATCGCTCCATCGCAGAACATTAGCTGGGTTAAAAGAAAAATCGTGGCTCTTTGGGTACAATCCTTTGGGTTATGAATACTTGGATGAATATCTGCACGGAATTTGCGAGTAGCGGCGCTATATCGAGACTATTCAGTTTCTTCTTCGTCACCGAAGCCCGTTCACACAATTGATTTGATTCTGCATTCTGTTAAGGATTCTTCTAGACTCTCTCTCTCTCTCTCTCTCTCTCTCTCTCTCTCTCTCTCTCTCTCTCTCTCTTATGCATGCATAATCCTACTCGCAGTTAAAACAAAACGAAAATACATAACATAAAGCGAAATTAAGAATACCTAAAACAACCCCCCTTGAAAATATGAAGAAATGACAGAAACGGCTTGCACCCATGTGCATAATAAACAATTTTAGTAGTCCCTTACTCACACGAAACGGAAAATATATAAGAAGATTGTAAAAACTAAATAAAATTTAATAATATGTTTCTGGCCTGTCAAATTATCCTTATCTGACATATTTTACACACACACACACACATATATATATATATATACACACACACACATTTATATATATACATATATATATGTGTGTGTGTGTGTGTGTGATTTTATGTATACATAATCTCCAGAATTGTTTTCGAATTATGGTTGATTAATACCAAATATAAATTTCATTTTTAAAAAGGCTTGCATAATACAGTATGTTTGTATGAATTGCGATATACTCCGATCAATAATGTATATATAGTGCGTGAAATGTCAGTTTATCAATATATAACAAATGAACACCTCAAATATCAGCCAATTCTCACTATTCAGTTCATTTTTCACACATAACATTAACTGAACTAATAATTTTACTTCAAAAAAATAAAATTGGAAACAGTTGCCACCTTTATTTTTTAAAAGATATAATTTTACAGTCTTTTAATTTTTCCTGGAATAAGATGTGCATTAACCGATGTTTCTCTTCGTAGTCATAACTAAACTCCTGCTCAGACATAAGGAATGTATTTAAGTTTCTAAAATACATCGAAGATTATCAAACAATTTACACTGAAATCATTATCCTCATCCTATTCATATTTATGGTGAAATCTTATTCGTTTATAGATTTTGTTTTAATTCAGTCTTCTTCACCGACCATGCCTATTCATTCTCTGCTTTTTTCATTCTAGTAAAATAGTAAAGTTAGCTTTAAATGATCCTGACACTAACGACGGTATCGCAGGAAGTATCTTTTTATTGTTTTCTTATACATTATCATTGATCACAGCAGACGTACAATTTCAGTATGTAAGCTTACCTTTTAAAAGTTCAACAATAATTTTTCTGTCGCCACTTAACCTAAAGACAATTTAATATATGCAGGTATTTATGGTGTGTCCTTTTTAAGGTCAGAAATAAAGACGCAAAGAGAGGAATTGAGTTCAACAAATATATTTGCAGAAACAGTAACTCAAACATTTACAAACGAAAGTCTTAAAGCAAGAATGTTCGGTCCGACTGGCAGAGCTGACATCTGGTAACTTCCGATATTTAACAACCCCCCACAGGGGTCGTATATGGCACAAGGCCGGTTTAATGTGGGCGCTCCGAGCCCGTAGGCTCGGCCAAAAATATGCCCATTAGGACCCGTATAAACGGGTCCAGGGACTGCCTACCTCACCGGACGAATCTTTGCCCTGCAGCAAAGCCTCGTCCGAGTCCCTCTCTGCCAAAGCAGAGAGTTCGACAGTAGTCACACGTGGTGACTGTCGATATTTAACAACCCCCCACACGGGTCGCATGTGGCACAAGGCCGGTTTAATGTGGGCTTTCCGAGCCCGGAGGCTCGGCCAAAAATATGCCCATTAGAACCCGTATAAACGGGTTCAGGGACTGTCTACCTCCCCGGACGAAACTTTGCCCTGCGGCAAAGCTTCGTCCGAGTTACTCTCTGCCAAAGCAGAGTGTTCGACAGTAGTCACACGTGGTGTCTGTCTCTCCAAAACGCAGTACTTGCTCCTATTTATACCTGGGAGAGTCCATGCGTGCGTGGGTAAATTACCATAACACCTTACTTTCCATACAATCAATTATTTTATTTGATGAATTTCGCTGGATTTCACAATTGATTTCGATTATTCCCAAATGTATATCCAAGTTATAAAAGTGTTATTGTACACAATAATTCGTCTTAAAATAACGTTAAACAATCGCCAAAAACATTAGCAATAATGAAAATTTAGGGATCCAAAATTTCAGAATTGCCGTCCGTGTAAGGATACTGCTAAGAATGTTTTTAATTTGCCGTCCGATTCTAAAATGGTAGGATATGTTGAACAACGTCGTCTAGGAGTAAAATTGAAAAAGTGTGACACACTGACGCTCGCATTTATTATATAGAAGAAAAGTATTATTTCTTCCTATTTAATAATTATTACTATCATCGTCTTTGCTGTTTCACACATCTAATTCATAGGTTGTTAATGTCGTTGTGAAGGAGAAAACTACTCTCTTATGTGTGACAATCAACATGTGTGGCTTTTGAGCATCTTTTATTATTTTCAGCTCAATTATTGAATGTATTAATGTTATTCATACTATTAAAACAAGATATATAATCATATATATATAATATGAAACGACTGGTGGAATACCGGTTCGCATTGAAGAGACAAGATTCGCGAATATATTATAAATTTTACATTTAACCAATTTAGGCATCAATAGAGGATATTTCCAGGAAAGTAAACTGGTATATCACCCCCACCACAAAACAAAAACAAAAAAGAAAACAACATAGGAATAGAAATTTAAATCATGTAGTTTTATGTATATAAATATACGGAAGGATATGTCAAAAGAAAACCTGATATTTTGTGTCTGGCATATAATATCAAGAGATGAAATTTAACTTAAATTGTTAATTTTTAAATTGTTTTAATACTATACTGACTATAAAAGATTTGAAAGTTATTTCGGGTATCATTGTTGGCGTTATGTGAACTTAAAACTGTCTGATGCTTAGAACGTGCAATAAGATTCCAAAAGCTTACTAACCAAAAGGAGACAAGAGCAGAAACTTTCAGGAACCTATATTAAAAAACAAAGAAAAATAAGATTATTTAAGATGCTCGAGATTTGATTAAGGTAAAACGTTTCATTTACTTCGAATTAGGACAAAGATCTACAAGTTATGATAATTAAAACTGCCCAATTCCAGAAGAGATATAGTATATATTAGTCGGATAGTTTCCGCAAATGCTAAATGTCTGCCTATGCGAACATCGAGTTTTTAATCAAACAGAATAATTGCATCAGCGAAACTTAGATGTCTATCCTATTCAGAGTGAATAAATGCCCATCAAAACGTTTAATTTTCAATCTCTCTCAAGCCATTTTGGGGACTTTACATTTCGTATAAACAACATTGTTATGAAACTGATAACATACACCCCAAAATACATTAATAGCTAGGTAGTGAAATTAGCATTTTTGGTTATCTGTGAATTGATTTTGATACAACTTTTCTCAGCTTGTTTGCACACTATAGCAAGACCATTGTTAGGTTATCATTATTCTGTGTAAAGTTATTTCTTTTTTATTTCAGATTCGACAGTTTTTGAGTGAACCACGCTAATAAAATCTCTCCTTTGTAAGAACCATGGCACGCGGGAAAAGCCTCAAAGATAACGAAAGAAAGTGATAAAGACACCTCTTTACATGTCATTGTGGAGAGGTTAGGCCGTCATGTGAGCACTGTTAGACGATTCCTGAGTGATGCTTCGCCAAGGAAAAAACAACCCGATTGTGCGGTCTCCAAGACTGTGACAGCTACGTATTTATGGAATATTAGACGTATGTTATATGGGAAACACGAAGAAACAAGCAAATTCACTTTCATCCCGCTAGTCTTCCTCATCTACCAAAAACCACTAGAAATCGCATCATCGAGAGCATCACTTCTGTTCGAGTCTCCCCCTGAAACAGCCTTCTTTTTAAAGCCCTGTCACACGAATTTGAGGATTCAATGTGCTTGGACGTACATGGCGTCGGAAATGAGTGGTTTTCAGTTCAATAACGAGAACAGACCGAACCTTGACAGACCTGATAGTTGTGAAAATGATTGGGTCTATTTCGGTGATGAGCGTCACCAACGTTTACGAGATCAACAGCAGGGTGGGATTATGATATCGCGGGCTGGTATCATTGGGGACAGACTTGTTAGCCCAATAAGGGTGCCTGATGTCTTTAAATTGATGGCAGCCGCCTACTGCAATCTCCTGAATGTGGTCTTGGATCCCTAGTTAAGAGATATACGGTTGTCACTTCTAAGAATTCCAGTATTCGTGCATGACAATGCACGCTATTACACTGCCAGGGCCTCTCAAGCATTCCTAGCCTCTTACGGCATACAAAATGAAAAATTGTTGGTGTGGCCAGAAGACACTCCGGATCTGAACCCTATCGAAAATCTTTGCTCCATCATTAAACAAATGTTTATGTCAATATGGATCAATTTATATCGAAATATATCTTAATGGGCGACCATCAAACTGCAGCAGATGCAGTTCAAACTTCGACTATAAAAAATGATATATTCAATGAGTAATATATATTTTGATGCTATTCATCGAAATGGATCTTATATCAATAAATCTAATAATATTACTATGGTTCGCTGATCAATATATACTCAAGGTATGCCTAATCGGTATCATTATTCTTGATTTTCTTCAGAAAATGTGTACATGGGCGATTTTCATTCAAAATCTATTTGTGTGGTTCAACCATAAAATGTCGAATCTGAAATGAAAAAATAAAGGACGGTAAACAGAATAATGAAAGCCTAACTATGGTGTTTCCATATTGTGCAAATTATCCAGGAAATATTTTATTAAAATCAATTCACAGAAAACCGAGAAATGCTAATTTTCATTACAAGGCGATTAGCGTGGTTCGGTGTGTAGAGAACACATCAGCGAATAAGAATGATAATGTTGATGACAGAGATGAAACTGCTGTAAATGAAAAAAATGTTCTGGAAAAATAAGTAAATAATCAAATATGAATCTTTTTTTTAAATTTTTGGTAGTAAGCGAACGGAATGGGAATTTTAAACCATATTTAAAACGATGGAAAGGCAGTATAATTTCTGTCTATATGTTCGGGCTCACTTTACCTTTAGGTGAAATTGAAAAACAAAAAGAATTTGAGGCACGAATCACACTGTGTTAGATGCGAAACATTCAGCATTGTGGATATCTAATGTTTAACTTACCATTTTCTGACTACATATTTCATCGGATTATCGAAAAGCCATTGACGGAGTGTCTACTCTGCTCTGGTAGCAACACAAATATTACATTCGAGCAAATCAAGTTTAATGTAAGATCGATTGCAAAAGTCAATTGAATTTTACTCTATCGTCAGGAAACAACAAATTAGGCAAAGTCAAAAGTTATTCATCTGAAGTGCAAATCTTGTTTAACATACTTGATTGATGGACTTTTTGCATTGTCCAAAGGGATTCCTCACTTGTAAATAAGAAGCCATGATTAAACACTTAGACAACAATGACACAATCAAATGATACTTTTGACTATGTGCCTTAAGTAAATGCAAAAAGCGAAACAAATCCCTCAAACTATCTATCTATCTATCTATCTATCTATCTATCTATATATATATATATATATATATATATATATATACATATATATGTATGTATGTTCGTGTGTGTGCGTGTGTGTGCGTGCGCGCGTATATATGTATGTATATTTGTATATATGTATGTGCGTGTATGTGTAAAATTTCAATTGCAAATAAGATTTTAATGTAAATAGGCGATAAGATTAGACGCAGATTGAAAAACTATCCTTTATGCATGCGTTCCGTCCTCTGATGGACATAATAAAGGCAAATGTAATGATTTGTCCTGAAAAAATCCATCAATATTCACATATATTTTTTACTTCTTTAATCAGGGCCAAAATACCACGAAGACAAAGGGTTATTGTGAGTGAAAGAGAATGAGAATATTTTAGATGGAAATGGAAACCTAAAACAGGAAACTAGAGATAAACCCATGTTCAGAAACCGCGGAGGAGTGTGAACCGGGTGATAGACGAATATTTTTATTCCTATTGAGGAAGAAATAAAATAAAAATTAAAAATTCAACATAAATACCCAATAGAAGTAAATAAATAAATATTAGCTAAAAATAAAAAGTAAATAACATGTCATTGCTGATGCGGATAAGTTAGAAAAATAGAGTTGAATTAGATTTTAGATGGAACAGAAAACGCAGTCCTTTTGGTTGAGAAATTGAACAAACAAATTTCGAAAATATTTGTAATTCACCTAGAAGAAAAGAACAAAAATTAAATACAAGAAAAATTTCATTATTCAATATTATTTTCCCGTTATATCGGATATTTGATTTTGTGTTCCATAGTCTTAAGAGTTAAGCTTGTCAAAAATTGTAATGCACATTTCAACATGAGGCAGAGCTACTTTTAACCGTCTAGAAAAGAGATCTATTCACTTTCTAGTAGTATCGTTATAAAATGATTAGCCCCTTATTATAACTTACCAAGAATGTAACAAGATGTAATGGATTCTTTATGAAACGCTACTGCGTTTGTTGTAATACATAGCAATAATCCGAAGAGAAAATCTAATACTAATACTGTTTAAATGTTTAACCCTTACTAACAATCAATATGAAATAATCTGAGACCACTATTTTTTGTTTTAATTTTTCTAAATAATTTGGAACAGAATATGTGGAGTATCAATGAAAATGTTTGTGCTATTATTTTAGAGTAATCTTCACCATTTTTTCATAACACCAGAGGCCATGTCACCAATTCGTGTGGTAATTTACCTTCTTTTCTGTATAATATTCGTTAGCAGATTTTTCAAAATTATATATATATATATATATATATATATATATATATATATATATATATATATATATATATATATAGTGTAACCCGGATATAAGAGAGTTGTCGGGACCGGAGAAGAAGTCTCTTATATCAGGTTTTCTCTTATATCCGGGTTTGGTCTATTATATATACATTAACACAGGCTCTAATTTGGGACCAGATAAAATTTATCTTATATCCGGGTTTCTTTTATATCCGGGTCTCTCATATCCGGGTTACACTGTATATATCATATAGGTTATTTTCTCACAATTAGATACTTCATGGCAAATAAAGAATCATTATTATAAATGGTATTTACATTTATTTTATAATTACGACCACGTCAATATATTGGTGATAAAATTAATTTTCAAATATTACTAATATTGTAGTTGAATCATTACATATTTTGCTGGAGCTTTTTTGTATTTATAAAGGATTCAAATAAATGTTAAAAGAAGATTGTCAACTGATTTTGTGAAACTTTCAATGAAAAACGCTGTCTTTGTATAAAGTCTCTCCAACATAAATCGAAGTATCTTAAAAATATATCCATCACCTGTATCTGGAGTTATATCGTAAAATTAAATGTTATGTCACCAAAATAGGCCTTAGAATATAAACGAATCCCAAAAATATTTTGTTTCAAAATAACTGATTTTTTGCTACTAGTGTAAGAAATTTTATCAACAGGCTGTAAAGATGTCTGGAGAAAAAGTTAAGCTAGAGAGAAATATTTCTAACAATATATGCAAATTTTAAAATAAAGTTATATTAATAAAAAAAAAATACTTTTCCACATTAAAATAAAAGGAGATCCAAAGAAATATTTTCGACAAATAAAATTGTAAAAGAGTTAATTTTGATATTATTTGTACACACTGGGTGGTTAAAAGTTTGTTTGTCTGTCAGGATTTCATATTGCAATCTCAATGTTTATATATGAAATAAAAATGTAAGCACATACACACACACACAAACACACACACACACATATATATATATATATATATATATATATATATATGGTGCAGTTCAATTTATATTACATGAATCATTCATACAAAAACGGATTAGTGAAGTTGATGATATAAATGGCGAGAATACATCTTCGCAAACAAATTTATTAAAATTACATTAACCCACGAACCTCTAGATGAATGTTATGATCCCAGTTTTTAATAAATTCGAGCTGTATAAGGTCTTCTTTTGCTAGTACTTTCATCTGTTCATACAGACATCATCAGGCATGGAAATTCATTTGTTTTTCTTTTAGTACATCCAGGTAATAACGAGTGACGAAAGATTAGACTTGAATCGAAATATGTTTTTTTATAAAAATGTGATGATATAAATGGCGAGAATACATCTTCGGAAACAAATTTATTAAAATTACATTAACCCACGAACCTCTTGATGAATGTTATGATCCCTGTTTTTAATAAATTCAAGCTGTATAAGGTTTCTTTTTGCTAGTATTTTCATCTGTACATATAGACATCATCAGGCATGGAAATTGATTTTTTTAGTACATCCAGGTAATAACGGGACACGAAAGATTAGATTTGAATCGAAATATGTTTTTATAAAAATGTGTTATTGTTTTTCTAATTATTTATTGAACTTACTCAGTCCTAGCTATTGCCTTTTTTCTCCCAGTAGGCGATACAGATGCTCTCTCTATAGCTCTCTCTATAGATGTGTTCTCGGACGCCTGGATCATTTTTCCTGCCTTAACCAGGAGTGTACAAGTCTCACACTCGTAGAGTACGATGGATATGTCATGAATGTTATCGTTTTAATCAAACATGGTGTACGTATTTCGTCGTAAAATTTAATAATCCCGACTTCATTTAACTGGAAATATTTTCAACATCTCTAAAGAGGATTTTAGTTATACAATTCTGGAATATAAGTGTGCATTTATCTCATTTTCTAAAATGAATATTTTACAACCTTTTTACTGACATTGCTGATTGTCATTCCTTTTCGATATATAGATTACGTCATATATTCTTGCAATCACCATGTTACGAAAGCAACACATTTTAATTCGTTTTTTTCCACTTTAAGCTTGAGTACTCGAAATAAAACGAACTGTAAAATTGTTTTGTCTTTCTTAAACGAATTAAAACGATTTCTTTGTCCGATCATACTTTAGAATTATAAGATTTATTCAGAATAGGAAAATCTGTAATACATTAATCAGTTACAAATCCTCAAATGACGTCAGAAATATCAATAGGTGGGTGGACTCTCTTCACTTCAAACGATGGGCGTTGCAGAAATATGGATTAAACAGCATGGCTCGTGGCTTTTGCACATCTTTTGTGATATATAAGCAATATAAAGATTAATAATTATAACCAAATATACATTGAATGTAAAAAGGAATATTCCGATAATGATTTAACGCAGTCACGATGTAGCAATTATAAAGTGATGTCAATCTTTACTTGGTAGGCGGAGATCAGATGGATCATGTATAGAATGAAAGGTTGGGATTTCTTTCCGTTTCTCGACGAACCACTGGCGCAGCTGAAAGGACAGCATACGAAAACGTAAATCACCGCTGGCGATGTTCGGGAATGTTTGAATGTGATCATTTTAAGAACTATATTATGAGAAATTGCCTTCCAAATCTAACGCCCATTATCTATATCTGTGGTGATCTTAATCGATTTCAATATGTTCCATTTTATTGTCATAGATTCTAAGAATTGGGTTTAAATTCCATCTGATGCGCAGTTTTAAATATCATCTACAACAAATGTGAACAAGAGAAGATATATGCTACAGTGTAGCCTTGTTTTTCAATGAAAATTTACTAGTTTCTAAAAAATACTTTCAGATTTACTCACTAACATAGACATTGCTTGTCAAAGATTAAATCTTCTACTTACATTAAAATGGATTTCATAACGATTTTCATTTTAAAAGGGCATGTGATTATCATTTATGCATATTTTCAAGACTGAAAAAACTGGTAGAATTTCTTACAAGGACTGCGCTAAGTTAATTTCTGTAACTCATTGAGGTACTATCAACACAAATTTGTTCAGTATCACAATCTGAGGATCTACTTTTTCATGAAAATATCCACCTCCATCATATACCTAGAGTTGCCGATAGCCACTAGCCCTGAAAGTTGTGTGAAGTGTGACGGATATGGGCGCCGAAAGTTGAAGAATCCAGCCGAATACAAATTGCTTTCACTTTCGCATAAATATTCCGGGAAGTATGGATTTCGTTAATCGGACTGACTTCCTCATCTTGGTTGCTTTCCTCACTACGTTTCGGCCGTCTGATCCTCCGGCCTTCTTCAGGTGCATCTCGAACTCGGGAACCGTCGGTCTGGAATTTCGAACCCAACCCTTTATTGTTACGGGGGTACCATGTTCTCGTTCCATTAAGGCCATCGCTGCTGCTACTACTGCTTGACGCCATCGTTGCTGCTGCTGTTGCTTCTATTATCGTTGTCACCGCTCTTGTTTGTTGCTGCCACTGCCTTTGCTCGGGATTGAACTCAGAACATCGGGAGAACTTGCAATCACTGTTCCAACGTCCTAGTCGCCTCGGCCATGTGTCAAGCAGTAGTAGCAGCAGCGATGGCCTTAATGGAACGAGAACATGGTACCCCCGTAACAATAAAGGGTTGGGTTCGAAATTCCAGACCGACGGTTCCCGAGTTCGAGATGCACCTGAAGAAGGCCGGAGGATCAGACGGCCGAAACGTAGTGAGGAAAGCAACCAAGATGAGGAAGTCAGTCCGATTAACGAAATCCATAGTGAAAACCCCTCATCCCAAAAATATAGACAATTACTATTCCGGGAAGTGTATAAATTCCTATTTACTCTCCCAGATTTGAGTTAAAGCTCAGAATAGATGGGGATCTCTGAACGAAGATTTCACCTAATCTAATAGAAGAAAAACTCTCAAATACAAAACATCGGAGACTGTAAATGGAAAACGCATTAGTGGATTTCTTAAGAGACAATAGCAATTTAAACATAAAGATTATGAGAAGAAAATAATCCTATACGTTCTGAAGGAACAAGATGTTAAAAAAAATATATATATATATACCTAGGATTAAAATAATATTAATATGATACATGTAGTTTCTGAGGATTATAAATTAATATTCATGGTTAAACGTCTGTAAGCGTTCATATTACTATATTTTAGTAACGGTTTATTTATTTATTCACTGTCACTATATGTGCAAATATTAAATTTAATGATTTGATGTCTTCTTTTAATAATTACTTATTTTTATATGTTTAATTCAATCATATTTTGATAACTATATAATATGATTAAAGAACCATAAATAATATAAACGAATATATCTCAAATGTAAAATCGGCGTGAGAATAAAACATAAAAGAAGCTTCTGATACAAGCTAATTTTTCAAATATTAATATAAATATCGAGGTGCTATACACTATACAGTTTGCGACATGATACTTTCCATTATATATATATATATATATATATATATATATATATATATATATATATATATATATATATATATATATATATATAAAATATATATATACATATATATATATATATATATATATATATATATATATATATATATATATTCGTTTTTATTTTAGCAAATATCTAACAGTTAACATTACAGCAAGTACGTGGATATATAATTTATTATATAAGTGTAATATCGTAATATATATGCTATTTTTATAGATTATATATCTTAATATTACGCACGTGTATGCTATCTTAAGATATATATATATATATATATATATATATATATATATATATATATATATATATATATATATATATATATATATATATATATATATATATATATACACACACAATATGCATATATTCACTTAATAAATTTAGATATATAATATGCATTATTTCTCTGAATTCTCTGCACGTACAATTGGTACCTTTCTTTACTCACTGCATACATTTATCTTCCTATAAATTTTATTGTACCTTTCACGTGTTCCTTAGTACAGGCTAATTCAGTTTTAGATATTCAATTTCCAAAATTAAATAAGTGATTTATCACATTTAGCAGGGCGAATGCCCTGAAATTTTGCTACGTTTCCAGAAATAAATGGAAATGTTTGCACCATATTAATCATTGCATGTTTCCATGTAAAAGAAATGGTGGGTATGCCAAAATTTCGCGCTAAAATGGGACACAACCTATGAATCTCGATGGGGCTCATTGCATTAAAAGCATTCGACTCACCCGCCAACTTAACTGTATACGTATTATATTGTTGTACACATATTTTCAAAATTATATCAGCGAAGAATGAATGCCAAAATAATGGTCTTTAAACTTGAAAAATATTTGAATGCACGATTAGATTTAATCGGGATTATTTTAGAGATTATATGGCTGCATTATAAGGAATATAAATATATATATATATATATATATATATATATATATATATATATATATATATATATATATATATATATATATATATATATACATACATCAGTACTGTCACAATTACAAAATGAATCGTTTTGTGAACAGTATTCAGTCGTATATATGAATGCGCTATGTCAATAATACAGAGTTATAGTCTTGCATTTCTCTATTACGCAGATGGTAAATACCATTCTGCACATGTTGTATAGCTCTTGAAGCTATACAGAAGGATAGTGACTGAACAGTTCACACCACTCATATCCCATTCATGTGCATTTGGAATACTCGTCCCGTGATCCTGCTTACCAGGGAAGTTACCGAAGTTATAATTATTAATCATCAGTATCACTGGAGCTATACTGGGATTCGTTATTCTTCTAACGTAGTACATTAAACCAATGTATGCAGAAAGAATGCAAAAATGATTTTACCAAAGATTGAATCCAGATTTTTTTATAGTGTTTTGTGGGCAAGTGTTTTTTTTCAATAGGCCATTTCCATTTTCTTCATTCCTTGTGTAAACAGTCAACACTTACTTGAAGGCTCAATCCCTTCATTACATTTAACAATACAACTCGGTCTTCCATCGTCTTGATAACATTATAGCAAAAGACCCAAAGAGTTGCCGAAAGGTTTAATGTCAAAAGTGTCTGACAAGAGATTTTCGCTACATGAAAACAAATTAAAATAATCTTTTACGAATTAGAAGTGTTGACAGCATAGAGAGCAAATATTGTGTACTTAATCCTACATATCAAACAGGTCTCAAGAAACAAAAGTTTGTCGTGTGCATCTGTATTACTTGAAACCTACTTCCATGATATGTCTCAGAAAAAAGGGAAGTCTACATTGTAGATATCAAATTAGATATCAGAACGATTAAGCGGGCCCTTGAAAATATAACTAAAATGACAACTAGATGGAAACGGCTTTAAGAACATGTCTCCTGGGAGACGTAGATGAAAGTGAGTTATAGCGAAAGCAACTAATTATGACCAGTTCTCAGATCTTGGAAAATGCCGGGTTTGAGGGAGGCAGGAAAGACAAAATGTGTAGTCAAATTCCACTCAGTAAAGCCAATATTTCAAAGCGTTAAAAAGGGGCCAATAATTACATGAAAAATAACCTTTCTAAAGTAATTTTCACAAACGAATAACGGGTCATACCCAATGGACTTACTGAATGGGACAAAGGATATATTTTGTCCGATATATAAGTTCCCATGCCTATAATAAAACAGCAGAGAGGCGACAGTGTTAGGATATGGAATAGAATCGGTGGTCAACCCATTAATTGACTATTGAAAGTCAATAAAGGAATCAAATAGAACGTGGCAACTGTTGTGATTTCTTGGACAATAATTTATTTGAATCTTACAAGTCCCAACCTGGCAATTTCAAAGGGATATGTATATTTATACTGGACACCGCTCCTTCTTGCTTATGTAAGTTTCCCCATGAATTTTTTAGCGTAAATGGCCACCATTAAGTTTCGATCTGAAACAGAAAATCTATTCCCATTTGTGAAGATGATATTATATGAAGGTTGAAAAATATGACAGCAAAGAAGATACCTGGAAGGCAATTAAAACCATGATGCCGGAAACAGAACCTGTTAAAGAAGAAAATTTAATAAAATCAATGGATAATAGATTGCTGGCTGTTATTGCCAAGAAGGTTCACTATATTAACATGTAAATGCTTCAAAGACTTATCATATATGTTAATTTTTCTATTTTAGTTGCTGGTATATTTTTGATGATTTTATTACCTTGTTATTGGTACAAAAAGTGATTATCTAGTTATGCATAATAACTTCAGACTGCAGTTTTTATAATTCCAATAAATTTAATAAAACGTGTTGAAACAACCTAAATATTTAACTACAATTTTTTTACGTTTCAATTAATCGTATAAAATTTGACAAATGTTTTTCAAATGAAACTCGAGTTATTGATGCTTATGTGATTTGCATACTAACTCCAGACTGACTATATTAGTTCGCTGATTTTATTACCATTTTACAAGAGAATAAATTTGCACCTGTATAGGTAATAAAACACCTGCAAACACCTCATTGTCTACTACTTATATAAGTCCGTATATATTTTGCTACCTTTAAATATACCGCAATATAAAAAAAATAAACAATTAAATTGTAAAGGCTTTTTGTTCGATTTCAAAAGAACGAGAGAAAATTAAAACCATCTGTTTAGTCGTTTGCAAAAGGCAATTTATCATGCTACATTGTAAAAAGTAACAACTATGTTTACGCTATTAGCATGCTTTCTATGACAGGCATTAAGTTTTGTTTTTACCATCTATAACATCTACAGAAATACTAAACATGTTACGTAGCTTGAGTGCATATTTAATTTTTAGAATCTCCCATTCAACGGAGCCTTGAAAATGTCTGCCATATCTGTGATTTCTGACATATATATCGAGATTATATTTTTAACATTGTCCAAAGAAGAACCCGCTACGATAGTGATCCTGGTTTGGCATCTCGGTTTCAGTTACCTTCCCACAGCTGTAGCCGAGCTTCCTTTTGCCT
>OZ038475.1:132388682-132481182 GCA_964036315.1 Acanthosepion esculentum | reverse complement strand
CGAAATATGTGCCTTATATATTTATGAATATTTTTCTGTGATTAATCCTATATTGTGTACCGTATATATTTCATTCTATCATATGTGAAACCTTACATGTAAATGTTACTTTTGCATTGATAATGTCTCCTAAAACCTGATAGTGGATACTACATTTTTACTAAATGAGGAGTAGTAATTTGCGATTAAATGTTAGAGGTTTTCGACTGATAGTTCATCCAATATTTTTGCTGATATAAACACGTAACAGAGGGAACCTCGACGTGGTGTAATGGTTAGCAGCTCGTCTCGCTAAAACAATTACGACTGAGTAGTGAGTTCGATCCTCAATGGGTACCCCATACTTTCGTCCTTGTATCACATCCGAGCTACGCTTGGAAAATCACTATAAACACGTAACATACACTAGGAATGATACAGGCTACATGAACATATTACTGCTTTACCCAATGTCGGGTCATAGATGACCAAACTGATTCTGCGACACGAAACTTTGATGTAGCTATAACCTAGCAGGTTTATAATCAAGATCATTTAAAGCGTGGATACTGTAGAGACAGCAGCCTTCCTACAAAATGTTCATGATAAACTGGAATGTTGCCAGTCATGTAATAACACCTCGTTACTGAGTGGGGAACTTCCTAAACTGAATTCAGCCCCAAGAGAGGAGGATCAACCCTCATGGAATCAATGACTACGTATTAGTAACCAGGGTGAGACAGCTAGTCTGAGGACATCGGCCGTGTGCTGAAGGGAATAGGAATAGGTTCAGCCAGATATACTTGCAAAGAAACCCTGCTTCTGAAGCAATATCTCTCCGGATTTGAACAGACACATATGTGTTCAAATCCGGAGAGGTATTACTTAATGGTAGTGATTTTGATGAGGATAACATGAAACAATTTTCCGGAGGTTTTCGATAATAATGTTTTTACATACTTCAGAAAAGAAGAAACATGTATAGATACTGTAATTCTAAATTAATTCGGTTATTGTGAGTTAACACAAGTCAATTTTCGACATTACAATCAAAAGAGAATTTCAAAATGCCGGCCTTTAACTTCCAGACATTTATTAGCACGACGAACAACTGCTTGGGAAACGTTGGCCAAATTTTCCTGAGGGATCAAGGCACATGCATTTTCAATTTCTTGTCTAAGGGCCGCTAGTGTAACGCCATCTATCGAGGAAATATTTCACAACTTTCAACAGTGTTATCGCAATATGAAAAAATTAAGAATGTCAAGGTCTGTACGTTTACGTATGTGTTTGTTTGTATGTGTATGTTTATATATATATATATATATATATATATATATATATATATATATATATATATATATATATGTGTGTGTATGTATATATATATATATATATATATATATATATATATATATATATATATATATATATATATAAATATATATATATATATACTTAGTTGGATTAATATGACTTTGTGAACCTGGGTTTCACGCTTTTGCGATTGTCAGATAAACACTATACAAACGCGTATATATATATATATATATATATATATATATATATATATATATATATATATATATATATATATATTTATATTTATATATATATGTATAATGACACACACTTGCGCGCGCGCATGTGTGTGTGTGTGTGTGTGTGTGTGTGTGTGTGTGTGTGTGTGTGCTTTACAATAATTTTAACCCTGTACAAGGCCCAGGGGCCGCTCTAACTAGTGGTTACAGTAAGAAGCAGTTTATACGGATAGGTGGGAAAGATACCGGTTAACACAAGACTTGAAAATGTTACGATTGTAGTGGTCAATTTACACACACATACACACACACACTCACATATATGTATGTATATATATATATATATATATATATATATATAGAGAGAGAGAGAGAGAGAGAGAGACATACAGACAGACAGAAAGACATAGAGATAAATAGTTAAATTAAAAATTAAGAATAAATTATTAAAATAAAATAAAAACCAATAAAATTTAAACAAATCAAGACATAATAAATAAATTACCAGAATACGAATGCAACCATAAATAGACATAATAATGATAGACAAGAACACCCAATAAAGTTATCAATAATAAATATTTATACATATGCTAAGGAACAACACCATAAAATAGCTACACATAACTGCATTCAGATGCGAATTTGTTTGTACTAAAGAGCACCTGTATTAATATAACATACCGTCCACCTAAAAATCATTAGCATAATACAATGGAACTTTTACCTTTAATGCCCCATTGGTCAGTATAGAGTGAAAAGCAAGAAACGGCAACGAAGTTCCAAAAGAGAGGAATGCCAGAGAAGAAAGCGTTAGCATTGAACTTACGGTTGCATCTAACCATTTTAAATGTCAAATGATGAGTCCTCGCCGTCAGTCTAATAGCATGCTTAAATTCCTATTCATAAAGATAGGTATCAAAGAGGAAAGCAAATCAGAAAAATTACTATGAAATTCTTTATGGAAAGACACAGGGAAGCTACGTTCTGTCTGTGGGAAAGACACTGAATGTGCGATGCCAGGTTAGGAGCAATAATAGTGTAGATTCTTGTTGTATTTCTTCAAGAATAACTAAATACATAGTAGGAGAATTAGACCACATTTAACAACAATACTAACTGCATGGATGATCTGTAGATTTATAAACGTGTGATATAGATTCTGGCGATAAATTTCTCTAGCCTAACATACTGAACCAAATTTTCTAGAATCAGACCCAGTAATTTTTCCAGCATAATCATTCCACTTCATGTCAACGGCAAACTTTAACACACGAAGTCTTGGAGGTTAGCACCAGTAATCATGATGGATGTCCAAAAAGTTATTTCAGGTGATTAAATTGGTTCAGTTTTGCTTTCCAGGCGTTAAAATTAACAATCCATTTTACATAGTTATTGGCTTTGGGTTATAATACCGAAACTTAAAATCCGGAAACTTAAAATCGCGAAAGATCAAAATTTCGAAAGATCAAAATCCCGAAAAATAGACTTTGGGAGAAATTGGAAAAAAAATCGGAAATACCTTTATTTATAAGCATTTGCAAAATACCGTTTAAATAGTATTCATATATTTGAAACGTTCAGCATTCATTAAAAAAAAAAATATTAATCCATTGTAGGAATAATTTATGATGAAAGATATCAGCAAGAATCCTACGATGGTCCATAAGATCTGTTCGGTTTTCACGATCGTTGACTATATTTTTAAGGCTTTCATCGCGATAAAACACACATTTTCTTTTCTTTTGGGAACAAACTCTCCTCGAGGAATGCATTCACATTCGTATTCTACGTGCTGCTGCTCTTTTTGAAACTCTCCAATAATGCGAGAAGAACCGACATCAGCTTTTGCTGCTAAATTCTCCCATCACCTATGCTTTATTCTTTGCTTTATGCGGGAATTCTACTTTCGGGATTTTAGCATTGAAAATTTTCGACATACGGGATTTTAAGATTCGGGATTATGATCGGCACCCATTATAATTATATAGAAAACCATTATAGTGACATGAATTCTAATAGTAGTCAAATAATGTTCGACGGAAACAAGTAGAAGGCCCGAATGGAAATCTGTAGTACGAGCTTTGCACATAGCTGTTGAAGGGTAGATGGTCGTCTCTGACAACGAGCTACTGTTAGATTCCTAACTTCCTTTCATAATGAAATTGTCCTTTTTAGGATCACACTCCTTTCTTCTACAAAGTAAGGGTCAATGAAAGGTAACATAAAATTGTTTGCTCGTTCTTTTACCTGATTGTTACGTGTGGATTACTGGACAGTCCATTCGCACACTCACAACAACATGGACATAGTTTCATTGAATGTGCAAACATTGCATGATACAAAACGTAATCCAGCGAGCAGAACAGCTGTCATGATGCGCCACTTTTTACAACATATAAGCGAGTGGTCAACTAGAATGTGGCTACACATTTTTCTATACAGGCAATTCAACAATTCCCTTAATGGACTTGCCTCTTAGAAAACAAACTCTAGTAAAAAATAATAAAAATAGTAAAATAATCGAATTTATTGATTCCATGACGATAATTCTGGTGAGGAATGATTTTTAAGTATTTTTACATGTTATTGAAAATGTTTTCTTAAGGCTGAGTATCTAAAGGAAGAAACTAAGAGATTAAAACGAAATAGCATATTTGCCTGGGTCACTATAAGCGAATGTTGTGAGATTCTTTTTCCACCGTTAACTACTCCGTATTCACGATTAGCCTGTTGGATTAAGCTAAATATTATTAATTGCACTAAAATCTTGCTCACTGAAACATCAGTAAATATAAAATGAAAAAGATGGCTTCAAAATTTGTTATTTTTTTCAATATTTCCTACTCGCACAATCTACACTAGAATTGTATAAGAACGACATATGGCAAACTTTTATTACATTTGCAATTTAACTTGTTCCTGTATGTAGACATCATTTTAAGCGCCATGATCCATGGGACCGGTGGGAACCATAGTTCTCAAAAATATTCCATCAAAAAATCGTATTTTCTGCTTACTCCTTCGTTAATAATAGACGTATCTTTTTGTCTATTTTCTTTATTTTTTCTAAGATACACAATTGTATTCTAGGCACTAACCTCGTTTATTTTATTGTCCGCCTTTTTCTCAGACTTTCTGATTATTACAACATATACATTTATCTCAACCCCCTATCGCTTCTTAATTTTCCGAAAACAAATTATTTTTTTAATTTTCCAGACTATAATTTTACTCCAACGTATTCTTGTATTCATTGCTTAGTGTATTAATCGATACATAACGATGCATGTTTACTTTCGAAAGAGCAAAATATGTTATGTTCTATGCTCGTTTTATTGGTCTCCACACCTTGTACTTGTGCTGTCACTCTTTAACTGAAGCTTTTCAATTAGGTTACTTGCTGTTCTCCCTCTTCCTCTACTAATGATAGTTCCTGGGATGGCTAAACATTTCAGGCTTTCTCTCTTAGTTATGTCTCCCAAAAAACTTTGGTGTGTCTATTTGTTTGTCATTATAATTTTGCTTGCAGTTTTATTTCTCATTTAAGTTTCCTTTTCTGTTAGGGAAGCAGGGTAGAGTAATGACTATTGGATCCGATTGAGGAATCGGAGAGCCGAGTTCGAATTCCAGTCGAATCCATTACATTCACTTAAGTGATAAATTTCGTTTGGGAAAAGTATGAATACTCTTTATCTAACCCCAGCTATGGGTAAATAGTAGGACACACCAGGTTCTATAGCCTTCGGTCTACCGCAGAAAGAAATGGCAACCTACTGCGGGAAAAAATCTGCTTCGTCTGTCATATATCGAAAGATACATGATCGCCTAAGCATGTATCACGGATGGCACATAACTGACATTTTATTTATTAGCACTGTCCATTTTATTCCCGGCAATCGCCGGACAAATCACTTCACAACAGATTCAATTCTCGTATATACATCACGGAGGGTATTAAGCCTTTGCTGTCACTGATAAGATTAGACATTACATAATTGTTTAGCACTCTATTTCATTGATAAATTAACGGATTCCTGTTTGAAGTTGTTTATTCATTATACAACGTATTTAAAAGGTCTTTAGTGAAATATATTGTGCTGTTCATATTTAATGTCATATTAAATAAAATACCAAACTCAGATGAATAAATATGTGAGACTATGTTATAAGTCAGGGTACATGTCACAAAAACCAAGTATTATATAACTTGATATTGCCCTATAAATAACTCAATTTATATGGACATTCTCTTTGCAAGTGTCAAGAGTAATTCCAGATTTCCTTTCGAAAGGAACCAACTTCAAATGCCAGATTGGTAATGTTATACACTATGCCATGTGTCCTCAAGGACACATGGCACAGTGGATAAAGGCGTTAGTTAAATCAAGTGACAGAACCCAAAGAGTGTGAGTTCAAAACCCGGTTAAGCCAGTGCAGAACTTTCAGAGGGACATTAATGGGAGATGACTGATAACTGACATCCATTAAACATGGCACGTGGAACTAGAACAGTCTACCCCAGTGAGCGAAATAAATGGTTCAATTCGACATTCCAACCACATGAAAAAGGCCGGAGGGTACAACGGCCGAAACGTTGTAATACGTATGGCGTCAAAGATGAAGACAATAGTCCGAATATTGTCAATAATGTACTTATTACATTTCAGAAATATAGAAAGATAGTAATGTTATGTACACTATAAGCGTGTACTTAGGAAGCGATCGTGTGCTTCATAAAATAGGCAAGCATGTTTTGAAAGAAAGTCCGAGAAAATGTAAACTACATCTACAGGTCTTTCATCGGAACATACGCGCGGATGTTATAAGACAGCAGCTCGAGCAAAGAATAAATACAAGAGGGATTTATTTTATTTGATCTTACAAGCAACTTGCGCGCAACCACGTTTAGAGGATTAAATAGAATAGAGACAGAGAAGGCAAATCATGAAACTTAACGGCTTGTCGAACAAGCAAATTAAAATAAGCTTGTTCGATGATGAAATCTTATTAGATCTAGAGACTTTGCCAAAATCTATTCGCCGTAACAAAGACAATAATGACTCTAAAACTCAAGCGGCTACTGGGAATGAAAGAGAAATAGAAGTGTTTAGAAAGAATTGGAAACCCAATCCTAAACAGTAAACAAAGAATAAAACTTGACTTCTGTTAATACTAAGCTCAGCTTAGATATGGTACAAGGCCTAATGTTTTGCACACTGTGAGGATCAAACTCACTATTCAGTCGCAACTGATCAACAGATACAAGACAGTGAACGATTACACCACGTCGAAATACACGAAAGGTATTAGATATACAAGGGTGGGCTGTTTTCCTGGAAATAAACAATACAGTTATGAGTAAGAAGAGTTGAAAATGCATGCAAGATGTCACAACTCTATAATCACACCTTCATAATCAGCCTATGGAATATTCAGTCCACTATCATGAATAAAAACTTGGAACAGTTAACATAATAGAAACTATTTCCATTATTAAATGAATATTAAAAAGAGTTTTATCCAACACTAACTGGTGAAGGATCATCTGTTGAACAGAGCGCTCACTATTTACCGATATTCATAATTATTATTGGTAAACAAATTGAGATCAAAAGATGTACATTTTTCTTTCGAACAAATTGCAAGCTTCTGCCATTGGTTTAAATAATCCCGATCGAGATATATCGAATGCCTAAATAATATTTTATTGGAAAATCTTATTACATCTGCAGATGTTCCCTCTACTATTCATTTTGTCTATGGCGATTTACGTACGTAGCTTATGTGTGTACAAGGTTGATTGCATTGAGCACCCAGTGAACATCGAACTCACTACTCAATCGTAACTGAACTAGCGAGACAGAGTTTCTAACCTGATCGAAGTGCCTTTTAATTTTGTCGATGCCATTCATTTTATATATACGATTAGAACTTGAAAGGTTCGCCTAATTATGTTGCAGATAATTATCCAAGATTTTCAAGTGGAGAATGAGTACTTCCTTTGATTCACTGTGAACAATCGATCTTTATTTTTTTTTAATAATGCGCATCCTTTTCTTGATTATATGTATTCCCTACAATATATATATATATATATATATATATATATATATATATATATATATATATATATATATATATATATATATATATATATTGATCTGTCTGGCCCTCATACGTCAAGTTCGACGGGAGAAGCAAAAAATATATATATATTTATATAATTAATAGCTGGATAGTCTCATTCGATGATACCCCTGTACCTCAGAGGCTAGCCAATCCCAAAGAACCCACCCGTGTTTTATACTGAAACTATGCTGAGGAGATTTTAGTTACATTTTCTGTGAGAATGCATGTTATCTAACGTGAACAACAGTCTGAACAAGGCCAGCACACTCTAGCCCTCGGTCACGATGACTTTTGATATATATATATATATATATATATATATATATATATTTATATATATATATATATAATGTAATGTGTTTTTATATATATAATTTAATGTGTTATTATATATATATATATATATATATATATATATATATATATATATATATATATATATATATATATATATATATATATATATATAATAACACATTAAAAATAAAAAAAATAATTTTCTCTTGATTGTGGGATATTATGCATAATATCTAATGTCTTTCATTTGAAACAGACGTGGGGGATTTTTCTCTTTTAGTTGGAAAAAAAGACAATCTTCGTTTACCTATTTTTTATCACCTTTTCTTATCTCTTATTCATTTCAATGGGATTACATAGGTTCACCTGTCGTCCGTTTCATATTTCTTGCTCGTCATTTAAACAGGATTAGATGTTTGAAACTTTTTTTCTGTTTAGGATTGGGTTTCCAGTTAATCCATTCTAAAATCTTCTACTTTTCTTTCCCTCCCAGTAATCTATTGCGTTCTAGTGGCATTATCGCCTTGCTTGGTGTGAAATGATTATAAAAAATATTCAGAGGACCACGGCTCATCTGCTAGTCAGTAATGACGAAAATTCCACACAGCTTTAATATCTTAACTTTAGCTGGCGGCGAATTAGATGATAGCATTCTTTTTTCCGAAAAGCATGAATGAGATTTGAATAGAAATTGACACAGATTATATTCGAATTTCTCTAGCAATGACATTTATACAGCATTTAGCCTTTTCAAGATCTATATATCTCAAATCAGCTATTTCTCTTCACGAATATATTTTCTTTTATTTCTATTTCAACACCATTTGTAATTTTGCCAAAACCCCTGAATGCCCTGCTCGTCACTATTCCTCCCTTTTTATCACTTGTCGCCTTTTATCTCTTTGATAGTCAAATAAATATTGTATTCAATAAAGAGACTTTTTTCTCGAAGTGTTTACTGACACATTGTGTGTCGATTGACTTTATTGTTCTCGTATTTTTATACAAATGTCACATTGAATATTTAGCCTGGTTTTATCATTATAGAAACATTGTTTTTTTTTTGGCTTTAATTTTACGATCACACAATATTGGTTAACAAAAACGAAGATAAATGTCAATAGTATAAGCATATATGACGGGACTCACTTCAATCTATCCTATTTGTTAAAAGCAATATATTTTCTATTATTTTCAATATAAGCTAATATTTTTATGGTTTCATTTTCCTTTAATGAGCGATACAATCCGAAGTACCGTGCTGACAATGAGACAGCGGTAATATGCTGGTGAACTTCCTACGAATTATATATGTACCACTGAAATGTAGAGTAGTGTAAGGTTGTTGTATGAATTGTTGCAGATCGTGAAACAATGAGCATTATCCGAAATTTATTTTCTTTTTTTCTAGGTAGATACACTTTTCTTTCGGTCAGAACAAAAGCCATCAGCCTGGTATTAATGATAATATTTTAAAATGCAGTCATGCTGTAAGCCATTTCGCCTGTGGTTTTACGCACTGGTTAATCATTTACAGTTATTTTTACTACCTGGGCTATTTTATAACCAGAAAATGATGAATTACGCCTATTCATATCAGGTCATCTCATAAGTTCAGTCCGAATTTTGAATAAAGAAAGAAAATGACTAAATATTACATTTAATTACTGATTCAATCAACAATGTATTTTCCCTGAGTATCTATGATTGCCTTCCATCTATTAACAAGCTTACTAATTCCATTACTGTAAAATTCTTTTGGCTTTGATTCGAAGAACTCACAAATATCAGTTTTCACCTCTTCCTGTGTTACAAAAGCTGTTACTTCCAAATGATTCTGTAAGCTACGAAACAAATGGTAGTCTGAAGGAGCATGATCGGTAGAATAAGGTGGATGAGGAATTTTCTCCCAACCAAGTTCTTCGATCTTTTGTGACGTGATTCTTGCTGTGTGTGCTTGCGCATTATCCTGATTGAATATCACCCGTTTTCGATTCACTAGAGCAGGTCTTTTTTTCCTCAAAGCTTGGTTCAAACACTCTAATTGCTGACAGTAAATTTGAGCATTCATTGTTGCATTAGGTGGTAAGAATTCAAAGTGGATTATTCCTTGGCAATCCCACCAGATTTTGCCCATGAAGTTCCCTTCTCGGTTGTGGCTGGGGCCCTTCCCCTTTACCAAGCCACTATCTACGATGCTTGACATTTCGATAGAAGATCCATTTTCCGTCCCCAGTCACAAGACTATCCAAAAAAGTTGAAACAAGTTGGCGAGAATGGAGAGAAGAGCAGATGTCAACTCGGGATTTGAGGTTGTTTTCAGACAATTCATGAGGCACACATTTTCCAAGTTTGGGAACTTTTCCATGTTGTTGAAGAGGACGATGAACAGTTATATAGTTTGAACTGAGAACCACTGCCAATTCCCCAACTGATAAAGCAGGATTTTCTTCAAGGGCTGCTTAAAGAAACCTTTCATCAAACTCAACTGGACGTCCGGTTCGATCTTCATCTTCAAGGGTGAAATCTTCATCTCTGAATTTTGCAAACCATCTTCTGCCAGTTCTTTCATTCACACATTCCTCTCCATAAACTGAGTGAATGTTTCTAGCTGCTTTGACTGCTGAGTTTCCTTTCTTGAACTCAAAGCATTATGTGCCTCAAATAATTCTTGGGTACTTCCATGTTAGCAGGGTTTTAATCAAACAAAATTTAATTTTATTGTTCTCTGAAATAATATTTGATCAGTTTAAATGCATCTAAACATAAAATAATGTTCTGCTCCATTAGACATTATAAAATACTCTTTAAATTTCGTTCCTTTTAACACAAAGTTAAAATTCGGACAGAACTTAAGGGATGACCTAATATATATTTCGAACAATTTCACAGTTTCTAAACTAGTTAATCTTCTGGGTTAAAATATTTCACTATTTTGAATGTAATATCGGAATATTTACGCATAATCTAAAAGGATTGTGTAATATAGATAAATAATACTTGTTTCAATATGGTCTTAATATTTGGGCAATGAAAGTATATAATGTCCCATGTATAATATCTCATACTCTCCTAACATAATATCCAATCTGTTTTCATTCGGTTGAATTTGATTCCAGTCATTCAAAATAAGATGTCCTATTATTTTTGTACATTGCTGTCACATAACTAACATTTCACATGCACATATTCCAAGGCTGCTATGTTTTCTGTCTGAGTAACTTTACATCTGCCACAATAAGATTGACATGTTTGAACTGACAGACTGGCGATGAAAAGGTGAATATATTGTTTTTAACTCTGACTTGTATCCCATAAGTTTATATAAATCTTTATTTTTCATTCTGATATTTTGTTTAGTTAATTATACAGAACATTCTGTGACTGAATTTAAATTATACACTTAAGACTTTTTAATCATTATACAAGAAAAAATGAAAAATTTGCATAAACTCAAATCGTATTGTACTTATATAACTTCGCTATGATCCTTTTGATTTTAAAGTTTCGTAAGCAAGTCATCTTTCTTATTTATATTCTATATTGCTTTCCCAAATCATTCACTTGATGCATTTGGGTACAACGTCTAGATCTATTACTGTTACGTATTCTTTTCTTTTTCCTATTCTTCCCAATAACATTTCGTGAAGAAAAAAATTAAACATTGTATTCATGCTGTTTTGTTCAACTGGCAGTTGAAAACTGTTAATATTATGTTGATCATTAGATGGCATCAGTGAAAGTATCTGAATTGAAATTTCCCTCTTTATGTTGACTTTGAAAACTTCGTCTTCAGAAACTTTTATTAATTTTCTTAAAATATACACTTCACTAAATATTGTTTATCATTAGACGCCTTCAATTAAAGGATCTAAAATGAAATTTCCGTCTTTATGTTGGCTTCGACACCTTGTCTTCAGACAATTTTTATCATTTTCTTAAAAGAAACACTTTACTAAATAAAACCCACATCATATTAAGTTTAAATGGTTAGAGACAACTAACACCGGCAGAAAATATAACAAGGTTGGATGGATTGATTTGTTTTGTTACGTCTCACCATCTTCTGTAGGATATTTAATGCCATAAAATATTGTTAGATCTTAAGGCTGTTTTGTAGGCAGTAATGATTTACTGATGCAGTCCAAATAATTATCACATATCTGGGGGGAGAGGTGGATTTATACCTTTTCCTATAGTTTATTTGTAGGGATTGGATATATATGGAACAGAGTGGAATTAGAAGACCGCTCTCCGGTTTCTAATTCCAAGTGTTTATGCATTAAACACACGCACATACAAGCTTACTGCACCTGTCATTCTAAAGTTATGATGAAACTCGACGTTGCTTAATTTATGTAATCGGACGATAACCGATATTATAACGTGACGTAGCCTTAAATCTGTACCAAGAAGCAGAACTAAAGATATAATTAAAATGTTGATTTTAACTTAAGCAAAAAGATAGTCAGGAATCTCCCGTTGACACTAGAAAGCCTGATAAGGATTGGTGGACTTCAGAAGCCTATTTTTCTCTCAATGGATTTTAAGAGGATCATTTTATAAATTTCATCCATGAGTGATAATTACTCTTTGGTGAATGACCGTAGAATATTTTCTGCATGCCAAAAGTCAATCCCATCATTATTATGACGTTTTCTTCGGTCGTTTCTTAGGAAAAATCATAAATTTATTAAGTGTAGATCTATTTCCTGCCATTGTTTTCTTCTTTTGCATTGTTTGCAAACACAGTGTCCCACAATGTGAATAAATGAGTACTGAGATGTTATATATTATAGTTACACCTATACGTGATTGAATGCTGGGCAATCTTTTCACAGATGATGAAGAGTATTGAAACAAAAGAAGTGAGGTCCTGCAAAAGCATACAATGAATATCGTGGTTTGAACATGTGAGGAACGATGATGTTTTAGGCAAAAAGAAAAAAGGACACTCATACTTGGAATCAGAAAGACACAAATTAAATTTTATGAACGCATAATGAGGGAAGAGTGCTTGGTGAATGTAACACTCACAGGACTTAGGAAGAGGGGCAGAGAATGGATGAAAAATTACTAACAATGATCTTCTGTAAGTGATTGGAAAAAGAAGGATTAGCAGAGATAGAAAAAACAATTTTACTAACAGTTACAATGGATAAGTAGTAGTGGAGAGCCATCAACATCACAGTCCCGAATGAACACGAAATAGAGAAGAAAATTAAGAAAGAATCCAAGCAAAATGAACAGGGTTAAAAGTAAATAGTATTACAAGCAAATAATTTATATTGCCTTAAAATATTTATGTAATTCGCAGTAATTTTAAGTGGATCTTTTCTCTCGGAATTGTTACAGGTCATGCGTTGGGTGTGCTGCGAGAATGTGTAATTGTCAAAAGTGTGTTTGTCTGTAAATTAAAACAAATCATTTTCTAAAAATAATCTTCACTTGTATGTGCAGTTATATATGCAGCTAATTAACTATTTAATAATTAAAGAAGAATATGTAACGTTATTTGTCATGACCTGGCTTCTCGACATCAGGTACTTTCCCAAAGGTTTAATGTGTCTTTCTTGTGACTTTTTCTATAAATACATTCATGCTAATTGTTCTGAGGAACATCCCTCTGTGAAGACTAGACCATATGAATGTATGTGCAGTACTAGATTGCCGGCAAGATCTCATCATTTTACATTAGAAATGGCTACATGTAACTAAGTTTTATGCTAGCAGTTTCTTTTATCACACCTTTCGCTTGTGGATCTCTCTACCAGGTTTTAGATTTCAAGTCAACTTTAAGTGCAATATCAATCATTATCCGATGTCTACTTATTCTTTGACTGTTCCCTTTAATAGTGGTTTTTCTTGTGCATATTCTATAGTACTCAGTAATCCCATGTATTTTACTGACTTTATTGTATTACCTGCAGTGAAATGATTAAATACAAATAATATGTATTACTTATTATTTCAATACAAATAGTTTGCTTCACTATGAACCAAATTTTACAGAGTGTTCCGAAAGTCTTGTTATCGGACAGAAAACAATTTTCTATTTCAACGCTCTGTGAATTATTATCAAGGAGAGAGTTTCACATGAACGATACTAGAATAGCCATCAGTTGAATGACGTTGTTCGGATAGTTTTTACAACATTTATCAGTGGACAGCTTCGTAAAATATCAAACAGAACATGGCGCCGCACCATTTTGTGACACGAAAATGATGGTTTTCATACAGATCTCGATATGTGACAGCCTCAATGAAAGTGAATAAACTGAATCCAGTACATGTGATTTGCATTACTGCATTACTTGTTTTTCTATTATTATCATTACTTTTTTGGTAGTGGGTGACAAGATTTTCGGACCACGCTGTATATTTCCATTCGAAATCAGACATTAAAAAAAGCCAACATATTTTAATCAACCTGAATCACAAAAATAGGTTCTGAACCTCTATTAATGTCTTTACAATGAGAGAGTTGATAATAAGTTGTTTAATGTCTATTTTTTCTTAATTCCTTCATTCTATTACATCACTATAAAATATTTACTGAGTTCGTCATTACTACTTTTTATTAATATCGAATTGTTAAAGGAATTATTTAAGAAAGACTGTAATTTAATGCTTGATTTGTTCTCGCTTTACCCTGATATTATTATGTGACCTACAATCTCTGTCACAATCAAAATATTTGTTCAGATCTCGGGAGTGTTGGTTATTTAAATTCATTTCTCAGTAGACGAAAGAGACAAGGTAATAATTTGTCTGGAACACAGAACAGGCCTGGCCTTAATTCGATCAAATAAGGTATGTTAAATTGTATCAGAACACCTTGTTGGATTTTTGATTGATAAGATTTGATTATCGTGTGTGGTGAGAGAGGGAATTTTGTGTCACTTTCATTGAATACGTGCGAAAATATATTCCCATACACATTTGGCAATTTCCCAGCGTGATTTCCCCCGTACGAATTGTATTTTCTTTCATATTTTTCCTGTGATTTCTTTGCCGGTAAATGAGAGACTTAACGCTAAAATAAATTCTCAGTACGAATCATTTTCTTGCAATGAATGGCGGCCATAATACACCGAAGACATAGAAAGAACATTCATTTTTGTATATGTTTATATGTTTGAACAGAAAAGAAAAGACAATTTTTGCATAAATATATGGAGTATTTTCCTGATACTCTTATCTGAAACCAAGAGGCTGCCATTACTATTTCCCATCAGACCCCGTCTTCAACGCGTTCAATGTATTTCCATTACGTTCCATGGAAATTAATTGTTGCTTCAGTTAAATTAATTTTTCAAATCTCCAAAGAGTTATTAAAATACATTTGCGTACGAGATATCGCGTATTTCTCAAGATGTTCAAAATTAATATTGGAATTAAAATATTCATAAAGAATGTGTAAATATTACGCTTTTATTTTCTGCCATATAATAACATTGACATTCATTGCTCTGCCTTCGCCTACAGGCAAACAGCTGTATAAGTCTGTGTGGTGTTCTTTATTCAAAGTATAGATTTACTTTACGTAATGAGTAGCCAGTGTGTTTTTCTACGAAATAATTGAAAATGTGTCATAATAAAAATGACCCTCCAGGCAAATGTGGAATGCTCAAGTTTTAGTTTTAAAAAAATTCATTAAAACAGTTAAAATGTTTATTAGTTATCTTAGTACGAGTGACAGAAAATCTTCTGACCTAAATCTATGATGTTAATTATGACACAGTATCAAAATTCACAGGTATCCACGCTGGCATGACTGTGTATGGTGGCTGAAATTGATCAATTTAACTACCTTTTGGTAAATCGACAATCGTTAATCTTTGACATTGGTCCTCTCCATTTGAGAGCAGTCTGGAAAGTCATGTTTGTAGATGGACGTCTGGCTGCATCTGGACTTTTGTCAATTTCCTGTTTGCCTAAAAAAGTTCCTGTATAATGGAATAACTAAAATAGTAGCAATACATTAGAAGATGAGGATACAAAACGAGGCCAATCAACAAGTTTAGTACTATTTAAAAAAAACGTGAAAAAGTCACAGATGAAACAAGATTATGAAATGTAACGCGAAAGAAAAATTACTGAATTATTATCCGTGGCAATCCTGGACAACAACATATACAACAGATAAAATACAAGAGAGTAGTACATTTATCTTAGGCGAATCTAAAGACGAGTCGATCAAAATACATTAAGTAAATGGAGATATCTAGATTATAAATATCACAAGATTAGGCATAACTTGATGATATGTGTTAGCCATTGGGAACAGCAGAACTTTGTAATAGAAAGTTATCACTCATAGCAAGCCAGGAAATTTGATCCAATTCTTGTGAATAAGGAGTAAAAGAAAAACATGTCTAGATTATGGAATTTGGTGATTTATCAAAGCATAGAATACAATTAAAAAAGAACTTTATACCTACAATAAATATGAGAACTTCACCAAAGAACTGAAGGAAATTTTAGCACAGGAAGTTAAGAATTTTAGCAGTTCATTTTTGGTTGCTGCGATTGGTACCGAGAGATTATCCAGATAATATTAGCAGATCACTTAGAACATTGAGAAAATACAAGAGTATTATGAGAAATTAGAGTATGCATAGGGCTTAAAATCTAGAAATATTTTTGGCAAGTTCTATGAATTGAACGATGTAATTATTGGTTTTGTGTGTATTATGACAATATTATGACAGATTTTTAACCTGATCTCAAACTAACTGTGGAGAAAACAATGCAGTGTAATAGAACAAGTACATTGATAACAGTTAAAACGAAGGAACTACGCGTAGAACACTACAAAGTAAGACAAAATCGACTCTTTTGATATCAAAAGAGTCGATTTTGTCTTACTTTGTAGAGACATAAAATTTAAATTAACACTTAGATGTTTCTTTTCAAATAAGATCCTGAGAATTCTATAAAAACATACTATATTCAGGATAAGATTGACAATACAAATAAAATAGTAAATATCAATATGATATGCTAACAATCCTATAATATATGAATTCAAAAAGTAGAATTATTACAAAAACATACTCAATTTGGTACAATCGGTGATCCACTTGACATTCTGTACATATAACATAAATCTGTAGTTGGGGATAAAAATTTAAATTGTCTTGGATTATGAATTTCAATATGCTCATCAAGATATAACAGACTACACATATAAAATTGACACTGAATATGTCAGATGAAAATGTTTTATAAGCATTATTAAATATTATAGAACAGGAAGATAACATGATTAACAAAAAAACTTAGGAACTAAAAACAATATTCCATGATAGAGATGCAAAGGCTGTATGAAAAATGTGGATTGTAAGAAAACAGTTCAAATGGCAAATACACTTGCTAAGGGACAATCGGTCTTTCATGATGACTTACTGTTATATGGTATTCATGATATTTATCAGTTACTATTATTATTACTACGACTACTTTTACTCTTAATAATAATAATAATAATAATAATAATAATAATAATAATAATAATAATAATAATAATAATAATAATAATAATAATAATAATAATAATAATAATAATAATGATACTGTCAAAATCTACAAATTTAGGCGTTGTAAATTTTCAGAAAGTAGATGACATTGTAAAGTTCACACATAAAGATGGGCTTTTTATGAATAAAAAAGAACTTTCTTTTCCTAGGCTTTTTCCAGACCAGCTTCTCGCTACCAAGTAAAATCCTCGCTGATGAATTTTGGCCTGACGAACTACTTTTGTTTTCTGGAAAGCTTATATGCTCTGTAGTTTCTAATCCGTCAATGCACGGTCCAGTGAAAGTCACCTGCTTCACTTTTGCGGGAATTGCGGCAATTATCTGAACTATCATATATATATATATATATATATATATATATATATATATATATATATATATATATATATATATATATATATATATATACACACACAAACACAAATATATATATATATATATATATATATATATATATATATATATATGCATATATATGCGGCAATTATCTCACTTATCATATATATATATATATATATATATATATATATATATATATATATATATATATATATATATATATATAAAGACTTTTTTGAAGGTACAACATTTTATCACAGCAATAAACGTATGAAGCTTGATATTACTAGACATATTAAAAACGGGCGAAGCAACTGGTTTCGCTCCCATTCATCAGGCTTACAACGGGAGATTTAATTTAAATTAAAAACACATAAATTGTATAATAAAAGGAAATGTGGAGGAGGAGGGAAAAATGCATACATTTATATGCATATATATATATATGTGCAGGTATGCAGAAAAATAGGAAAGATCAAATTAGGTAAATAATCCGGAGTTCCTTAGTATTTTTGCTTTTATTTTTAAAAAAGACAGTGCTCCATACAGAAGTAGAGCTTATATTATAATATTTTTTTTTAAATATGATTCCTTCGCTACATAAGAGTTCTCATGCTTCAAAAGCGGGATTAAGGTATCTGGTCACGCTTATTCTCGCTTGACGAGGAAGCGTGACCAGACACCGTAATTCAACTTAATTTCAAAAATTATATTAGGGGTCTCGGGTCCCGCTTTTGAAACATGAGAACTCTTATGTAGCGAAGGAATCATATGGCATATTATATATATATATATATATATATATATATATATATATATATATATATATATATATATATATATATATATATATATATATATATATATATCATATTTCAGAATTGCGATACATTTTCAAAAACCTATTTACATAAATGTCTTTTCATTTTTGTTCTGGTTAAGTTAACTTGTACACCTCTCTTTTATCACACACAATGTTACATCCTTACAGCCTGCAGATCACATCTACATCAGCGCTTCACATACTGTTATACTTAATATATCCGTTTGAATATTTTATACAAGCCTAGGAAAGTCAAAATCTCCAAAGTACTTCTTACACTATTTTCACTGTAATACGCATGTTTGAAAAAATATATATTATATAAATTGAATAAAATTATTGAATCAAACAATGTACCACATATGCATAAATCAAGGTCATATCCTTAAGAATACAATAATAATCTTGTCTTGAATTTTGATTTTCAAATTAATAAATCAATTCAGACGAGGTTTATAATCCCATAAGGAATGTATCATAGTTACCAGCAAATTTTACGTATTGGATTAAATTATTCAGTAGTAGAGAGACGCAGATTTCTATTCTCTAATGTTCAATTACGAGTGGTTATTGAGTTTGATCCTCACTAGGTACTATATACTTTCGTCATTCTTCCATATTAATAAATCACAAATATATTATCTAATATTTACTATATTTTCGTGGGTATGCCTGATCTGTAACGAGGATTGGACGTTTGTAGATATGAAGTCTGAACGATTGTGCTTGTCGTACGCAAGCGAAATGCTATATTCTTATATGTGCAGCGTCTCTTCTGGATATTTTTGTAAGCATTTCACACCAAACAAGAAGAGAGTACTACTAGTTGGCAGGGGGTTACAGAGAGTGCAGGTGAGAGAAAAGACTGGTCACAGTGGGGATTGCAGAAAGGATAAAATTTGAACGGAGTTCAACGGAAAAATACATAGAGGTTGATGGTTATATTTAACTATTTCATCAGTAAAATGGTGGGACCTATATGCCAAACTAGTAGCACTCTTAAATTCATGTAGGGGCATCTGTGAAAAAATCTGGTCAGATCAGTTGCCATGAAAATATTTGTGGAAAAGACAGAAAGACACCGTATAACGTCGATCAGAAATCAACTGAAGAAGATTTGCCATGTCAGGATCAATTACATTGTAGATCATTCTTTGGATTTTTTCGAGAATCTCGAGACGGTGCCAACCCAAATATGACGGCGATATTCAATGCAGAGACGAATGGTAGATTTGTAGATATGTAAGATGGACTCGGACGAGAAAAACATTCTGGTGCAACACAGAAAAACCACTTTCATTGCAGGAAATGCAGCTATTGATTCAATGTAGTTTTTCCACCACAAGTCAGTCGCGAAAGTGAGGTCTAGAAGGCGCAGTGAGACGCTCTCCCGATTCGAGCATCAACAATTCTGAGTGGTGGTTAAATTAGAGCAGCCTAGTTTTGAAGGCATTAAAATTTACAAATCATTTCGTGTCCCAGTTAACCACTGATTGGAGGTCCTTTTCGAGGGAAGCGACCTGAGTAAGTTTGTCAGCGCTGCTGGATTTAATATTTTGACATGATTAAATTGTAGTGTAGCTGTCTACTTGGGAACTGATCAGATCAGGAGGATCATAGATGAAGATCAGAAATAGTATAGGACCCAGTTTAGAGCCTTGGGGAACACCCGCGTTCGTATGAAAGGAACTGGAAGAGAGCCGGTTCAGAACGACTTTTATTTCAAGATATGACAGGATTGATTCGATTAAACCAAATAATCTCACTGTAATACCGTATCACTGAAGCTTACGTAAAATTCCAGCATGTCAAAAGCCTTATAGTTATCTAGTCACAGATCGAGCTTCGCCGATATTATCAAGAGCTTGATATACATATTCTGTTATGGCTGTAAGCACATCAGCGGTAGACCTAGCATAACTGAATCCACATTATTTGTCAGAGAGCAGATTAGGGGAGGTAAATGCTTAACCACTTCGGCATTGATTAAAGCCTCATAAACTTTGCCGAAAAGCTGTAAGAAACTAATAATTTGGTATTTAGGGAGTCGGAAGTTTCTCCAGATTTCTTAAACACAGATTCTACAGAGGACTATTGCTATCAAGCTGGAAAGCGGCAAACAATGAGACAATAATAGTTGTAAAATTTGGAGAGAATTGGAGCCAGTTCGGGAGCACATTTCTTTCGGACGATAGCCGGTATCCTGTCACCCCTCTTTAACTTATGGCAGTCTCATTTAGAAATGAAGTCCGAGACCAGCTACGGTATTATCATTGCTCTCCACACCTTCCTATTTTGTGGGGTTCTCATCAGTTTTTCTGTCTTTGCTAAGGATCCCGCCCCCGTTCCGACATCCATTCACAAAAGGTCGTCAGGTAAGTCAATCATTGTCTTTGTATATCACTCTTGTTCTCATTCCACGTTAGAGTCGAGGTTTCCAAACCTTCTTTCTCCATTATGTGACCAAGGGATTTCAGCTATATTTTCCTTGCTTTGAATATAAGTGTTCTTTCTGTTGCCCTTTACTTTAAGACTTACGTATAGCTTAATCGCTCTGTCCATGAAATTCTCAGTATCCTTCTGTAGAATCACATTTCAATTGTGTCAGTTATTTTAATCATGCATAAGAAGATTGTCGGGTATTAATTGTCATTTAATAGGATACATCTCATATCAATCTAGAACTCTTTTCATTGTTTCTTAATGATTTTACCGCTTGCTTAGCTTTTGGAAAGTGCATGTCATTAGTCCAATGCGTGTTCGGAAATCGGTTTCGCATTTCCTTCCTGTGCTTAAACGCTTCTCAGATATTAAACGTCTGAAACTGTTTGATTTTCATATCTCCACTTTGTAACGCGCATCTTAGTCTTTATTTTGCTGGTAACCACCCTTCTCCCCTTCTCGCAGCAAATGGGTTATTACAATAATTTAAACAATTGTTGTTTTTATTCGTTTTTATCCCATGATACGTCAGTATGTGGACAATACCACATCCTTCTATATCGTCATATCTTTAGTCGAAAATAACTGGATGTACTCTTTTCGTATACATCGTTTTAATCACTTGAATAATAATAATAATAATAATAATAATAATAATAATAATAATAATAATGATGATGATGATGATGATGAAAGATAGCGCGATATATACGAGTTGACGTTATGATCGATAAATATCAAACGTCCATAAAACGCGCGCACTGGTGCAAATACATATATAGTCATTTTTTAGTGGTGATTTTATAATGTTATTCCATTCAAGGATCACACTTTTGGAGAGAAGAATTGGCTTTCAAAACAAAGTGCCTTCTACTCGTAGAGTTGGATTACATTATTTGCACAAGAGCCTGTTCTATAAAAATCACGACTCACAAGACATTCTGGCGCTAGCCAAAGATTAAATATACATATATCTCACCACTCAGAAGTGGCCATATCATGAGAAGGCGTTTACTACTAATACTATTACTACTATAAATACTACTACTAATAATAATTTTTATTATTATATCACACTTGTATATTTATGGAAACATCTGATTTTTTTTACTATACTCTTAGAATTCTTAGCTTTGCCTCTTCGACAAAGATCACACCAAGCCTCACTTTCCCTATTTTTTCTTTTTTTTTTCATCTAATGTTTAACTTCTACAAAAATGTTCTTAACTCCTTTAACTGCTTTACGAATTATTCTAAAATAGATTCATTTTTGTTTACATATAAAATTTCAGTGTGTATGTAAATGATTTCTTTGCGGTTATTCGTGTTTTTGCAACACGGTTATTGCAAATCTCGATATTCATAGGAACACAAGCCATATCTCTTTCAAATGTAGAGAACAGTTATATTACGCTTTCATATAATCATCCATATAATACTCTAATAATAATAATAATAATTATATTAATAGTAATAAGATTAGAATTTTGCACATACATTTTTGCACGTGTCATAGTAAAAAAGCCTTAAAATCAGCGACACATCAGAGGAGAACATTGCAGATATATTTGACTATTCTGAGTAGAGGGTTGGATTTTTTGGGAGATTAATTATCACTAAGTCGATGATGCTATCAGTTAGACTTGTTTCCTTTTTGCGGAGGTGTATAAGGGGAATTTAGATATTCACGAAATACAACTGCAGAAAAATTAAACACCTTGAAAATCATTTTCAGTTTTCGCAAGAGTAATAGGGCATGTAAAATACCTACATTCTTCTTTTATGTAACCTGTAATTCTACGAGGATGTGGGAGGTCATTACTATCCACAATTTCCTATCCTTTGTAGCTCATAACAATAATCGAAATTTTTCCTATCCATCTGTTTTTGTAATCTATTCACACAAACGTATTCTGTACGTTACTAATCATGACTTTCGTATTTCCGAAGAAAGATAAATTCTCCAAGCGCTCTTTACACCTTATGTGTTACAGAAAATTCTATTTTCTTTTTCCTGATTATTACTATCTCTTTTTACTTTTGTCTTTCCCTTAAAACATATTTCAATCATTTTTCTCTAGAATCACATTCCTGTTGCCGCAAGTATTGTCTAACTCCCTGAGGAAATTGACCAAAATTATCATCCATGTAGGAGGTTCGATATTAAATAGTAGTTCAAATCTTTTTGTCCTTAACATTAACATATCGTATAATATTGTGATTGTGTTAAAAAATAGCTAATATTTTATATCTTGCTCCCAACATATAAACTGACCATAACATAGCATATAAAATGCGTTCGATCAGGAGGACAAACTAATTCGAGCATTTTGAAAAACTTGAGCATATCTGCTTGGAGCGGGCATTCTCTTCCTATTATAGGAATGGCATTAGAATGATGCGAACCGTGATCTCGATGTATATGGATCTGTTGGAATTTAATTCAATTAATACGAAATCAAGCGAGAGTAGTAACTTGTCGTAACTAACAACATGATGAAAGGATTTTTGTCTAATCATCGTGCATGAATACATTCTGCTTAAATTACACCAATAGTAAAGATGATTTTGCTTAAAAACGGGATTTACTTTATTCAATGTACTTCATAATAGCGTGTATAATGTGTACTTTTTATTTGTTTTTTATAACATAGGGTTTCGCACTATGCACTGTTAATATTTGGGAAGTGGTTAAAAATCATGCATTTTTGCTCACCGATTGCACGATACGAAGGTTATTTTTATCTGAAGTGGTAACAATCCATGATTTTCCATGAATCTAACCGAGCTGGGAGTCATATATTCTTGCAGGACGTTTCGCTAACATTACCGTTCCTGTTATGAAAGAAAGAAAATATTCATATACAATGTATTACGCTAAGTGTTTTTTTTTCTCAACAGTTTAGGATATATATGAACCAAAACAAAGAAGACAATATATTTGAAATAAAATATATCCCGGATGATGCAAGCTATTGCAATATTTGACAACAATAGGCCCGCTAGTATTCTCTCTGAATCAGGTTATTAAAAATAAATTTCAGGTCAAACTATACATGATCTAACTATACTTGACTAGAATGTGCCATATACCCGTGCATTTGAACTGTTTACAATACGGCTGGAGATGTGCAGTGTTTTCATGTGGTGGAATATGAAGGTGTTTCTACTGGAATCCCACATCAACATAAATAAAACTACCGAACAGCAATGTTGGTTTCTCCGAAATTAAGATCAATCTAGCCCATCGAAGGCGTACAGTTCAAGCCTACGCCAAAGTATCTCATTAAGCCAAAAAATCACGTGTGCGTCTCCGTTCTATGACATTGCTGGCGCCACATATGTTCATATTACTGAACGATTTATATCAATCATAGGTTAAAGATCAGGCAGACAATGGTCGCTCGTATGAGCGTTTTTACGGCATTAGAATCTGAACATATTCACAAATCAATCCGTATAACTAACAAAACACTGACCCTACCATACTGTGAATATAAAAATTTTAAATGGCAACAATATATATATATATATATATATATATATATATATATATATATATATATATATATATATATATATATATATATATAATAACATATAAATCGATAATATATTAAAATAATTGCCGGACTTAATCAGTTTCATAAAATGTAATTATTTCCGTTAAAATATGTTTCGTGGGCAGATATCATCGATCGAGAAATATCGTTGAAGGTGTATTTTCATACACAGTAATTCGGACCTTGCTAACCCGACGTTTCTTTGGGGTTGATTTCTTGACAGCACTTCAGTTCAAATTATGGTCCCCCTTAGGATTACAAATTCTATTCTATTTTCTAATAAATCTCTCGAGCATTTATGCCGGTAAATTTAATAAATAGTATTTAATAAACAGATTCACGTAATCGACCCTTCTGCCCTAATGGTTGTTCGCGACTTGAGTGAAAAGAATGTGATTTCCACGGTCTAAAAAGGCTTTAACACCATACTTTCACTGTGCGAATTTGATTGAAGAAATCCCCCATTTAAATAGTTATGTTTCGTATGAGTGATTCAGTCTTGTGTTTTATTTTTCTCTGCGAGATCTTAACATTACAGTTACAAATATATGTTTTGCAAAAATAATGTTAATGAAAATTGAAATTATAAATCGCTAAAATGTTACCTGGTTAAAAGATATGAGAGTATGCCTAATATATTTTTGAATAGCTGTTTTAATATAGCATTTCTCTCAGTATTGTATTTAACTGTAATTGTAAACTTATTTAGAGATAATTTCTTTATTTGTATAATTGAAAGAAATTAACTATGAAGATTCGGTTGGTCTGTTGAGTAAACATGTTAACTATTCAATATGAGGAAATAATTGGGACAGGCACGTTATTAATATGATGAAGAAAACCATAAATATTTTAGATAACTTTTCTATTTCAGTGCCATAATATGATATAATAGGATACTGTGCCAGATACTAACTCGTCATGTCTCTAATAATCTAGAGAACTGATTTGTTATGATACACCCAAACGAGTGTGGAATGTTATTGAATCATATCTTCTCGGCCAAACGATCCTACCGGAACACTGCCTATTCCAGAAGGTGATCCTGAAACAAATGCCCACCAAGTACACAATAACCAACTGCTCATATAATCAATTGAAACTAATGATTCTGAAATAGAAAGTGACCAATGAGAAACGACCTTTGTCTCTTCCGCCCTCAGCCACGATGAAACAAGGGTAGAACAAACTGAATGCGCCTCTTTTACCTCTGGAAGAATTCACGCTTGTAATGAAAAGCGCTGGACATTACAGGTAAGTAATTTCTACTTATCGCCGGAAAAGTATTTACTACTCTACGAAACAAACTTTAGCTGAAAGAAAAACATAAACAGTTGTACTCATTCGCTGATGGTAGGAATTATGATCAGAAACGATTTATCCTGCGATACAGCTAAAAGACCTAACGAGATATAGAATTACACTTGACCTCAAATAAGACATATATGTACTCTGACTGGCATGTACTTCTTAGCAAACGCGCATGATCCGTTTACTATATCCCATTTTTTTAAACACACAATACATTGGTGGACTGTTGAATGTTTACAGTTGGTCAAAATACGAATTAAAGAGATGAGAAACAGCTCGTTCTTAAGAAACACTTTCAAATCAATCCCTTAAACAAAAGACCTGTATAAGTTGAGATTTACATTTTTTCGACTAGGCTTCAAGACACCTAATGAAATCCTGAGGGATTATAATACATTTAAAATTGAAATATAATAGACATTGCTTTCTGACCGACTCTCGTATATTCCTTGCATTTGTAATGTTAAGGTTTCGTACGGACAAATGAAACAAAAGATTAAAACTATCATACGAAACGTAAGTATTTCAATACGGACTTCGTCAATCAACCTCGGTTAATGAATGTTTGGTGCTGAGGATTTCTTCAAACGTGGACCCTAAATTATCAGGTCTGGGTAAGAGGCATACAAATGGAAATAATGCATCTTTAAGAAACCGACAGATTTACTGAACGCAAATATAATCGCTTTTGGGACATGGGATTAATTTAAGAATACATCTACAGGGAGCGTATATCTTCACTAAATGGTGAATTCCACTTTTGATATGAAAAGATGTATGAAGAAACCAAAATGCGGGATGAAATTGAGATAAGGATATTTAAATCCCCAGAGGGATAGAGAAAAATGTATGTAAGTATGAAAGGGGGAAAATCGATAAAACAAATACAATGAAGTCAGGAAAGATATACATCTTTCTCCAAGGAAAACACGTGATTCAGTCAGAAAGTAATGCCTATTTCACTTTAATTTTAAATGTATTAATCAGAATTCCTTTAGCCATAAATTATTAGCTGTCTTAATGCCCAGTGGAAAAATATGAAATTAAATTTTCTGACACATAACCCTGGTTTAAAAATATGCTCTCATAATTTTGGTAATATCCAGAGTAGTCTAATGACAATTTCCGGAAAGTAAAACACTTGCTGTAAGTATAGGAAGAAGGTGTTTCAGTAGAGCTTGTGCCAATCCTAGAGATTAAGGTGAAAAGTGTCCGAGTCATACGGTTAGTGGTTAAAACCAATGGCATATCCATTGTGACTCTAAAAAGACCATACATTCAGAAGTAAATTAAGTCTACATTGCACTCATCATTATTTCATGAGGAGTCACACACTTTTACGACAAGAAGACTAAGGATTTCAGAATATTTTAAAGTCGAGTCTATGTAACATTACTTCATACACAGTACGATAGACATTCTGCAGAATACCATCTGCTTTTTCTCATGCTGGAGAAAGAAAACAGCGATGATAGAAATAATGATGTGACGAAAGAGACAACATGCACACGGCTGTGAATACTGTCAAGAAACAATACAAGAAAGATGTGCGTGCTCTCATCCAAATTTGGAATTCCACAATTGAGATGGAAGGAAATAATTTTTGGGATAGATATGCAATAGTTACGCATACATCCCGTGTTTCTATTCAATATTTTGTAATTAAAGAACGGATATAATTTTTCGCCTGAGATTCGAAGAATCTAAACGACTCCAATTTCAGATAGAGTACTCTAAGAATATATATATATATATATATATATATATTATATATATATATATATATATATATATATATATATATATATATATATATATATCGGTTTTGTAGTGCGTATTCAATTTATGTAACGTAAATCATTCAAACGAAAAACAAATACTGGAGCTAGTTATATGGCGAGAAATATGAATGTGATTAAATATTGTTTGTGAGAGTGATTCTCGCCATATATATAACTAGCTCCAGTATTTGTTTTTCGTTTGAATGATTTACGTTATACATATATATATATATATATATATATATATATATATATATATATATATATATATATATATATATATATATGTATATAAACATAAATAAAATCTTTGAAACACCGGTTCTCGCCCGATCACTAAATTTAACCCGCTTTGACACTAGTCAGATCCTACATGTGTGACTGCTTGGGAATGCCAGGTTCTGCAAGCATGGATGTGTGAGGGAAGTGATGGATAAAGGTTTGGAATCGGAAATTGAAGAGCTGAATTCGGAGTATATTTCAAGTTTGTAACATTAATTTGCGTGAAAATACTCTTGGAGATATAGGTGAAAAAGCAGACCAAAGCGTGTCCTTAGAGACTTGGTTGGTAACCTGTCTACTGGAAAATGTAACAGCAGACTAATGCGGGAATTATTCTGCCAAATCTGTCATGAATCGAAAAGTGATATGCTAGTCCAAGTAGGCATCATACATTTTGTACTTGAGGAAGGACATTAAACGGTAGAGGATGTTGAAAATGATTAATGGGAAGAGTCATTTCCATTTAAGAAAACATAAATAAACTAAATAATATGAAAGAACCAGAACGGCTGAAGAAACTTGCATAGAAAATTAAATATTTCGTATTTTAGCTCGTGCATTACAATTGGACAAAACTAAGACTTTGCTATGAAATAAAGAAACGAAAATTTATAGTATCATTAAAAAATAAAAGTAGTTGAAAGAGAAAAATTATTGTGGATAATAGAGTTAAAAATATCGACCTAAATTCGATGCATATTGATAGGGAATAATAGTAACAAATTTGGCTGAAAGCGAAGTCTGAAACCAATAGAAAGAAAAGTAATTACCTGATATGCATGTATTGGGAAGGTTTTCTGTTTATAATGGGAATATGGAGGAAGGAAAACAATGAAACGGCGAAGTATTTGAACAAAAGTTAAATATGCCTTAAATGAAATGTGGCATTAAAACAAACCGATATTAGTTGAAATATAAATATTTTAATTTCGTATAATGAAATATTGAATAAATTAAGAAATAGAAAATTTAAAAAATGTTGAAAATATTAGAGATATATAAACATTTAAAAAGAAAGAAAATGTCATTGAAAAGAGATTTTATAAAATCCTAACAGAATCTGAAAGATGTCAGTTTAGGTTAAATCTCATTCAGATAAAATTACGAATGTCTAAGGAATAAGAAAATACCGTTAGAAAGAAAGAAATTTGAACGGAACTGCTATGTAATTTTGGTCTTCCTATAGGTCAGAAATGTCTGAAAAATGAAGAAACTTGAAGCAACAGAAATCTAGTTCTATAGATGGTTGATGAGAATACAATGGACAGAACATGACGTTTATGGGGGAAATGTATATAAAAATATTTTAAATTTCTTGGAAAAATATTGAGAAAAATGATAGGAAAATTTAAACACAAGAAATATTGAAGTCAAACAGACCGCTGAGAGCGGTGTATAAACTATCCAAGGAGTTTTATAAATGATTGGCAGAACAGAGATTGGGAGTGATAGCAAAACAAACTCTTACGGAGATACAAAGGATCGAAGTTTCCAGAGAGTGAGGATCGATCATTTCTTAAAGACAAGGGCACATAGAATAACAAGAGTTACGCAAATTGCTGATAACAGATTGGATTGGCGAATGATAAAAAGTAGCGGAAGACGAACCAAATTTATAAAGTCACGTGAGAAGTAATAAAAGAAAATCATTACATGTTTTCCGCGTGCGAGTCAGGGATTTGGATAAGTCATCGTAAAACAATATATGAAAGCAACGCATATGTCTGTGATAATAATGAAAGGAATGTGATTTTTTTGTCATATATATATGTAATATTTTCATTTAAAAAATTAATTCACTCTTTTTTCAATTCTCTTGAATCAACGGCTCGTTATTAGTCAAATAGCATAAGTATTAGGTCATCCCATAAGTTCTGTCTGAATTTTAACTTTTTGTTAAAATGAACGAAATTTAAAGAGTATTTTATAAAGTCTAATGGAGCTGAATATTATTTTGATGTTTAGATGCATTTAAACTGATCAAATTTTATTTCATAGAACAATATAATTAAATTTTGTTTGATTAAAACCCTGCTAACATGGAAGTACCCAAGAATCATTTGAGGCACATAATGCTTTATGAGTTCAAGAAAGGGAAGACAGCAGCCGAAGCAGCTAGAAACATTCACTCAGTTTATGGAGAGGAATGTGTGAATGAAAGAACTTGCAGAAGATGGTTTGCAAAATTCAGAGGTTGAGATTTCACCCTTGAAGATGAAGATCGAACCTGACATCCAGTTGAGTTTGATGAAAAGCTTCTTGAAGCAGACCTGGAAGAAAATCCTGCTTTATCAGTTGAGGAATTGTCAGTGGTTCTCAGTTCAAACCATACAACTGTTCATTGTCATCTTCAACAACTTGAAAAAGTTCCTAAACTTGGAAAATGTGTGCCTCATGAATTGTCTGAAAACAACCTCAAATCCAGAGTTGACATCTGCTCTTCTCTCCATTCTCGCCAACTTGTTTCAACTTTTTTGGATAGTCTTGTGACTGGGGACGGAAAATGGATCTTCTATCGAAATGTTAAGCGTCGTAGACAATGGCTTGCTAAAGGGAAAAGACCCCAGCCACAGCCGAGAAGGGAACTTCATGGGCAAAAGGTTCTTCTTTCAATCTGGTGGGATTGCCAAGGAATAATCCACTTTGAATTCTTACCACCTAATGCAACAATTAATGCTCAAATATACTGTCAGCAATTAGAGAGTTTGAACCCAGCTTCGAGGAAAAAAAGACCTGCTCTAGTGAATCGAAAACGGGTGATATTTCATCAGGACAATGCGCAACCACTAACAGCAAGTATCACGTCACAAAAGATTGGTTGGGAGAAAGTTCCTCATCCACCTTATTCTCCCAACCATGCTCCTTCAGACTACCATTTGTTTCGTAACTTACAGAATCATTTGGAAGAAACAGCTTTTGTAACACAGGAAGAGTTTAAAACTGACATTTGTGAGTTCTTCGAATCAAAGCCTAATAATTTTACAGTAATGGAATTAGTACGCTTGTTAATAGATGGAAGGAAATCATAGATAATCAGAGAAAATACTTTGTTTATTGAATCAGTAATTAAATGTAACATTTGGTCACTTGTTTCAAAATTCAAAATTTGAACAAAACTTATGGGATGACCTGATATTTGATTTGTTATCAGTCAACTGGTTTTGAATTCAATGTCGAATACAAGTCGCTAGAAAGCACAGTGCATATTATGTGAAAATTTAGAATTTCTCAAGATAGAAATAAAGAAGAATATACATCAACTAGTGGATGTGGTATGTTGTTGCAATAGACCGTAAAGTAGAATTAGCAATACGTGGAAATATTTGTGTTTTATGGAGACATTATTTGAAATTAATTATAAGAATAATAGCACAAGTAGAACATCTATAATAATCCCATCACAAGCTTGTGAAAAATTACAAAATATGTAAAAATGCGAACAAAAACTCCGAAAACGGCACTGTTTAAACTGTGCTCCAGCATGTTCATTACAGTCGAACTCTCTGCCTTTAGCAGACAAGAACCCAAACTTTCGTCAGGGGAGTTATACAGGCCCTGAACCCGTTTATGCGGGTTTTATGGAATATTGTTAGCCGAGACTACGGGCGCGGTGAACCCAAGGTAAACGCGGCCTTATGTTACATACATCCCTCGTGGGGGGCAGTCTTTTAAATATTAATGGCACTGTTTAAACTACGATTACTGAAATGAGTTATCGAGTTTCATCTACAGGGTGCCCCACCAAAAACATGATATTTTAGATTTAGTATATGATCATATTTCTAGTTTTCAGGTCACATCTAACATTTGAGTAATTGTTCTATTTTAAGCTACTATCATTTAATTCTTTGCTTTTGTTTGAATAACTGTAGCAAAAATTCCAACAATTAATATAGTGTATCAAAATTCCTGTTTTTTGTAAGGCACCATGTATTAGTGCTACTTTGAAACATATATAGGATGACGAGCATAAAAGTATTTTTTTAATTGTTTCATCAAAAGCGAGGTGATAAATTAACTACCGCACATGGGATTACTGAATATGAAATAATTGGGTTTGGTTTGGTTTGTTCTACGGCATATCAACCTAAAAGTCATATTTAATGCCGACAAGTTTTTTTTTTTTATTGCTGGTAATATTTTCTTTCAAAACTATATTACTGGTAATAATGTATTGCTGGTAATATATTTTACAAAAATGTATTGCTGACACTAAAACATATTTTTACAATTTCATAGTCTTTTTACCACAGTTTGGGCGTTAAAACTTTCCCCATATTTGGGACCATAACATGCTACCACTCCGGGTGAGGTTGGACCTGGGAAAACCAGAAATTACGTGGTTGTTCCTCAAAACATCCTGATCACAAGCCTTGCTCTCGGATGTAGTTTCTCGTCTTACCCAGGATGCAGATGCAGTTAATCATCATACCCATGACAGAAAATAATCTGTGAAAAAACAACAAATTTAGCAGTTAAAAGAACAAAAATTAAAGAATAGATGACGATTGAATGGATTATATATATATATATATATATATATATATATATATATATATATACTATCTATATTTCTCATGTTGTCTGTCTGTGTGTCTGTTGTGGGCGTTGTTACCTCGCCCAGGCCGCATTTCTCACACGATTTCGATGCGTTTTTCACCACAAGTTTGCAAATGGCTGCCGTAAGGACATGACGGAGCCCAATTTTTTAGTTCGGACTCAGGTTCCGAAAAAATTGATAATCGAAAAAATCTGCTTACAGATGGAATAATCGCATTTCAACCAAATTTGACACCCTCTTAGTGTCTACCATTAGAAGTATTGTCCAGAATTTTCATGACCACAGATACCCTAAACAGACCGGAAAATCGATAAAACCCAAAAACAGATACACCCAGATTTCGCCTAAACAGCATGTCGGTTTTTAGCGAAAACCGACCGGATTTATGAGGAGGCCATTGGGAGTCACCATGTAAAGTTTCAACTCTGAGCACCCCCCAAACAGAGTGCAAATCGACAATCGGTCAACCCTTAAAAATGTTTTTTCTGGTTGGGTATTTCCTAAATGCTGATTAATTTAAGGTCACGCTCTGCGCGGGAAGAAACAGGTCAGTGTGTGCAGTGGAGTGGAAGAAAACATTTAACCTCAAATTCTGAAATTCGGCTTTTTTATCCCTGCTACCAGGTCTGACTTTGACCCACAAATGACATATTCGACTTTGCCAACACTTTTGCTTTAATCGTCGCATCTTACCAAAATAAGCACTTCCTTTATTCGCGTCATTACTGAAAAAACTCGCATACGTGCTGAGTGAAAATGGTTCCGCCCTCAGCAGTCCGGTTTTCCAATTGTTTAAACCTTTTTCCCTTGCCCAGGCCGCATCCCAGACCTGACATGGAGTTTTTGCGCTAGAACAGCAGGGCTTCCACCCATTCTTCAAACCTAATGCCTGGAAACGGTTAGCGGCTTTCCCTTGTCGCATAAATCAAACGAGCAAACGCTTCATTGCAGCTCCTTGCATTCTCATCGCCGGCATCACGTGCGTTAGAGCCAAGCTGCATATGCAGCAGGCAGCTTGACCCCATTTACGGCCAAGCCTTGCGCTTGCCAAATCCTGCGCGCGTGCTCATCGCCGCCATCACGTGCGTTAGAGCCAAGCTGCATATGCAGCAGGTAGCTTGACCCCATTTACGGCCAAGCCTTGCGCTTGCCAAATCCTGCGCGCGTGCGTGAATCCGGGCTAGCATCTTCCATTTTGCGTGAGCTCATTCATTGGTCTAAGTCATGGCCATTGTCCAGGCTACACCAATCAATGACAAGTCACGCTCCCTTTAAATACTTTCAGCACGGCTGCATCCGTACTCACGTCTTGATTTGATTGTCATTAACGCATCTGTCCTTGGATTAATTGAGAGCTCCCTGCTACTGCAAGTTACCTATTTGCTTAAACGTTTGCATTGCCCATTTTATCTCCGCGTGCTGCTTCTACTGCGCAGCCCAGTCCATCTTTGTGTTCCATACCTATTTCTACCTTTTCCTAGTTCAGTTTTGCTATTAGACAGTTAACTATTGTCGCTAGTTACTTCTCTTCTGCCTTTACTACGCGGCCCAGTACACTACTTTTTAACCTTCAATGCTTCAACGTTTTGATTGCGTAACCTCTCCCTACAGCGACGTTTTCGTGCTGCCAGAAAGCACGGCCCCTAGCTAGGAGAAGCTTTTTCCATACTGCTCCATTGCATTTTTAGTTTTCGTATACAACGAGGATGCACCGCTTCAGCTTCGGCATCAACTTCTATTCGCATTCTTACACAGCATTTCTACAACCCTTCAAATGGCTCCTACTCGATGAACATCCGCACGTCAGCAACTGAAGACCCCTAAGACAGTTGATGTCACCTTTATATTTCTAGACCATGTGGTCATACTACTACTATTACTCATAATAATAGTAATGATTTTTATTATTATTATTATTATTATTATTATTATTATTATTATTATTATTATTATTATTATTATTAATATTATTATTGGTGGTGGTGGTGTTGAATATGGTATGTTCTTGTCAGAGTGTAATTTTAAGTGCCTACTTGCCAAATACCCTCTGGTCTCTATGAATGAAAACGCGATGCAGGGGAGTTATCTTTTCACATCATTTTTTATGAAATACTTCATGAATATGTCTGTTTCCTTTGGTACAATTTTCCTGTTATTATTATTATTATTATTATTATTATTATTATTATTATTATTATTATTATTGTTGTTGTTGTTGTTGTTGTCGTCGTTATTATTTCCTTTGATTTCTGGTGTGTACTCATTTTTTCCTGGTCCCGACCAGAGACCGAAAGCAGAAATGGCACTATGACATTCTCTACTGAGCTATTTAAAAGAAAAAAAACTGACACATATTTTACATAGATAAAGCCCTTCGCAAGATATGGGCTGTACTCGAGTGATCACTTTTTTTGTATTTCTTTAAGGCATAGGCTGTCAGGTATCCCGGCAATGAGTCTAATGGAATCATTCACATTCAGCCAGAGGGCTCCAACTACAACTGCATTTGTTGATATTCCCATGTGCCACAATTTTTTGATTTCAATTTCAAAGTCCATCTATCTTGATAGTTGTTTTTTTTAAAGTTTTTCATAGATATATTGCAGTCTGCTAGGGCTGCTATTTGAATAAGAAGGCACGTTATGTGTTTGCAGTCTCTGATAAAATCTCTGGCTGATTAGATTTGTTTGTTCACTCTGTATGTATTATAAAGTCTCAAAAATTGTTATAAGTCTTATCTCCGTAACCGGGTTTTAGTGGTGTTCATACCAATTTCTTTCAGTTTCCTTTCCGTATAAGTTGCAATTATTCCAGTGCAGATATGGTACCATTCTTTCATGTCGTGTTTTATATTCAATGGGTGATAACAGCGCAATTGCTTCTGGATATTTATCACAGAATCTGTATTTTAGGCTAACGCACATTTTCAGTATGATTACTTGATAATTTCTAGTTAGCAAATATTGGCTCCGTGCAGCACGAATAAAACCTTCAGTTTCATCTTTTAACTCCGCACTAAGTGGCATTTCTTGCGTACGGGGTTTGTCTACATCAGCTTGTTTGGTACAGGTAGAATACTGACCGTGAAGCGGTTTATTTTGTCAACATTTCTGTATTTGGCCGGTTTCATTTGCTTTTGTTTTATTTTTTAAAGTATTATTCAGCTTCAGTCCATCTATTGCGCTATACTTGTATTTTTCCATCCATTTTAAACTTCATTTTGAAATAATTAGCTTCCTTTATTACTGAATAAATTCACTTAGGACTTCCATATCCTTTATTATCATTACTTTTTATTTCCTTTGATTTCTGGCGGTTACTCATTTCTTTCCGAGGCCCGCCTAGGGACCTAAGGTTAGAAATGGCATCATGACATTTTCCACTGACAAAAATTTTTAAAAAATACATATATAAAGCCATTCGTAAAGTGTGGGCTGTTCTTGTGAGAACAATTTTTTGTATATCTTTGACGCATGGACTTCCAGGAATCCCTGCAATTAGTCTACTGGAATCTTTTCCGACCAATCCTAGGGCTCCAACTACAATAGGGATTGTTGATGTTCCCATGTGCCACATTTTTTAGATTTCTGTTTTAAGGTCCTTGTATTTTGACAGCTTTTCGAATATCTTCAAAGATACATTGCAGTCTGCAGGGACTGCCATATCAATAAGGAGGCACTTTTTTGTTTGTGGTCTCTATCCTAAAATAACTATTTGGTGTCTATGAATTGAATTACGCGACAAAGAATAAAATGTTTTAGTCCATCTACATTTTGTTATAATGGTCATATCCCGATTCGTCTACATTGTATGTAAATTAACTTATTTTTTGATGGTTTATTTCGTAAGGTTTCTTGAATATCACTGCCTATAATTATAATGTTCTTTGCCATATTTCAAAATTTTCAAGATATCAAAAAAAAAGTTAGTCACTTATAAAGTTAGTATGACTAAAATTACTTTTCTGTTTGCAAATATCTCTTGTGCGTGACTGTTGCAAAAATATTCTGCCCGTGACACCAATACTTTTTAGAGGATTATAATTTATTTTAACACGTTGTATATATAATCAAAAATATAATGAGTGGGATTCAGTAATGAAATTCAGCAAATGTTTATTTTCTCTCATGGCAACAAGTAGTCTTTGACAATACACTCTGTCAATAAAGGAAACTAATTAAATAATAATCATGTCTCTATTTTCTCCTCAAATACTTTGGAAACCGGTAGTTTTAGAAAGAATTCAAATTTTAAAATCAAATATTTTCAGCAACGCCCTACTCTGCTGCTTAGAGGTAGGTATTCTCTTCACTAACGAAACAAGCTTTGTTTTATAAAATCTTGCCACTTATGCTTCATTTTATACATTGTAAATCAGAAAAAATTCAGTGAGAATAATCAGGAATTGACAAGAGCCCCTGAGGGAATAGATGTAAGACACATATAATGATGTGTCTCTTGTCATACGCTGGTGTTTTAATGTTGCGAATAAACTACCCTTATGGGAATAATATCATCACTTTCATTTTATTCGTCCATATGTAAGCTGTCACAGGAAACTGGCATACATCACTTGTGTGTAAATAAAGTTAAATATAAGCAATAACAAAAAGCATGTTTTTTTTACACGTTCAAAAGATATAAACACAATATCTACATCACTTGTAATTATACGTGCGAAATTCCGTGACCTCCAACTTTGTATTACTGAAAACAGGCACGTAATTAATTAATACGAAACTCTCCAATCAAATGAGAAATGCTTAGCAAATTGTTTGGACAACACTGATTTAATTGGACGCGAAAATTGTTAAGATACTCTAATACCAGGATAATAATTACCAAGAAGACAGGAAAAATCCGAGAACATCAAAAAGTAGGTACCGACGTTTCAAAATGATTGCAGCTCCATTTATCCAGGCTAAGGCAAATACATTTAAAGATGAAAAAATACATCAGGTAAAAACCAAACCTTGGGAAATTTGCAGACATATCTGTAAGGAAATTGACTCAATGTTCATAGCAGGATAACAAAAATTATCGAAAAGAAAGGAAACACCTGCGGACATCAGAAAGTAGGTACTGACTTTTCAACACAATTATAGCGCCACTCATCCAAGTTAAGACAAATTCATTTAGAAATAAAAATAAATAAATCAGTTAAAATGCGACCCTTGTGAAATTTGCACACATATCTGGAAGAATCTGTATTCAAGGTACATGTATCTTCAATCAGTCATTCATTTCAGTGTTGCATGAAGTAAACCTCTACTCTCAACAAATGACAAAACTACCATTTTAAACCTACAAAAGCATTTAGACTAACCGGAAGATTTCTAGTAGTTTATTATTTGGACAGATGAATCAATGATAGAAATGTTTGGTCACAATACAAACTGCCATATTTAGAGAAAATTTAAAAGTGCCTGCTACAGAAATACCCTCATTCGAACAGTGAAACCTGGTGCTTTTCTGACACTGGACTTCGACAACACTATATTATCCACTGGACTTCGACAACACTATATTATCCAACGAAACGTGAATTGAAATATCTGAGTCGGAATATACTGCCATCAGTAAGGGTGTTGAAGCTTGAATATATATGGTTTCTGCAACAAGACAATGAACTTAAGCATACTATCAAATATACCAAGGAATGGCTTTAAAAAGATAATTTTAAATCTGGATTGGTTTCAGCCAATCCAGTATCTCAATGTAATATGATTAGACATGAATTTAGCCGTTCCTTTCAGATGTCAACCTCCTTCAATTAATTGGGTTTTGCTAGCAGGAGTGTGGAAAATGTCTCAACAGTGGTCAGGGATTACAGATGGGTGATTGAAATAATAAATGCTAAAGAAGGTGCCGCAAGATATTGACTAAAAGGATTCAGGTACTTTTGCGCATATAACATTTTTGTTTGTGGTAAAATAAATCCATTTTTGAAAATAAATAATTAAGCATATCATTTTCATATATTTTTTTATCATCGTTAGCGAGGAATTATACAAACAGCATCCCTTGAAGTCCTGGTGGAATTATTGAATCTTAGAAGGTTACATGTGAAGAAATTAGACTGCACGTGAGAGATTTTCCATTGCAATATTTATCCTTCCGATTCATATTTAAAATTTGAAAAGTGAAATTATATATTCAAATTTTAAATATGAATCGGACAGATAAATATTTTAATGGAAAATCTCTCACGTGCAGTCTAATTTCTTTACATGTAACCTTCTAAGATTCAATAATTCCACTAGGACTTCAAGGGATGCTGTTCGTATAATTCATCGCTAAATATGATAAAAAATATATGGTCGTTTACCCATAACATTCCAGTAGATAGCTCACTGCAAGTAATCCACGTGTTATATTCTTACAGCTTAGAGAAATAAATCAGACGAAAATTGGATTATTGCTCCCGTATCTATGCCGGGACTCTACAATCCTCTCTTTGCTAACACATTGCAAACGCTTATTCACACCTTTCCATTCTACAATCGCTTACCCATATACTAAAACTTAAAATTTTCTATCTAAAATTATGCTATTTCTATTGAAAGGTATTGACGAGCTGCATTCCATAGTTCCCTCAGCTGAGAACTTAAAAGCTAAGAACCGTCATAGCATGTGCATATGGTCGAAATATACAAACTATCTTTGTTTCCCCATAGTTAGAATGAGGTTTCATTTACAGAGTTTCTTCCAAATAGGATCTGCTCAGGGGAACAGAATACTGAGACGATACTTCCCTTGTTACTATATGTTGAGTCTTGACTCAATGTTGAACTCGCCTATTTCATGGAATAATAATGCAACACAAAATGTACTTGGAACAAGAATGTATTATAACAAGAAAGTGTACATAAAAAGTACATATAGTATTTCTGTATATTTCTGGGAAGACGTTCCTGGAGAATGTGTTGACTAGTCGCAGTCGATCAGAGTCTCTAGTTGGATCTCGTGATTCCTTCTTCTTCCGTCTTCCGGTACCAACCACTATTTATATAGTTGGTAGTCACCTATGCAGATTAGGTGGATCCCACCACAACACTATATTACCAACGTTTTCAAGTGCAATGTGAACTGTTATCCCTCGTATCAATCTTCCCCATCTACACTGCTTATCCTCTCTTCTTGCGTCGATAAAACTTAATTCAGTAATGCGTTTCATTTAGTGTTTCTTGCGACTTGTATATTTTGAGAAAATTGTAGAATTCACGAATAATAAAATAAATGGAAGGGTCATCAGCTGGCCAGTATTTTCATTTTTTTCTGAAGTTTTAGAAATATATTATTTGTGGAAAGTCGGTGTCTGTTCATAGGAACAATACTCGTTAATTTGATCGCTAGGTATTAATGCAACGTATCCATTTCAACAGTACACTTTGTCAAAAATTCACTTTTTCAAGAGTTCATCTCAAAAGTGATAACAACGTAAGAACTGACAATAATAATGGATGTTTCAAAAGCCAGTTTCGAATTTATAAAAGGGCAGGAGGAAAAAGCAGGATTTCAATGGATGCTAGTCAATAACGTCATACGAAATTCAATCCAGAATGACAAACAATATGGATTTCACTCATCTTGTCCAACTCCATATATTTCAACTGTCATCCCACTCATAATTACTTAGCATTTTAGTAGTAGCTTTGTTATCTGAGACTTGTCGACGCCATCTGAGAAATTTCGGCGCAAACGTTTGCTGTATGAAATTACCAGCTCTGGCATCTCTGAAAGTGTTTTCAGGAACATGAAGTCCTTCATTTCAAGTAGGTCGATGAAGGCTGTTTTGGTTGGCCAATCTTCTGAAGAACATAACATCAAATACAACTGAATAGTGAGTTCGATCCCCACTAGGAGCCCCATACTTTTTGCGTTGTACCACATCTTAGCTCGGCTTAGAAAACTAACACAGACGATACGGTCTTGATGGCTTGTGTTATGTCAACGAAAATTCGTTGTCACTTTTGTAATGTCAACGAATTCTCGCTGTAATTTTCGTAATGCTCGTTGTAATAGAGACTTTGTAATGGCAGATACAACTATAGTACTCCGTTGAACAATGCTGGTGTCAGACGCCTTCGAATAGCACTAATAGTACTTGCTCGATAATACTTGCTCGAAAAGTAATGGTGATCCGAATATTAATAGAGGATAGAATAGAAATGATGGTGTTACGCTACTTCCTACTTTATGTTAATCACTTGGTCATGTGATCCACTTAATTCTATAATTAGATTACATTTGTTTGCTCTCTGGCGATCTTTGTTCAAATTCCAGTGTATGTAGCGCAGTCAGAAAAGAAATTTAAAATAGTATTGACATATATACGCTCTTTCTACCCCCTGTTTTTGGGCTGACTAGATACATTATTGGATAACATATGAAAAGTTTCCATATGAAAATTAAACAGATAATTGCAGTCGATTTTACATCAGATCAATCGCTAGCAGAATTAGGTAACTTTGGAATTATTATTGTTATGGAAACTTAACTATAACGATAATGGACTCTTCCTGACTCTATAAATACTGCGCCTCTCAAAGAGAGGGAAGACAGAACGAGTCGAGACCTAACGAGTCAAGACAATATTAGTTCACTCTAAACCAGACTGACAGTTAATACTAACACCTTCAAATTCTTGTATTATATTTCTGTTGTAATATATCTTTGTTATTTTCTACTCTTGTGTTCGTGTTGTTCTTCCTTGGTCCTAACCTTGGATCATAACCGTGGTGCGAGGATATTGACCCATAACAATTAATCCTTTTTCTCTATAGCTAAACATAAATATTACCATATTTGACGGCATATAAGACGCACGAGTGTTTATGACGCGCCGCAATTTCAGTAGGGCAAACCAAGAAAAATTAGTAATTAGTAAAATTACTAAAACCTTTAGTAAATGTTACAGGCCAGGCTATATTTATAAGGTATTACTTTGGTTAAATAAGTTATGATTACAATTAAATGAAAAATAATAGAAAATAAGAACACCGATCTATAAAAACTTTATTATATCCAAAGGTAAAAAAAAACAAAATAAAAATCAAGCAATTATTATACTTGAACAAAACAATAGTTACTATTAAAATTCAGTCAAAAAATTTCCTTTATATTATCTGTACGACGTGCATCTTGTAAACGTCTTAGCGGAACAATTAGGATATAACAATTCTGATTGTTTTTATACCAATACAATCGGAAGATGTCGCAAGAAGAATATTAATGAAACAAATATATTTTACAAATATATAATTTGAATTGATGGCATATAATTTTAGTGACAGAAAGTACTAATATTAAACATGATGGAATTAATATAATGAATATTATCACTGATAACACTTTTAATCTGCACAATACCAAGAAACATTATTACAATATGTATATGAAAGTTATTCTAAAGTCTAAGCTAATAATAGCTAATTTCGGCTGACTATGGCGAATCTTACATATGGCATATAAGACGCAGGGGAATTTGAAAAGATATTTTTAGTAAAGATGTAGGCCATATACGCCGTCAAATACCGTAATTATCTTACGGTATAAATTCTATTGCAAAATTCATCAACATTTTGAATAACATACATCAGTTAGATCATGGCTCTACATAACGCCATTGTATTTGTTTCTCTGTATAATAATTTCTTCTTTCTGGTCCCTCATTGATTTTCTGGTACATGTTCTGCAATGTACTTTCTCAAATTTCCCCAGATTCAATTATCTTTTCAGTATATACAGTGGTTGTTAAAAACAAACTATTTTTCCTCTTTAGTTATCCGAAAATTGACATATGTTTAGCTTAGACTCTTAGCAGCCGATATGATATTGTATATTGTTCTTCATAAATGCATATTGTTTTCACAACATACATCGTTAAAAAAAACATCAAAGTCGCTTAAAGTTTCTTCATATAGAGCGATTTTGCGGCCGATTTTTCCTCCGATCATTCTCCCCCAGAGCTCAACGGGGAAAAACCGTTATATAGTATAAGACGCTAATGTAATTTATCACCAGTGTTCAGTCTAGACCTGAAATGGAATAATAGAACATAAAAAACAAGACTCAAAGAAACAGAATATTTTGAAAAGAATATTCGAACACACATTGACATTTCCTTTCAATATTACGTCTGAATGAGTTTAAACAATACACACACACACACACACACACACACACACACACACACAAACACACACACACACACACACACACATACATACATACATACATACATATATACACATACATACGGGGTGGGAGTATTTGAAATGTGTATACATTTTTATCCATCCTCATATGAAATTAAAAGGAATACATTTTATGGATACAACGGTTCATAACTGCGGACATTTGATTCACATGTATATTGGGATCTGGAAATGTCATTATTGCTAAATTTACTTGCTGGCAGAAGTTTAGATGTAATGCCCCCCCCCCGATATATATATATATATATGTGTGTGTGTGTGTGTGTGTGTGTGTGTGTGTGTGTGTGTGTGTGTGTGTGTGTGTGTGTGTGTGTGTGTGTGTGTGTGTGTGTGTTTGTATGAGGCTCAGTTTTGTGCAGGTGTCGTGATTATTTTTTCAATTACGTGTGTATATATATTTTCGTTAAACAAAAACGATATACCCTAACGTAAATACCTTATATATATATATATATATATATATATATATATATATTAGCGTGAGTGCGTACATATGTAGATCAGATTTTATTTTAGGAAGCAAAAATTATATATGGACGTCCCAATTGATCATAATATATGTAAGTTGCAGTATTTTTCTAAAAATCTCCACCTCTTCTGGAAACTTATTTTTAAGACCGAATTTTGGATTGAGAAAATGTAACAAATAGGCTGTACGTTTTTCATAATGTAGGAAGTCGTGTGCCAACAGCACGTTTTCCGCGGTAAGATACGAGCTTATCTCGCATTTCTACTAAAAAATATTACATCTGTCTGTCTGCCTCTCTATCTTTTGGTGTATCTGTATTTGTATACATCTCTTCGTACGAACCTAGATCACAATAAACATTTTCTACATAGATTTCATGTATGTACCTCTGTGTGCCTATGTGCGTGTGTGAGAGAGAGACTTGGGGTGTCGTTGGCGTGTGTGTATGTATATTTTCGTGAGCATATTCTCGTGTAAGAAACAAAGAAGAAGAGAGAGAGAAATAATCTGTAACAAACAGCTTTTAGAAGTGATAAGTTAATTTACACAATCACTTCATAGTGTTTATTCTCGTGGCGAATAGTCAGTATATTTTTCCAGTCTTTAGGGTGTGGAAGCAGTTCAGAGAAATTTCCGAGCAGACAAAACTGAAAAGGCTATAATTAATCTGAATAAATATTCAGGCTTGGTTTCTTACATTACACAGACACAGACACGCCCTTACCAAATTTGTTGTATTTTTGCAGGAAGATTATTCAATATAGAAGTGAGAGTGTATGTAGATATAAATAGTGTGTGCATCGAAGAAACTGCTGCATTATGGCCACCAGATTCACGCTTTAAACCATTATCCGGTATTCTTCATATATGTCTATTTCTACGTCTACATTCTTTATATATATATATATATATATATATATATATATATATATATATATATATATATATATATATATATATATATATATATATATATAAAAATGAGTACATATTATTACTTTGACTCTGAGATAAAAATAATGAATTAGGTACATGAAGACAAAGTTTATAAAAAAATTCAACACATAAATTGGGATGATCAAGACTCTATATAAAGTCCTTTTATTCCTGATCTATATAATTATTGGTTTTTGCTTCATTTATTTTTCTAGGCCCCTTCGCCGATGTTGCGTTTTATTGTCCGTAAGCTATTTTTCAAGTTTATACGCAGATTCCTCAAAGATTCAGTTGTTTTTCAATATGTTGAATAGTTGTTAAATCCAACAAACTTTCACGTAAATTGTTAGCGGCGGATATTTTATTGTATATTATTCTTCATGAAATGTTCTTGATTTCTCAACATTTATCGTTGGAGCAACATCAACGTTGCTTAAAGTCTGGTCTTCACATGTACCTTTCATTCTACATATGCGACGTAATATGATGCAGAATATGTAAATAACGTCCTAATCTGATTTCTTCTATACGAAGAACAGTCTCAATCCCGGAACACATTGCTCAAAATTCTAAAGGAATTCCTAATTCATTCTGTGCACTCTCAGATTCATACCACAAATCATGGCCTCTGTTACAGAAACAACCCTATTAATAATGCTCGGAATATTTTCATCGCTAATACGTAAGTCAGTTTTTCGAGTATGTTTTTGCTGAAATCCATGCATACAGTTTTTCTAAGTATTCGATCATTCATCAGGATTTGATTGACTAACATCGTAGTCGAATTAAATTTCCGTTCTGTCTGCGGCATATCCACAACATCGTCTGTAATAGCTTTCTAAGCCTCTCTTATGTGTGGCTCAAGGCCGAGTGTATGGCACACATAGTCGTAATTGTTCTAGCGCGAGATAAACTAGCTAACCCTTACACCACGTTAACGTGCCACCAAAGTATCGTCTGTGGAGTGTATATTGTTAAAATCTTACGTCCCCTGTAACTTGTTTAACTTATATTTTACATACTCGGGGTATATATCAGATAATATCATCTGTGATTTGAAAATGATATACGGTAACTTTAGCGTGTATTGACAAAAGATATACCCTAAGTATGGAAAATGAACAATCTAAACGATGGATAGAATAACAGGTTCTATTTAAAATATCTGATATTATTGAAACGACGCCAATTATATAAGGAAGGTAGAGGCATATATCAGCTGAAGCGGTGTGAATATAAATATAAATTTTTATAGTCATCTGAACAAAAAAGTGTATAATAATGCAAAAATGACCCAAAGAAATAACGCACGTGTTAGGTACTCTGAAACCCTCAGTAGACCTAGAATAATGGTGTATATCATCTTGGATCTTAAGAAAGACATGGGACCCATCAATTTGCGTCATTTAAACTGTGACACTTATTCCGACTCATCCACTTATTAAGTTTTGAAGTGGTACTTGCCTTACTGGAATAAAACACTGCTTCTTACCTGGATATTGTGTGCTTCATCACTGCTTAATATCACATAATTTGTTACAATGGATAAAACGGATAAGCAACGCAAAGGTGAATAAGACAGGTGAGTATTAATACGAAGTATCACATTAGCATGGGAAGCAGAATAAGAACAATATACTACTGCTGATTTAATAAATAGTTTATCTCTAATCGCAAGTTGTTTAAATAGTAATAAGAGAGACTCCTGATGAAGTACAACGGTCGAAAATTTATGAATATTTCAACGAATATAAGTATGCTGGGCGATATAGCAAATAATATATTTGCTTTTTTTACACAATGATTTTTGAAAAAATCCTTTTTGAAAATTAAAAAAAAAAGGTTATTTTTATTATTCAAAAAGTCACAGTAATGTGTAACGATTTTCCAGTTCATTCATATTTATATTTCGATCGGTTCACGATCATGATCAATAAATATCTATTATAATTATTTTGCATTCATTGCAAACTTCAGTCGTGATGCAACTTTCAAAGTAATCTTCAATGCATATATGTAGAAATATGAGCTGTTTTCAAGAAATAATTAAAAATAAACGTTGGGGAAAGTCATTTTTTTTTATTAAAATTCATCAAAGATTCTTTTCATCAGTGATTCGTGGCGAAAATTATTACAGGATAACTAAAATATTTTTATGTTGGTGATTTACGCTATAAACTATGCCGTTGGCGCATATTCGTATTTCCTCTTGCATGTTTGGGGCTTTTATCTTATCGATAAGCAGTATAATATGCATCAAAACAAGTTTAGAAACACTAAACCATGGATCAAAACATTTACTTTGTAAAGTTGACACGAAAGAAAGATGCGCGTTAAAAATATATATTTTTTTTACCCTTATATTTAATACGCATGTTTGGAAAAAATCGATTGGGAATTTTTATAACTTTACACATCAAAAATCTGATTTGTTAATATTTTGAAGAGGTTTTGCGTCGAATCCAATGTTCGTAGTGGGGGTAGCATGCAGGTTTTCTTCAAAAGTTGAAGACAACTTATTCCCGGACACATTTTTGCGCTAGTACAGTTGTTTCTGTCAAACCGTGAAATGAAAATCGCCCTGAACGACCACTCGTCTACAACATATTGAACTAACGCGGATCTGTCCCAGGGCTCCATCCCTGATCCTACCCTGTTTTAAATCCTCATTAATGACCCTCCCGATGACATCAGCTCTCAACTTAGCATCTATGCTAAGTACTAAAGCTGATCAGTCCGACAAGATTAAAACAGAAACTGATGTATAAAAGAACGTGAAGACCGTCGTTAACTTGGCTAAAAGGTTGTTTGGCAATTTTAACGGATCCAAAACCAAACTTAAATCTATTAATCTGATGTTATCCCCCCCAAAAGTGACTCTTTGAGCCGTCTCGGGCAAACATTCTTAGCTGAGATGAAATGAAAAACTTTATCGAATCCACTGCTAAGTCAGCTGCTTAGAAGGTCAGTTCACTATGTCAGGCGAGACAATTCTTTGTTGAGATCAAGATCAGAGATGACAGATAAAATGGAAGGGGCTATATGCATATCACTCATTAGAGAATCAGTTCTAATTGGTAATTTAGGCAGAGTAGATTTTGAGGAAAATTTCCGGCAAATCATTCACCTTTGTCAACAAAGAATAATAAAACCTTTACTCAAATGAAGAGTTGGGGAAGAAACACCTTGCACTTATTTAATAACCTATTACAGAGACGCTAGTAATCACAAGAGCCAAAGTTGTTAGAGGTTATGCGTTGCCTCATTCTCTCAGTAGACTGGGACTTAGCTCCTTCGAGGACTCGTTTGCATTTGTTACGAGCAGTAGCAAATAGATGACGGGAGCTGTCACGCTGGTATAACCGGAAATAGTGATTACTGTGTGCTATGGTGGTCGAGAATACGAGTGTGATCCCTGGAAAAGTTTCTTGTTTCACCTGGTATTTCTGAGAAAGGATAAAAGCGCCCATGCTGGCTTTAAGCAAGGAAGAAATCTCAGTGTCATAATTACCAATTGGGCGTTTGAAGATGTCAGTCCAAGTGGGTCAAGAAGAAAATCGTGGAATGAGTCCCAATCAACGTGATGGTAACGGAAAGATGTCTTATGGATAGGGAGTTGATTTTTAATTGTTTCGATTTACTGTGATGACGGTATTGCGGAGCTCGGCAAGAGCGAGGAGAGGAGGTAAGAAATAGATCGAGTAGAGAAGCATGTTGCTCAGTTTGGCTATGGAAACGAGTAAGGGACTGTGCAATGGAAAAATGTAATGTTTGTATACCGGCAACATCAGTATATTTGGAATGTTTCAACCACACGCGCATGCGCGGGCAAACACACACACACACACACACAAAAAACACACACATACACGACTTAGTCTAGACAGGTAGTAGAACAAAAAAGAGAGAAAGAGAAGTAGAAACACGAAAGTAATGCGTCTGATATTAAATTTATTATATGTCCGATTTAATAGTTAACATTCTCGACAATGTCACACATTGTAAAATCATATTAAAACAGAATCAAGAAAATACAGCATAAATTCGTTGTACACAATGCTGAAGGAGTGCTTGGAAAATTTAATCCTCACGGTTAGATGCAAGAGAGCTAGGGGCAGTCGGCGAGACAATGACCTGCCGAGCATGTCGGAACGTGACTGTGGCCTTAGCTTTAGCAATCGGAAAAAAACTGTTAGGGCTCATAAGAGATAGTATATTTTGTAGAGCCATCATCGCCTATGTCTTGAGGAGACGAGGCCCATGAAAATTATATATGCTATAACTTCTATGTTAAATGTGAAATGAAATGCCATATCCATCTATTGAAGAATGTTATGAACTTTTGTTTTCAACGCAATGTTCCGTATCCAAAATTGTACACTTAAATTTTAGTAAGTCCAAGATTTTATAACAAATAATATTTTGCACCTTGGTACAAATAACATGAGATTATTTGTTGTGGGGAAATGGTTAACGAGCTGCCCAAACAAACTTTCATAATTACGTAATACGCTAGGAAAAATAAAAAAAGTGTTTCCGGCTGGTAAGTAATATCTAATACTGTGTAAGGTTGGGGATACTGGAAAATCAAAATATACTTGAGGAAGACGCTTGGAGGGAAATTAACTGGATCCTCCGACGAATGTTCAATACACTGCAAAATTTCGTAGAATAGGAAACTGCTGGTAAAATTTTCAACGAAATACGTCCAATATTTGTCACACAAAACGTGAAAAATAATTTGAATATTTAATAGTAACCAATCCTATAAAAGGTATGGACAACCAGGTAAATCCGTTTGTAAACCTACATTAATATATGACAGAATATGTATCGTAAAATCAGTAAAGGTTTATTATTGTATGGTAAATAACCTAAACGCAATAATCATTATTTTTTAAAGATAATCCTTTTATGTTACATTGCTGTTTAAAATAAAATGAAGCAATCTACGGGAAATATAAATTTTAATTGCAGATATAATTTACCCCAGCTCCAGCAACTCTGAGTTAAAAATGGGTCCGCACTAAAAAAAAGTAAGTTTTATGCAGTAGCGATAATTTTGCATACCTTGTTTTATTATAAACAATTAATTTACACTCTATTTTTTTTCTCTATATCGGAGGGCCTAACCTAAAATTCCTCATATAAAATGTAATTTGGTCAACAAGAAGAGTATACAGAATTTGCCTAAATATATATTTGTCTGACGCAGATAATTCATGTCTTGAAAATTAGAATAGAGCAGTCAATGAAATGCCGAACACGTACGGATTAGCTTAGCGTTCAATCATTCTGATGAATATTAAGTGTATGCACCAGGGAAAATTTATGTTGAAAGAGAAAATTGATGGGTAAAACAAATTACATTTTTATAATTAGACTTGGGAGTTACAGATAGATAGATAGATAGATAGATTTATCAGGGAGTATTTGTTTACTACTTTGATTGACGAAAGTTATTCACCTTCACCAGTTTAACAGTCATTAACTTATTCATACAAGATGAATAAATACTGAGTGATATTGTTGTTAGAGTGTATATTATATTCTGATATAACTTCTGATCAAACTAAAATGATTTTATACCTGTTTCGAAGAAGATGAATCTATGAACATTACCGTTTTCTGTATATAATCAACTATTATGAAGATGAACCGCATTACTTTTAAGCTAGTTCTTTAATATATCTAAGAATCATATATATATATATATATATATATATATATATATATATATATATATATATATATATATATATATATATATTGAAAATATCACATATTTTCCAACACATACCACATTATCTTTACATACAGAATGTTTCTTTGACTTTCTGTCATTATTCTTCTGTCGCTACACTCTACAAATATTTTTTATGGAAGATGTTTTCCTTCCTTTTGTTATATAATGTAACTTTTTATGTCCTATATTACCACACTTGTAGCACATACAATACTTAAAGGGACAGTCTTACCGCGGGATGTCATATGTCGTCCGCAACATTCCCCTTTTGAGAACTTTTTTCTCTAGTAAATATATTATTTTATTTATTAATATATACCTATTTCTCTTATTGTTGAGTTCGCCACCTACTGAACTCATGTATTTCTTTCGTATTGGACGAAACTACAGTTTACTCCGAATGTTTACTTCTACAATTATATTCAACTAATTCTTTGGGTGTTGGTTCCTGAACAATATCATACAGTTCCCTCACAAGTTTTATCTTTCTTGCAGGCATTTCTTCAGTATATATATTCTTTAACTGATTCCAATGCCTTCTGTGTTTCCATGTGTTTCTCTTTTACCATAAATATCAATTCTTTCAAATCGTGTCCTCATTACGCCGTCTTTTTCAATTTTTATAAACTTTGAAATACACTTATTTGCCACTTTTCAAACATTCTGTGTCATTTTGTTATCGGTTCTTATTCTTTTATGACCTGGCAACAACTTGTCGAACACCGATTTAATTTTCCTTACGAACATCAGTACTACCGTTAACATGTTTTTCGGTGTATTGGGATTCGGCCTTATCCGTTATACTCTTTAAATTTTTCTAGTGCTTCGATCAATTTTGATTACATGTATTTTAAAGCTCTCTTAAATATACCAGCAAACCGTTCAGCTTCTCCGTTTGAACTTGCGGGTAGGTAGAGATAGTAATATATTCAATTATGAATATTTTACATAATTTATTAAATGGATAAGCAATGAATTGTGTACGGTTAATTGAGACAATGGCATCCGGACTGACATAGTTTGCAAACTGTTCGTGTAAAAAAAAAAAACCTGTAACCATGTTTTTTTTTTAATTTCAAGCCATTTACGAAAGCTATCCACTACCACAAGATTATGTGATGCGTTTATTGAACCTGCGACGTCCATGTGTATTTTGACTACGATGCATGTATTTCATGTTAGGTGATGTTGCTTCCAGAGCACAGCATCTGCAGGCTTTTACTATTTTTTTAAATTTCGTCCGGCATACATAGCTTCTCATAACATAATCCATCCTTGAAATTATAGGATGCCCAGTATGAAATTCATTTAATATCGGGTTTTGCAATATGATAAGTATTACTACTCTTTGTACACACATCCATACACCGTCATATAGTGAGTAAGCATTCAAGTCTGGATTGCGTTCTAAGAAATATTACTTACTTTCTTTTAGTTGTCTCTTCTTGCTTTTAGTTTTGTTTCTTCCAGTTTAACTGGTATTTCTTGTACTACATAAAATAATTTTTTTTTAAATTTTTTATGTAAATTGTCATGCTGCAATAACAGTGTGCACAACCCGTTCACTATTTTTTGTTATCCATATTGAAAAACCATCAGTATGTCCTAAATTTTTGTCGATTGGTATTCCATCCTGAAATCGTAATTTAATAAGATTGTAACCCAGTTTTGTAATTTATTCTCTATGAGTATGGATTCATTTTGGTCGTTCTGTAAAGGAAAAATTCTCCAGTGCATAAATTTGTGAAATTTTTTCACTGTAAATATACTTGCCAACGCCTCATTTTCAATCTGGCTGTTGATGTTTTTTGTCGGTTGTAGGGAACGCAATTCATGTGCGATAATTTTCATGCTAACTTTATAATATTTATGTACAATTATTGCTCCTATACCATAGTTACCAGCATCTGAAGTCAATACGATATCTGCTTCTGGATCGTAGTACGCAAATGATAAGTCTGACATTAGTATTATCTTGGTTTCTTCAAACGCCTTCTGACATCAATCCATTTCCACATTATTCCTTTAAGGAAATTGTTAAGGGGATCTTACAAAAACCATATATTAGTTATATAGATTTTATAATATTTTGCTAGTCTTAGAAATGTTTGTAACCTTGTAGCCTTTGTTGGAGATGGCATAGTCTTAATTGCACTTGCCCTGGACAGATCTGGTTGATGAATATTTTTGTCAATGATTTGTCTTCGGTACTTGATTTTAACAAAAATATTTCGCCCTTTTCTTCAATGAGTTTCAGCCCATATGCTCGTATTTATTTTTCAAACTCTCTTTTCACGTGCCCAATATGTTGTTCTTTAAAAATACTTTTAATTAATATAACATACAGATGACGAACTGCGAAATCACAATCTACAAGAATACTGCCCATCACTTGTTGAAATATAGACGAACCTACTTTTTATCCCAAAAGGAAATCGCTTGAAATTATACAATCCCTTGTGCGTATTTATAGTTAGTGACTCTGAACATTCATATTCAACCTGTATTTGCAAATACGCTTTAGAAAGATCCAGCTTCGAAAAGTATTTTCCAGCGTTAAATTCGCAAAATTTTCCTCTGGTCTTGGTAATAGGTAGTTATGCGAAAATAAACATTTGTTAACCCTGTCGAAAAATCAGCATTTCTTTTTTTTGTTCTTTACATACAATCCTGGTGCTACCCATTTTGATTTGTCACTCTTTAATTACAGCTATTTTTTCAGCTCTGTCTAATTCTTCGTTTAATTAATGCAGTGATGCTTACAATTCCGGTTTAAAAAGAGGCGTCAGTCATGTTTCACTCAAAATTTCAATTAGAATTTGGAACACAGAGCTAACTCAGCTGAGAGAATATCTGGAAAACATTTTTTCAATTTTTTCCCAATCAATTTCTACATTATTTGTTTGGTTTAAACTGGTAGGTTTTCCACTTATATTTTGCAGATTACATTTATAGGTAAATCCCTGCACTCAAATACGTCCATTCAGTTCATACCAAATAAGTTTGTCGTATTTTACCACAAAAGTCTTAACTTTTAAACATTAAATGATATGTTAGTAGTCATTTCATCAAAAAAATGTGCTTCCCGACACGCCACATGCGATTTTTGACATTCTTTTTAATATGGCTTTGCTTCAATTTCATTGTGATATCACTATCAGGGTCTAGTTGCATCTTTACATATACATTATTAAATTTTAGATGCACAATTTTTATTTCTCTCATTATTTTTCCGTCGCTACACACTGTACAAATTTATTTATGCGAGAAAATTTCCTTCCTTTAGTTTTATAGTGTAACTTTTTATGTCCTATTTTTCCACACTTGTAGGACATACAATTCTTAAAGGGACAGATGTCTCAACTGATTCCAACGGAACTCTACTGACTCACGTTGTTTGTTATTTAACAATTCTTGCCTAGTTCATTTTGTTACCGGGGAATCTTATTTCTAAACAACAGTTTACAAAGGAAATATGTCACGTTCAATATTCTTAAGAATTATATATATATATATATATATATATATATATATATATATATATATATATATATATATATATATATATATATTACTTTAATATTTGTCGGATTTAATCCATTTCATAATATATATTGTCATTCTTCACAACAGACTACAATTTCAAAGTAGATAATACATAATACAGATCGAGAAAAACCTGCGAAGATGTGTGTTTAAAAGCAGTAATTCGATATTTTCTAGACTGAAAGTCCTCTGTGGTCGAATGGTCATAGCACGTTAGGCTTAATGACGATTCGTATAAGACAGAATTTTGATTCCTGTCGGAGGATTCATATTTTCTACAAAATTAACATATTGTCCAATACATTCTAAAATTTCTCACAGACGTGCTGAAAATATTATGCCTCCCTTTTAAAATGAATCTTTAAATTTTATGTTATCCAGAATTATCTACCTGCACACATAGACTCCCGTACGAACACACGCGCGCGCGCGCACACACACACACACGCGCGCGCGCACACGCACACACACATACATACATACATACATATATATATATATATATATATATATATATATATGTGTGTGTGTGTGTGTGTGTGTGTGTGTGTGTGTGTGTGTGTGTGTGTGTGTATTGAAGAAACACATAGATTTTCAAATGCATTCTACAAAAAGAAAATATCAGAAATATATACGAATTTTGCAGAAGGAAGTATGAATATATGTGAAATAATCATAGAATCTAACAAAATAATTTGGGAATAGTACAAATGTGACAAATATAATTATTTTTATTAATTACCTGACTGAAATTTGGTAAAGTAGTTTTGGACACTTCAAAATATTTTTCTGAAAGAAACAGCAAATGTAGACTTTCCACGATGTTTGTAAAATTGGCAGTCGATTAATAGACGTACAACAACGGACAAACATTTTTCAACTCCATACGACTGTTATATAAAAAAATGGCTTTCACATTTAATATGCCATTGTCGATTTTTTTTATATGAGGTTGAAAACCAATTAAATAACAAGATCATTCATTACCGCAGCGAAAATAAGATTTACAATGTCGAGCGGCAAAAAACGTACAGCTATTGTCAGACAAAAATTTAGATTTTTTTCTCATGTTTTCCCAAAATGTTTCGCAAACAGATCTCTATTGCCACATTCATATATACAAGAAGTAAGTGATATTTCATTGTTTGAATTTATGTGCACATACATACACATACATTCACATCAATAAATCAATTGTTTCATCAGAAATTTCACATATATTCAGTTGAGGGTCACTTCATGTTGCGACAACGGTTTTGTACGATCACCGACGTTAATCGACGCCGCATCAGAATGGAATACCAGTTGCTGTAAGCTTTGATGTTAATTGTTGATCGGAGAGCAGAGGTAGTATTTCCATTATATTTACTTGCGCGCAAATAATTTTGGGAAACGGATGAATACCCCGGTTCTTCCCCTAATTTTGCGATAAGTAAGATGTGTATCTCTAAACCCTTATAAACTCTAAAATTAAACTTTACAATCAAAAAGAAAAAAATATTTTTCAGGCAAAAAAAATAAGCGAAGTGTTTATAAACTGTAAGAAATGAATCAAACAATATTTATTTGCTATATTTACGAAAATCGAACAAGAACATTCCTATTCATCATCATCATTTGGTGAGCAATATCTTCGACGTCTTTTCATCCAATATCTGTTGCCATTGATGGAGTATGAATGGTGTAGACAGGATCGCGCAGTTGTAAACGCATTACTAGCATCCATTGTAATTGCATGAACATTTTTGTCAATTATATCCAACTATTCTTATTTTCTATCTGTATACTAGATATATTTGAGAGTACAACGTAAAGAATTGCCGGAGAGAGATCCTTAAACTTACAATCAACTTCGAAGTGTATATCTATATAATAAATGCAACTGTCAGTATGTCATTGTGTGAAACGTTTTCAACTTTATTCCTATAGGCCGTAGCCCAATATATCATACGATTTCTGAATCAGGCCGACTCCGTGAAAAAATCAAAAACATTCTGAGACGAATCCGGACCCACAGTCCTGAAATTTTGGATTCCAAATCCTTCAGTACTACGGATGTTTTAGGATTTCGCAATATTAGCATCTACTGATAAAAACAATTAAATGTATACAACTCTACTTTTCCATAGCTCATGTTCAAATGAAAAAAATACTGTTCTCAAATTACACAGTTTCAAAATAAAATTGTCTGTGTTTTCAAAATTACCACTACAGGATCTAGCCAAACATATCATACTCTGCAAGAATCAGACCGACTCCGTGAAAAAAATAACATTCCGTATCGGATCTGCACCCGCAATCCTGACATTTTGGATTCCCAAGTTTTCATTAATGCGGTTGTATTCGGCGATTTGTTATGTGTTAAGGACCAAGCAAGCGTCTTCCACAGGTGTTATCATAAATGCGACCCGATTAGGCGGCTTTTATGCTAATTAATTGATATTGATGTCATGTTTATGCCGAACAAATCAGAATATATTCAATATACACAGGAAATACCTCGTCGTTTTCGACGTATGAGGATAAAGCATGTTACTTCTCAGAACCGAAAATACTGTCTGTTTGCACATTTGATATGATTATAATGGTTAATGCTTGCGCAGATTCGACAAAACTTTTTGAAAGAAAGTGCCGCAGGGACACCGAACGAATCCACTCAGTTTTCTAAATTCAGTGTTATACTTCTCCTTTGCAGAATGTCACTCAAGGCTATAGAACATGTTTCTGTTGATATTTCCCATGTCTTGTGGGTGGGAAGAAAAGCTGGATTCATACAATGGTGTATTTGAACCTAAATGAATGTCATAAAACTCGACGGGAATTCGATCACTGCTCTCCGAATGATCAATCTGAGCCCCTAACCATTACTCACTTCCAATATATATATATATATATATATATATATATATATATATATATATATATATATATATATATATATATATATATATATATATATATATGGTTTATCAAAAACTATTACAAAATTTCGTGTCGAGTTCATCACACCAAAACAAGGACAAAAGCTCATATAAACCTTTGTCCGCAAACCATTTTTTTATGAGTTAATAAATTTAAAATTTCAACTGTAGAATGTGTTATATGTGGTCAAACGTACGAGCAAACCTTGGTATTTTTTAATTCATAGTTTGTAATGACACACATCCTGTCTCGGCAAAGTGACGATAAATAGCATCAAATGCTGGATGACAATCGGTCTGAAAAAGCAATCTGATACAACAGTGCATCCTCGATTATATTACTATTCCCGCAGTCATATATAAAAATCAAGATATGAATACCCTGCCATTGTTAGACAGAACAATTAACTGCCCCATAAACGGTAATTGCTCACAAAATAACGTAATATACCAAGCCACGGTAAAATCAGCAGTTAATGAAGAAATAGTATACTTATGAGTGACTGAAGGACCAAGGAAACAAAGAAATTATGCACACAAAACCTCTTTGACAAATAGTAAATACACGAACAGTACAATGTTTTCTAAGTATATCAGGGAAATGAAAAAAGAACAAGACCCCAATCATACCAAAAATATCATGGAAAATGAAGAAAAGATCATAGCCTACAACAATCAGTCCAGAGCCTGCAAACTTTGCTTGGTAGAAAAATAGATATCACCTACCCAGACCGAAATAAATTACTAAATAAACGATCTGAGCTCATCTCAAAATTCAGACACGAAAACAAATTTTTACTGCGTTACTTAAAAATCGAAAACTGAAAAGAATAACCAAAAATAAACAAAATAATATAAAAAAACTCAAATAAAATAACCGAAGCAATTAATAAACAAATTAACGAACCTCTCCCGTTTGAATAGACGGAGTAGAACAAAGGAAAATAAATACATAAAATACAAGTAAAAATAGTCAATTCGAATAAATAAATAAATAAATAAAGTAAAGAATAAATAAATCACCAAAACAATCCCGTTAAAATAATCGTTAGAATAGACTTCAACAGTCATTCCAAAAAAATTGAACGAGAAAAGAGCTATAACGGCTACATAAGGATAGAAAATATTAATATTTTACTCAAAAATCGAAAACCGAAAAAAGCATATAAAATAATATAAAAAAGATAAATAAAAAATAAGCAAATATATAAGAAAAACATAATTAAAAATTAATCCAAAATAAGTAAGTAAATGAATGAAAAAATTACAAATCAGCCCCGCTAAAATAACCGTTAAAACTAATAAAAATAAACATAAATAAGTATAAGTGATCTAATCAAATCCCACCAAAAATAGTATACCGCGTTAATACAAAATAGATAACCGAAAAGGATAAATAAATATATAAAAAAAAAATAAAAAAAAAATAAATTAAACCAAATAAGTAAGTAAACAAGCCACTCCCACCAAAATAACCGCCATAATGGATTAACCACAATGCACCTCTGACCCATATATATAAATAGTGGAGGAAAAATCCAACCCCCGCGGCCTGACGATTACGTCTAGCATCAAACACCCTGTGCCAACTGAGTACTGAATTCAATGTTTACTTTTATATATACACACAGACACATGTTGGACTCTCCCGTGTCAAGAAACTCTTGATATATATATATATATATATATATATATATATATATATATATATATATATATATATATATATATATATACTGATCTAGAGTTAATATGCACGTATGTTTAAAATATAATAATTTCAGACATACAGAGAAAGCTGTGCTGTAGAAAGCAACGGCCCCTTCCCCCAATCTTAAAATGCAAGAACATATGAATAGCGGTAGCGTAAAACTGAAGCCCCCTCTCGTTAAAAAGAAAAAACAAACTCTGAATTGGAAGTATCCTTTGGGAAAAAAAGCGGCCTTTAGTGTAATTGAAATGACATCTTAAATTTTCGTTACGGGAGGATATCTTCATTATGGGCTTATAAATATTTACGTCTCATGGCAATCTTGTGATTTAAAATATGTAATTAAAAATGTTTTTATCACTAAAAGTTTTAATACATTTATTTGCAACAACCCAGCGTTATTAAAACGTTGTAGAAATTCTCAAACAAATATATAGCGAAACTCTTAAAATATTAGAGGAATTATTAAGCCAATGTGAATAGTCTTGCGAAAATCTCACTTAAATATTTGTTTGTCCTTAGGTGCTCCTTGAACATAAATGTAATATTTGGCATCGGTTTATTCACAGACACAAGTGTATCTTTTTTTCTGTCCCACACAGAGTCTTAGCACCTCTGATTACCTGCGATACCTGTACGCGCGCGCGCGCGCGCGTGTGTGTGTGTGTGTGTGTGTGTGTGTGTGTGTGTGTGTGTGTGTGTAATGCAATACAATATAATATAAAAAGCTCAAACCTTAATTTTAGTGTTTGAATCTTTTATATTATATTCTTACTCAGCACTCCTTGAGCTCTACCTGAATTCTAACCCCTTGGAAATATATATATATATATATATATATATATATATATATATATATATATATATTTCCAAGGGGTTAGAATATATATATATATATATATATATATATATATATATATATATATATATATATATATATATATATTTCCAAGGGGTTAGAATTCAGGTAGAGCTCAAGGAGTGCTGAGTAAGAATATAATATAAAAGATTGTATGTGTGTGTGTGTTTGTGTTTGTGTGTGTGCGTGTGTTTGTATGTATGTATTCATGTATATGCGTGTGTATAAGTTTGCACGATATTTTAATTCCTGCGTGAGATATGTGAATATTATCGTAAATAGTTTTTTCTTAATTTACCATGTATGTATGGCCTGGGCACATTCGTAGCATTATCTCCTTAATTATTATTATCAGTAATGTAATTGTATTTTTTAAGTACTGAAGTATTTATAACTCAGGGTCATTAAGTTGTGCATCCGCTATAGTTACCAAGTCCCACAGATCTACCATTATCTCTGAGAATTGTTATTTGCCGCTGTTTTCTATATGTCTCAGTAAGTTTTAGACTACGGAACGCTCCGCACAAAAGCTTATGATCAGTTAATAACGAAACTTTTTTTCCTTTTGATAATATGCTTAAAATATAACGCAGCTTAATATGCTGCAAAAAATTCGCTATCAAATTTGGTATACCTCGTCTGAGTTTGATTTAAAATTTTAGTTAAGAATCTATTAGAAATTGTGCTGCTCCTACTGTTTCATGCAAGCCTTCAACAAATGCATAATTCCTGTTTTCAGTCATGAAGTTATACTCTGTACAGTCTTGTCATTAATTAGCGAAAAACGGATATTCACTGATGCTGCTTTTAATATCATTAATTGATTGCAATTCCAAATCATTAACTGTAAATTTAGTATTACTGCATGTACATATTTTTCTGTTAATGTCAGGGATAAATATTTTTCTGCAATGTTTGGGATCATTTTTCTTTAAAAGTTTCTTATACCTAAGTAACGACGAAGTCTCTTACTGTCCTTAAGAATGGAAAATTCTGTTCTGCACTAAATTTACTGTATAGGTCTAATATCGTCAGAGCTTATATTATAACTCAAAACTCGACTGAAGTCACTTTGTTATTGAGACTTTCAGATTATTATCGTGTGGGATTTTTATAACAGTTTCGACATCTTTTATGTGTGTTTAATAATCATCGCTGAAAATATGAATATCGTCACTCTATGTAAATACACAATCAACAAGTTGAAATGTTATATTTTTAAAGTGGATGCTGCATTCTTTAGGCCAACTGGTGCGTATGATATATTCGTGAATTTCAAGAGGTGAAATAAGTATTCTTTATTTATATATATATATATATATATCATACGCTTGGATTTTGATTTGATGGTATACTGATACCAGGTCGATATTTCTAAATCTTGTTTTGTTGGTAAGTATATCAGCAATTGAATTAATGTTCTGGATTGGGTATTAATCGGTATATGTAATGCAGTTTAATGCGCCGTATTCTTGCAGCATCTGGAATTTTTATCGGGCTTTTTAAGCATGCCCATTCACTATAAGAAGATGTAATAACGCCATTGTTTTTCAACTTTGAAAATTCTCTCTTGACTTCTTGGGTTTTCTCTTGTGATAGATGTCTCTCATTGGCAAAACTCGGAGCATGACTGCTTGTACCAGTTATATGGTATACTCCTGCATGTGTTCTTCTTGGTTTGGTATGTGGTGATAAAATTTTGGTAAATACTTTTATAAAGCCTTTAATGAGTTCAGGCATATTATTATTTACGACTAAGTTTTGTCGTTGAACGTCTTTAGTTTCTTTGAACACGAGGTTGTGGGATCCATTGTCGTTCTCTCTCAGCAATTTTTCAATTAACCAAAGATTTTAGGAAGTCGAATCCTAATAGGGAGTCTTGAAGGTCCACTAGTAAGAATATTCCCGGAAAAGATCGTTGAATGTTTGGTAAGCTAACGTTGGATTTAATTGGACATCAATTTACTTGCAGTTCCGGCTTCGTTTGTTCATGTGTTTCAATTAACGTCTTTTTACCTCATCATAGTTGTGAGTATGTAGAATGTTTCTAGGTAATTTCTCCAGTTTCTAGTCTCTAACTGCAGTTTTGCTGGAGTTAGAGACGCATTAACATGAAATTTGAGAAGTTACGTTCTCAGATAAAATTGAGATCCAATAATTGTGAGCTAACTGGTAATATTAGTTTTCATGAATTCAAGTATCTTAATTGTTATTAGTTGGACAGACAGCTCGTTGTCCGCTTGTTCCCCTTTTGTTTATTTTTTTATTTTTTGTGATATATGTGCAATACATATATATATATGTTATAAGTGTTTATTTTGTATTATGTGCACATATATATATATATATATATATATATATATATATATATATATATATATATATATATATATATATATATATATATATATATATATATATATGACGTGGACATTGAAGTCAACATTTAGAGGCGACAGGCTGATTAATTCTAGACGTAATCGTCAGGACACAAGTGTTCTGAACACTGTTTTTTGAACACACGTAGACTAACGATTGCGTCTAGCATGAAAAAGCCTGTCGCCTCTAATCGTTGAATTCAATGTTCACTTTTATATTTGAACACGCTCTATCTGATATTGAGCACATTATCCCGTAAATATAGCACACCTTAAGACTATATTTTTTTCATATATATATATATATATATATATATATATATATATATATATATATATATATATATATATATATATATATATATGAAAAAATATAGTCTTAAGGTGTGCTATATATATATAGGGATTCACCAAATATGTGGTTATCAAAATGTTTGGTTTTTCTGGATCTTTGTGGCCAACAAATATGGTGCTTGTTAAAATGTTTTCGTCGTCGTCAAAGATTATGTTGCGTGTATACTGATATAAATCATCGATCTCATTTACAAAGTTTATGAAATATTCGACAATATAAATACCTGAAAAGTTCAAATAAAACGCAAAAATCCCCTTATCAATTCACTTGAATATATATATATATATATATATATATATATATATATATATATATATATATATATATATATATATATACATATATATATGCACATTATATCTTTAAATGATTTTAATTCCAAGTCATTAATATCGTCAGAGCTAATATTATAACCCAAAAATCGTCTGAAGTCATATCAAATACTGCCTTTGCTATAGAGGTGAACGAGTATGTTTTGTGCGGATATAAAAAAACGATCTCATTTATAAAGTGTATAAAATATACGACAATATGAATATCTAGAAAGTTCAAAGAAAATACAAAAATTATCGCATAAAATCGCTTGCATATATATAAATATATATATATATATATATATATATATATATATATATATATATATATATATATATATATGCATCTTATATATATATATATATATATATATATATATATATATATATATATATATATATATATATGCTTCTTATATAGTGTGTCTATAAATTTCGTGTGCAGTTTTAAAAATTATAACTTTATTTGTATTTGCGATAGAAATAATCTGTAAAAAATGCGATAAAGTTTAATGTACCTAGTTTTAAGTATAGCTAAAATAACTAATGTGATTTCAGGCATTGCTGTAAATCAGTTGGCAAATTTTTTCCGTGAACTGCAAAATTGTATTAGCCTGTGTAATGCTCATGATGGAGGGTATGTTGAAACTTAAATAACATTTCAATACATCCTTGAAAAGTATAGGTTTAATTCTTTCTAATTCCATATACAAATTATTTCTATCGCAATAACAGATTTTTTAAAGTGCACATGAACATTATGGACAGCCTCACTCTCTCTCTCTCTCTCTCTCTATCTCTCTCTCTATATATATATATACATATATATAAATATACATATATATATATATATACATATATATATATACATATATATATATATATTATATATATATATATTTGTGTATTTAGGCAGCAATCCTTCTTTCATGCACATTTTATCTGAAAAGAAAAGTTTTATTAGATCGCACGAGAAATTATACAAAAAACTAAATAAATGCACCTTGTCAGTCGTTTTGAATGAAATGTGCATATATATATATATATATATATATATATATATATATATATATATATATATATATATATGTGTGTATGTATATATATATATATATATATATATATATATATATATATATATATATGTATGTATATTAATTTCGGAATTCTTCATGCAATGTTAACGTATATCTTATTTCAAAAGACTATGTACGAAAAATACTATGAATTTTTGTACACATCTATTTTGTTGTCACTAGCCTATATTCTGTGTGTGTGTGTGTGTGTGTATGTGTGTGTGTGTGTGTGTGTGAAATTTGAAAAAGTCGTATTAAATTCCACAAGTTGTTAAACAATCCTTGTATGTTTGGTTCACGAAAGCTTCCGCGCGATTTCCAAAGCTTCACAATATAAACAGGTGCAGGATAATGAATGGAAATATGCCTGACCAGCTCGTTTCATAAATACGCTACTGGGCTTGTTTCACAATAGAATTTATCCACACAATTCCCCGGAAATATAAAAATCATCGTCAATCCAATTCGAAAAAACCTATGTCGGATATCCTAGGTTACTATACTTTTTGAATAAATTATATCTGTTTCCTTACAGGAACGCCATGAATTACCAAAGGATCACATTGTGATGCAACGGAGCGGTCATCGGTCAGCGAGGCGATCAAGTGGGCCACCAGACCAAACATTTACCCCTTGATACACCTCATACTTTATCACTCACACATTTGTGGTAATATCCCGAGCCCCACGGAAACTTGTTGGCAGCTGAAATCTATACATTGAAGCGATCTATGCCAAATGTCCAATCTACTCACAGTTCTATTCAAATAGAAACGTACATCATTTATATTTTTTGCATTAGTGACTTCATATTTCATGTACTTATCACAGCCTTTTGTCTGTTAAACGCTCAAGATTTCCTCAGATGATACTGGATTTGTGTCATCTTAACCCAGGTAGAACTGAACCGACTATTTTATCGCGAAAATGATCTACACGAGCTGCCCTTAGACATGATAAGCAGAACGATAACCATCTATCACAGTAGTACCCAGGTCAAATTTCTTGAATTTTACCCGGATCGACAAGCACGTGAGCAAGGCCGTGAGTTGGGGCAAAACGCGAAATTTTTTTTTATAACAACAAAGGTGAGAACAGAACACATGTAGCTAATGATAATACTTCGTCCAGAGATTCAGACACAAAATATCGTGAAACATCTGTTCAGATCACTTTTTTGTCCGCCTATATCCACACAACGACACGTGCGAAATTAAAACACTAGATATCGTAATCTGATATCAGCAGGGATATTATGGCGGGTCTTATGCTGCCCTATCATATTGAACTAAAACGATAAACTTTTATGCATTATATGAAACAAGTACCATCTCATTGAATGCAAACCTGTTTGTGGCCGTTGTCAATTAGAATAGACGATTATATCTAAAAGCTCACGGTCACGATCGTTAATAACACAATCTCGACCATATTATAATCCAGTCAAGTATTTCTGATCACCTATCATGTATTTCAGATTCACATATTTCACATGAGATTGATTCTCGATACAATTTTAGAAAATTGCTGCCCCCTACAACTGGAACACTATATTATCTCCGGTCGAAATACGGTAAATATTGAACAGCTTCCTGGACGTATACATTATCCGAGGTCCGTTTTTAATCTACAAATATTAGATTATGATATATTTGGGATGTAAAACTTACTGATGGGAAATGTACAACTGAACCAATAAAATATTTAGTGGTCCAGCCTCCGTATATACCAGAGCTGTTAATCTATCATACAAAGATGAGCTTCGTGTATATTAATTTACAAATTTAAGTATATGGCATTCTATGTCCAGTGTCATTTTAGGACGTGGGCCGTCATGATTCTTCATAATTTTCTGTCCTTTGCAACTTTTTGTAAAATCATTGCTTTTACTACTATTCCTAACTCATGCCCTTCCCCCGTTACAGAAGCTCTTTATGAAGGTAATTCACTGATTTCTACTGTTCTTTTAGCCTTCAATATCGCTTTTTATTGTCAATTTCGTCAAAACATTATTTCATATATGCCCTTGAAATATTAACTGTCTCTGTTGGATTCTAATAGAAATGTTTCTATATTCTTTAAATTTTCATTGTTACTGTCATGTTCAGTCCATGTTATTTTATGTTTCCTTTTGAAGATCCATATTTATGTTGATTATGTCTTTTCTTTATCTTTCAGGACATTATGCAACGTGCAGTCCAATCTAGGAACACTGATGTTACATAGCATTTCGGTACTATTTTCTTTATTAATAAGGATATTTCTGTGTATTAATACTTGTCTTAGATTCTCTCTATTCCTGTACTTCTCTGGATTCCGCTATTACATTTTCCATTCGGTTTTTAAATCTGTTAACAAATATCTAAATAGTTGCACTTGTTTAATTTCAGTGTCTTCGCTTCGTAGACCGAAATTAGGCTTGTTTCATTTGTTGAGAACTATAAAGCGTATTAAAATTGCTATTTACCTTATTTAACGTCATATATGTTGCACATAGTTTTAATAAGAACATCTTTTAAAATTGCCTTACATCTTATATGCTATATATAGGTTTACTAATTTGACTAATTAGTATTTTTCTTGATTTGCCCTGCTGAAATTGAGGTGCGTCTTATACAGCGATGCGTCTTATATACCCTCAAATACTGTAATTGTTTCTTCTCACAATCTTTAATACCTTCTGTAGGACTTCATATAGTGACTGATAAATGATATGCCATATATGGGTTTACTAATTTGACTAATTACTATTTTTCTTGATTTGCCCTGCTGAAATTGGGGTGCGTATTATATATCGTCAAATACGGTGATTATTTCTTCTCCCCATCTTTAATACCTTCTGTAGGACTTCCTGTAGTTTCTTCCTTGTGTGTGATAAATGATATGCACATAAGCCAACGGACGCACACAGACGAAAGATCTGTAATATATAGTTACATAACTGTGTCAGTTTCCGTCTATTAATCCATTATTCATTTATTTTACTGTTTTCATATCGATAGCACATCTTCTGGTTTCTTGAATTCTTTTTTTGCTAATTCTCATCCATAAACTCTATCATTTGTAGGCGTCATTATAAGTAATCTCGTTTTATCTTTACCTTTCATTCAAAAACTGTTGTATTTTAATATTTTAACTCTATCCTTTTCTTGATATTTATTTATATAGTAATCGAAAGAACTTCTGATAAATGGAAAAAGTCATGACTATATAAAAGAATTCTCAACAGTGTGTTTATTTACTCTTGCCTAAAACGACGCTGGCAGAACCAAAGTTATGAAGACATAAATAAATGCAACAGAAGAAAACAGCAAATATTCAGTGTGGAAATAAATTAAATAAGATAAAGAAACACAGAATACGCGAATATTCCAAACACTTTAAAAAAGAATACAAATATAAGCATGACTGGGTGCGAAGGATGATCCCCTGCAACTATGCAAGCAATTACATTTTTGCAGAGAACAGAATTTCATAAATAAATTGCAGAAACAAAAACAATATATCATAGAGAATGAATATCAAATCTGTGGCCCATTAAGATATAGATGGATCACAAAATGTAGACCAGATTTCAATAATTTATTCTTGTGTGTTGGACGAGATATTAACAAGTATTGAATTCTATAAATGGCCAACACACACACACACACACACACACACACACACACACACACACACACACACACACATATATATATATATATTATAGGAAATGGATTAAATTATTCATATGTTTATTTTATTTCTGAAATTTAAATGGATACTCATATTTAAGCAGATTCTTTGCTTTTTTTATTTATTTATTAAACAGTGTATTTATTCATTTGCATCTACCGGCCTGGATATGCCAGAAATCTTGTTAGAAACATATGAACGTTCTGGCAGGATACGTGCTTGCGCCCCTAGTGGAAGCAATCCTTATATCTGACTGCCTTAAATCATTCTGACACGTAGGACATCCTGATCGATAAAGCCCGTATAGTGCTTTTGAACACATATCGTCCCGATTCTCGAAATATACATATGTACCTTGTTTCGTATCCTAGCGCAAACAAAGACAATTCTGGGGGAAATGGATTAAATGTGATATAATATTAAATTATTTGCTTAAACGTTATCTTAAATGGATACTCAAATATTTGTTTAATAAATAAATTAAAACAGGGCTTCTACTCAAATAACAGTATACATTTAAATTAACGTTTAAACAAATAAATTAATATATATGTCTGTGTATGTGAAACAAAATGAAAAAAATAAAACCTCTCCTATGCGTGAAAACAGTAAATTAAAAAGAAAAACTGATAAATGACACGGTCATTGGAGCCAATCAATGAGGGAATAAGTCTGAAAGATCCTTTGCTGTTTCTCTCAAAATATATTGCCTATCACGCTTATTTGAATGTGGCAAGTACATGGTATGCATTTATCAAGCTGGGTATCGTGATGGGTGTCTTTGCTGACCAGTGACACTCTATTTTCCACAAAAAAACTGTAGTTCACGTGAAAATAAAAATAACAGCCTGACACACATAATCAGCAAATGCAGCTTGTTGTTCAATGAATAATATAATAAATGACATGGTTCCAAAGAGAGTATTCTGCACTAAGAAATGGTAAAGCGGCAATTTAGGTAATGTCGTCGGCACCCGCTTGAATCCGAGTTTCTTTGATGGATATTTGTCTGAATAGTTTTGATATAGACCATTACGAGAGACACGGATTCTCTCCGACCGAAGCAAAAATGTAAATACTATTCAGAGATTCAAATTCCAATCGAATCCAATTGAGAAGAAAAATTTTTTAGTATAACATATAATGAAATTTTGTCCCTGATATACGAATGAAGAACTGAACGAAATACCTTATATTAAATTCCATATAATTTAAACTGTTACAGCGAACGCTATAACATCATTGCTGTGAGTAATCTTTTTTACCAAGCAAATACTATTTTCCACAGTGTTAACATCTTTGATATGTACTTTTGTGGGTCTCTTTAATGTGCTGGTCTACAGACCTAAAGTGCTAAAAAATGAGTTTATTTTTCTACATCTATATAACCACTAACGAAAAGCAATACTAAACGCCTATGGTCACATCCAAAGTTTGATCTCCACAAATTGTCTGCAATTATAATTCAGTGATATTATTTACATACAAAATAATGCCCTGTCCCAAACCAATATGTACTATGTTAAAACAGTTTGCAAATATATCTGTAATGAAAAGTATCTGAAACGAAGCCAAAAGTATGGCATATTGACAGTAAGCTTCAGCCTCCTCTGTCATATGATCAATATATGCCTCTCAAATCGAAGGTCAACCAAATGAAACACGAGGCAGTGTTTTCGAAATGACCTACGTATAATAATATATTTGACAATGTCATGATTTTTACATAGTTGTTATACTGTATCAACTGATTTTCGCATATATTTAAAAAAATGTACGCATATATACATATATGTTTGAGCGTATTGTCGAGTGTCTATTCTCTATTGAGCATTATTCAACGATTCTTAAATATATATTTTATTCATGTTTCTTAAACTCCGTATTTTCAAATATCTTTATTTATTAGCCAATTTTTAGAATGATTGAAATGACCTCAGATCTTGATGGGCATTTATAATAGAATTGATTCTCTCAGCAGCCATTTTTGTTTCAAATTTGACTTTGGAGAAAGAAATAAGAAAAACATTATTTTGTAATTTTTTTCTTGTTCCTTATTCAACGAATTCTCTTTTATCTTCAAATTTTTCTTTCAAATTTTTATCATTGTAAATTTTCCTATGAAATTGTTATATTTCTTAATTTAGATGACAAGAAGAATGACTAAATATTTGACTCCCAGCAATTGTAGCAGTTATGAGTTTTTTTTTGTATTCATTACTAATATTGATAATCATAATTGCTAAAGTGAAAAGTAAAATTCGGCGATGGACAAATGCTTTGTCACAACAGTTTTCAGAATCATACATCTTATATACGATATTATATACACTGTATATAATAACAGCATATTTTTACATTCAAATAATTCTAATAATTATTTTCACATATCGACCATTAAATTATGTTGAACATTAGCAAATCTAGTAGCATCAGATTTATTATTTCATAACGATTGAAAATCGATATCTCATTTTTATACTAGGGGAATGACTTAATACAATTGTAAAAGGCTCACTCAAAAATTGCCTATTACTTTATTAAGGTTTATTATTATTATTACAATTGTATGTGATAGCATTATTCAATTATTATCTCATTAAATAACAAGCTTGAGCGGACTTGAATATATAATAAGATTAATAATATATTTTCTAATATATCTCCAGTAAAATCTTGTACATAACACGTCATTTTTATGATATAAGAAATTACGTCTCCACAAAGAAGCCATTATATTATTATTGTCAGGTCTTCATGGGAAGGAGAGATAATGGGTTCATTTTGCTTTCGCCATGGTTTGTCAATTCAGTGTAATTCCTGTCCTCGAATGGATTTTACGAAAGATTAGATAGCTTAGACAACTCGGATTTTTTATTAAATAGCTGGAGGAGAATATGTATTTACACCTTTTACAAGGGTAACAATTCTAAGACGAAGGCAAATCCATTAGCAGGAATTGAACCTTCGTACGCCAATGAAAATTACGCTGTTCGTACTTAAAAAGAAATTATATCGTCAAATATGACGGTTAATTTTATTAAATATATTATAATTTTTGGAAGATTCTTATACGTGATACTTTTCATATAAAAATATATCCTCAGTGCTCTTAGATAATTCCCTAAAGCAATATTTATAGATATTAAATAGAAAGACACTTGGCGTATTATACAGAGAGATTCATTACAATGTTCTGTTGACATTATCTTTAAGAAGTTAAGAATCAATCTTTTCCACGGTATAAACGAGGAAGGCTACAAGAGTTGTTTTCGTGCGAGACGTAAAAGATTTCAATGTTCCTGAAAAGTTTGTGTTATTCCAAAAAGAGTCTCTTTAATGGTTACATGGCCTTCAATAAATACAGACATTTTCCTTCTCACTTGATGCAATTCGCAGTAAAATATCCCTCCCTGTGAATTATTTGCAACCTTATACTCATATATTTATTGAGAATAGATCCTTATTAGGTGAAAACAAATAACAAAGACGAAGCCTTTTTAGTAATATGTTTGTAATTTACAGAATTCAATAATTTTAGTACATGAGAACATTTGAGAGGGAATGAAGTTTTCCAAGAACGAAACACATTATTAGAAACAAAGAAGAATAGTCCTGAACTGCGATGTAATATTAATTATCTCATGGCCGTAAATACTGCACAAGAGGTGTCGTTTTAAGAATGGATGCTGGGAATACAATGGACAATACATGTACGCACGGATGAGGTTTTAAGTAAAATAGTAGCCAAAATAATACTTGTAAATTTCATAGTTGAGAATGACATATTTGAAATTACTAGAACATCTAATGCGAATAGATGACATGGCGATTTTGGCACTGGCAGGACATATTAAAGGCCAGAGTGGCAGGGGATATAGTGAGCAATCAAACTAACATACCAGTGAAAATTGGTGGCAAGAAAAGTAATATGTGAGATATTAATGACACTAATATTACTTATGTGACGACGCCTTCAGCATGTCCGTTACTGCAAAACTGTGGTGACATCCAAGGTAGGCTGTGTATGCATATACACCCGACTAACTATGTTCACAGCTTTCGCCCTGATTAAATTCAAAATAGCATAAGGACAAATGCTTTTCAAAACACTGATTGGAAATAATAAGATTTCTCACTTAATCGGCAATGTTTCCTTCAGCTTCGAGAAGATGGACTGCTGCTATCTTACTAATTTCCGGTCACGCTGAAAGACCCTTACATTCACTACCCCTTGTCTCGGCGACAGCTGACACACTCACGGCTGGTCCTTCTCATTCACTGTCCATACCTCACTAAGTGCTCCAGACTACCCACCTCCTGACTCACTGGGTCGTTATATGGACACATGAGGCAGCCTCACCACTCCTATCCGTTCACTTGTGTCCCGGAAGAGGATACTAGCCATTCAGCATTTGAGTAATCAAATTTTTAAATAATTCTACTTTTATGATTGTCTAAATCACTAAGAGAATTATACGTTTGCTAATTCAAAAGTGTGCTGGATACAGGGTTCCTAAAATTTCTTGTTATTAAATTAGCATGAAAAATGGACAGGAGACGAGATTTCTAAGCAACTCTGGTAATTAAATCGGCTTAAATGGGAAAAAAAAGAATTTTTCTATTTATCCCCTAAGGATGTGTGAGCAATCGCATTGTTACATTCAGAGCTCCGAACGATGGGATGTTTTGGAGAGTTATAATTGTTATTATCCTTAGAAAGCACGACCCACAGAAAAGAGCAAGAATTAATTTTATTAATTTGCAGAGGTGTTTTCGAGCACCGAAAAATTATTTCTTTCATATTTCTCAGGATCTTTATATTTTTTAAGTGATGTGGTTTGTCTTCATTTTTGGGCAGTGGGTTTTATTGCTGATCAACAGATCACAGTCCTCTGGCGATCTCTTCAGTGTTATATCTTATTTTATTAATATTACACAGTCATGGCGGAAGTGGAAGGTTACCGTATGTAAGAGTTATGGTAAGTGTTTCCACTTCACCATGATATAATGTAAATAGCAAGAACTTCATTAGCTGGTCTTTGAATATCTGCTGCAACACGAGGATCACTGGCAAGGCTTTTCAATGCATAATAGTCGGTGCCAGATTGATCTGATGTACTTTTTTTCCTGAAATTCAGCGAACATCTTTTGATCTACAATGACACGGATCTAATGTCAATATTTCAACGGGGAAACCTTAATCGCTCATCGTTAAAAGCGCACAATCCTGGTACGTGTTTTTAATCATCGATAAAAAGGCACCTGGCTAGATATTTTATCGTAAAAAATAAGTTACACTGGTTTATATAACATTCGCATTCAATTCATGCTGTACAGCAAGACGAGTCATCTGTTTTTAGTTTCCATGGGATATGGATCAGGATATTCTCCTCATTTCTTAATATAAAAAGCAGGCCAGGCGAACGAGTGCCACAGTATGTCTTATGGTATAGCTAATTACCCATAAAAGATTAGTAATATACGCTTTAGTAAAATTAGTCAAGTTTGCACCTGCTTCTGTTTGCTTGTGGATTTCAGAGGAGACACAGAATTCTTGGCATCATTGAATATATATTTTGTAACAAGACAGCGTATACGCTGGTAGCAAAATGGGGTGATTGTCTTCAGATTTAATGAGTGGATTCGCCTAAAATTGTTATTGAGGTTTGACTGTTCCATTGCTGTATTTCGTGACTATTTACAAGGATTTATTGACTATATATATATATTAGAGAAGGGAACGGTTATCACAATTGTAGTACAAGAGATAAGGAAAGTGATATGTAAAAACCTGGCTTAGGGGTAATCTGGCACGACAGGCGAGATATCTAATATCGTATACTAACTTATATTCAATGAGAAAAATGAAATTCAACGAGACATTGAAATCCAATCCGAACTTAGAATTCATTCGGGAAAAATCAATTTAAGGAAAATCGCATCAGTCTCAATAAACATCACAATAAAATTGATAGTCCAATGAAAAGTTCGAACACGTATCCGAATTTTAGCTGAAACAGTGAAAGAAATCATGCCTCGTTCTTTGAGATATCTGTTGATTCTTTTCTTTGCAATTCTTATTTCACAAGCACGTCTCTGCAATAACTTATCCTATTCTGATTCCGCTAGATAGCTCTTTACGAACTTGGCATCGGAAGACAGCATGGCGAGACTTTTAATTAATCCTATTTGTATATCCTGTTAACGAAGCATTTATCTCAATGGCAGCTGTGTGTGATGACTGCGTCTCGCTACTGCTGATGGCCTGCTTAGCTTTTATTTAGGTGAAAAGCAAATAAGTGGAAATTTTTCTTCTTCAAGTAAGAAGCAATTGTATTACTCAATTCCAAGAAAACATATCTATCATTATACTTGTGTGTTTCCTTTATGACTCGGCATGGTGTCTGTCTTATAGCAATTATGAGTGCATTTCAAACCAAGGTAAATTGAAGATTTCAATTAAGGAATTAAACTGACGACTGAAGTTATAAATATGCCACCATAATTGTAAAACCTTTATTATTTCATGTGTAAAATGTGTAACTATTATGAAGTCTATATTTATTAAACTTTGAGTAGCAATTGTTTCATTATATTTTTGTGTTGTTTATTGCAACATTCAGATCGTAGCGTTCGGATCGTTAATGAAGCAGCTTTGATAGAAATAAAAATAAGCTCACGTCGCGATTTGAAGTAGGATCATTTACAAACGCTACCCTATTTTGTCAAAATAATATGTCAAGAGAAATTCAACCAAGAATCCGAGTGGAACCTTTCTCCATGCAGGATATCATTGAATTCACCCGTCTAAATATAAGTTATCAAATTATTTACAGATCTAATTTAATAACTATTTACACTATTTATATTGTTAGAACTGTAGTCCCCATCTTTATTGCCATATTTACGACATTTACGCCGTTCTACTCTATATTTATTTCATCCACCTGGGAAGATTGTTCTATTTGCACATGTCGTGCCTCTTCCGAATATCTCAATATCAGTTATCTCCTTTTAACTTTTAACTCAACTCTGAATTTTATTTTCCTTCACCTCAACTGTAGCCCGGTATTGAACCCATAACTCCTGAAAAGGCATGGCACAGTATGTGGAACGAGAACAATCTTCACGGTAGATGAATCAAAGCGTCCATTTTGAAATTCCAATCACAGGAAGAACACCGTATCGTACACCAAATGTCGTGAATATAGACACAAAATTGAGGACAACATTTCAAACAATGTAAATTGTGTAAATAATTACATTACATGATCTCAGAAGTACAGACAAATAATTTTTAAATAAATGGTTTCTTGTATATGTAATTTTTATTGCATTTATATATATATATATATATATATATATATATATATATATATATATATATATATATATATATATATATATATATATTAGATTATTTGTTTATGGTACTGGGAATTATGATAAACTACATGCGGCAGGATCTTCTTCGGTCAGGATATTTTGAGGATCTGGAACGACCTCTGAGATGCTGTTGTTCCCAGGCCCACAGTGACCCGCAGAGGTAATACCTGTTAAAGGTCCTACTTATTGGGAAATGTTTAACTCCTAATCCGGTGTTAAAGCACTATGAAATCATAAAAATACATTTTTATAGTAAAAATATCAGAAATATATTTCATAGTAGAGAACATACTAGCAATACATTTTTTTTAAATAATTACCAGCAGTATATTTTTGTAAAAAGGAATTACTACTGCTCCCAATAAAATTACATTTCGGCATTAAATGACGTATTTATATTGATATGCCGTTAAACAAACAAGGCTTATAGTAATTATTTGATTATTATAATTATTGTTTATAATATTCCTTCCAATTTCAATAGCATTATTTAATTAATTTGATATATAATTGGTCAGTACATTTCTCACTTTAAATATTCTTCAATCACCAATATTTAAAGTGAGAAATGTATTTTGGGGTTTCTGTATTATAAATAAAAAGAGGAAAAAAGAAGAAAACGAACAAACAAAATTTACCATATTTTTCTCTCAGCCAGCTCGTAATTTTATTCGAAATATTTGTTTCTTTCTTTCTCTGCTTAACCTCCCCTCCCTAGCAAGAGTTAAGGTGGGTTTTTACCATAAACTATAGCTTATTACTTTTAGTGACGCCGATCCAGCCATGCGTTCTAATGTAACTTTTGGCCATGAAGACTAGCTTGAATTTGCCCGTCTAAATGTATGCTATCTGGTACGTTACCCACCTAATTTACTTATCTGGAATTGGCTTCATGTGTTTCTGTTATCTGCCTAACAAAAACAAAAAAAAAGAAACTATGTGAGAAGGCTAATCTTAATTCCCCTCTTGATTTCGCTCTGATAGAAGATAGCTGAACTCAGGCTTGATTTTACTCTGATAAAAGATATTTGAACGCAGGCAACTTAAAACTTAATAGTTTATAACATACTGTCAGATCGAAGTTAATCCTACTCTTGACTCTATCGCTCTTACTTCGATCTTAAATTTTCTTTTATGGGTTATATGATACGTTTAATGTAAATGAAAAAATCACGGATTGTCTTGGCACGAGCAGTACAAACATTAAACAAACATTTCAACGCATACCTATCCGATCGTGCTATTAACTGATAAAAGTAATTACATCGTAGTACACTATATACGAATATAAGCGTTGCTCGCTGCTGTCTTTCCTATGAGACAATGCAACACATGAAGTTAAAAAGTAATTGCTAATTTAATTCGTAAAGTAAATACAGAGTACTGGAATCGCTCATAAGTTAATTAATATTTCCGCTTCCTCACTGAGATTCGAACGTTTACTCAATTCTTTATTATTTTTGTTTTTTTTATTTATTCATTCTATTTTTAAATAATTATTTACGTATTTGTTTATTTTTTCGATAAAATTAGACAGATCTCTATATAGCCTGATTCATACTCTTCCCCCATCTTTAGTACAAAAGTAGAGGTTTATGCCTTGCATCTTGTTTAGGATGAGGTTTCCGATTCCTCCTTCTGAGACCTTAATAAGGATTACTATGTTCATTTTTAGTGATATGGATGATGGGTGAATAAGACACTTCATAGTGAGTTTACCGGATTCACATTTCTTTAATTGTTGCATACTAACTGGTAGTAACGAGGCTAAATTCTTAGGTGGGGCTTGGAAAGCCAACTCTAGTCCAGATTCGCATAATATTGGAGTTTTGGCACTGCCATGTCCAACATGGATAAAGGATCCAACGAGGACTTCTGTGACGAACTCTGAGGCCACACTATGCAGCAGTCAGTGTCAATTTTCCATCTTTAAAAACACATAATTAATAAAAAATAAATAAACAAATTAAAACTAAACCAGATCGCAAAAAAACTCACTTGATCCCTTGAACGTAGATCATCTCCAACATTTCTGGCATTCGTACCTAATTCTTCAGTTTATAATCGTTTCTCTTGAAACGTTCTCTAGATATCCTACCTCTGTGTTAAAGTTGAATATTTCAGACTGATTTATCTGTTATTAGTGATCTTTTTCCATTTCGAAATGACACTAGTCTGCATAGGCAAGGAAAGAGAACTGTCTCTTGTCTTTGAATTCTTGTTCCATGTGATTCTGACATTCACTCTTAAACTGAGTCAGTTATCTTTTCTTCCCTGACCGTCCTGATGTAGTTTCTGATAATATAGATGACGCAATCTCTCTCCTTCTCTCTCTCTCTCTCCTTCTCTCTCTCTCTCTCCTTCTCTCTCTCTCTCTCTCTCTCTCTCTCTCTCTCTCTCTCTCTCTCTCTCTCTCTCTCTCTCCACTCATATGCAAATACATATGCGTTCAGCGACTTCAAAATCCATCATTTCAAGTGGCTTCATCACAGTAATTACATTGACTTCACTGGTATCTTTGAAATTCTCAATTGCGCAATGTCTCATTGAAATAGTAGATTTAACCACGCATTTCCTTTAGAAAATCTGACGGACACGCTCTTCTAATTGATCTCTTCCTTAACTCCAGTCCTGCTCTGTAGCTTTGACATCTTTAAAACTCCAGCTACACGGTAGTGTTTGTGTATATCTCTTCCCGCTCTCCCATCCGGTAAAACCATATATTAACATATTTCGGTTATCATTACAGATCGGGACTCATTTCGTGATTTTCTTCGTAATGACATTGGAATGATATTTTAATCAACATGTTGAGAAATATGCCACAGTTGTCTCTTCCTGCGTGAAAGCCGGGATCGAAGCTTTCGTGTCAGCACGGAAATACCAAGGGAAACCATAATATTCTCTTTGGTTCTTTCCTGCCGTTCAAACCACTATAGCCTACAGGGATCACCGCTTCCAAATATACCAGAGAAACAGGTTTGATTGTAACAGATATACCTCTGTCACCACTCGAAGTCTGTATAGACCTGTCCTCAAAGAGGAAAATTCTCTATTCTCTTACAGAATGAGGCAGCGTATCATATCTAATAAGTTTCCTTGTGGAGATTGCTGGCTGATCTGCCAGAGTGTATTAAAGGAGTGCAAAACTCAAACGCCCTCCTTTCTTCAATCAATTTGCGTTGTCTTTTACTACAGATAATGCTAAGTGTTTCTCTCGGAAATTCTCTTCCAACTCCACTTTTGGCTAAATATGGCATTTGTCTGCCTGATTTTCCCCCTAGAAACAGCGCCTCTCCGTGTAATATGCACATAAATCCGCCCATGGTCTCTACTCTCATTTGTAAATTAGATCTTCACAAGGCTTGTGTATATGACGGTATTCATACAATTATCATAAATGAATGAGCTCCTAAACTTTACAATAAATACCCCACTTTTACTTGCTTGACAGATTTTGGAGATCCTCTGTAGTTTTCTGTTTTTAAGAACACTGAGGAACCATCTACCAAATTAAATTATCGCACTGTCTCCTGCCGCTTTTTGGAAACGTACTAGATACTCTAATCAACGTCGAATTTATTTAAGCATCTTACTTCACATGGCTTTCTTCCAGATATACGATATTACTTCCATTTCCCCAGCTCTACAGGCGATGAGATACAGTTATCAGTATAAAGATTTAGATAAGTATGGCGATGCTTGGGTGGTGTCTCTAAGTATCGCAAAGTTGTTCTTCAAGTTTTGGAATGTTGGCCTTCTACACAAGCTCAAATGCTACGGCGTCTCTTGAGGACTATTGAATGAATACGCATCTTGTTCATTTCATATTAATTCTGACTCACCCCATACACGGGTTATAACCTTGGAATTAAAGTTTATTTTTATTTCAACATCTACATTCATCGGTTCCAAAATAGTTATGCATACAGAGTACACAATTATTTATGTCTTTCTTAGTAGCATTTTCGATAGATACGACAAACCGCTCTCTATAAAGGCCAAACAGTGATTAACTCGGGAAGGGAAATTCTTGTAACACCTCCAAATCACAACTGCTTTCATTTAATCACCAGCAAGAATATTAGAATTTGGGGCCTTCTTGCCCTCACGTATTTCACAGACATGAAAAGCAATGATTATATTGAATCAATTACTACGTCAACTATTAGTCGGTTCACTGTATCAAACAATTCTTCCCGGCTGAATCCATTTTACACTTTTATAAATCTACGATTCGCCCGTACATTGGATATCGCTGCAACATTTTGTGTAGTGTGCTTAGTTATAATTCGGGATTCTTCACAAAATTCAACCGAGGTTCTATAATGTAATCGACCCTAACCAGGCACCTGGATTTCAGCCATTTTCTCACCGATGTAACGTGGCTTCAATCTGTCTTTCCTACAAATATTTTCATGACTATTTTTCTTCGTCTGCATCGATTTAAGCGCGCTCCCACATTGGCAATCATGTTTCACTGTTTTACCGTAGAAACAGCTTGATGCCTCCGTTCTATTCTAATAGTTTATTTTTGTCACTTCCTGACTGTGGAACTCCCTTCCGATCTCTCATTTTCCTGTATCCTATGATCTTCAAAAGGTTAAATAAAATGCTAATCGGTATTTTCTGTCTTCTTGAATACTTTTCGTTTCTGTCCTTTTCCTTACTTCACTTCACGTCTTCTCATTCTCTTTCCCTCCCTGTAATCCACTGTTTCCTAGTGAATTTATCGCCGTGCTTGTGCTCAAATGATTAAGATGTAACCTTTGAGTAAACTGTTAATGCTAACAAGATCGTTAATATTTTCAAATGTAGCCAAGAATAAAAATATTTTTATTTTTCTCCAATGTCTCAACATTTCTTTATTATTCTAAATATCCAATCCCATTTCTCTAGGTAGGTAGCTTTTCTTTATTGATTGATTCATTCTCCACGGTTTATCAATTATTTTCGTTTTATTTAAAGCCAAAAACATTTTTAGCTTCTAAGAAATATTTGGATATGTTAATGGTTTAGTGATGCAAGTCTTACTAATTCATCCATAGTTGGCTGAGAAAGGATGGATTCATACTTTCCTAAATGGTATTTACGCGGAAGTGAATATAAAGAACCCGACTGGAATTGGAACTCGGTTCTCCGATTAACAATTTCGAGTTATATATTTGACCATCCATACAAGCTTATAGAAACTGCTATTAGCAAACAGTCACCAATCTTTTTACTGACAAGGTTCAACGTTGATTCGCTGATCCTGTAGAAATCGGTGGTTCAACTTTCGGTGTCTGTTAGCCGCAGGTATGTAGCTTTATCATAGCGCTAGAAAACAAACATTTATTTTGTGTGTATTGACATTCCTTATTCGAAAGGTATAGTGGAATATGTTTCCGTTGCTGGTTGGAAGTTCTGAATTTTCTTTTTCTTAGTCTAAAGATTTCAATTTAGGTAAATTGGGAAGAGATTGGTTCATCCCTTAGCCAAGTCAGCCTGGGTGAAAATGAAAGCTTTAGCATTGTTTGGAGTCTGGACTCGGCCTTTCTATTCCACGTTCCGCGTCGACAACAGTTATGGTTCAGGCAGTTCTTTCTTTCTTTACGCATGCTCAGTTGCATCTATTCATCTGTTCATACTATATACTATACTACATGATACTATATTAATCGTCATCTGAGAAAGAGGAAATAATACTAGTACTTTAATAAAGCGAGCATAATTGTAATTCTTAGATGATACGATTTGTATTAATATACTCCGATTTGTTTAGTTTTTCCACTTGATTACACTTTAATTCTGGCGAATCTTGTCACTCAGGGACTGACATGCGTGGTTGTAAAATTATAGAGATAGATTTAAAGGAATATAAATAAAATGAATTAAATATTTATTAGACTTTACTTGAAAATTGCATGGAAATCATGTTTCCAAATATCCCGAGAAAAAAATGATATTTTAATTCAAATAATATAAATCCTTTTAGTATGTAAACAGTTCATTATGACAATATTATCCGTTTATATATGAAGAACTATTTGCCATTCACTGACATAGCAGCCAATGGTACTTTCTCTTAAAACAATTTTTCAGGAAAATAGGTTTCTCAATCTAAGTAGCAGTTACGGCGCATTCCACTATTGATGGGGGTTTTCTTACTAAACTTTGGTTCGTGGACGTATGAAACGACAATATCTTGATTATGTCATTATTTTCTCTTAGTTTTACATGTGCATTTTGTTTTATTCGTTGTTTCTCCTGTCGAATGACCTGAAGTGATGTGTATTCTGTTATTTGGTAGAGTATGTGTATTGGAGGATCTTTAACTTCCCTTTTGCTAATGTTTATTTTTCCATGCTTGTCAAACATCCTTTGCTGGTCGCTAGTATGTATAACAATAGAACATTTGGCAGACTCCTACTACAAAATTATATTGGATGCTCATATGGTAATATACAGTTTCCGATTGTGCTGAAGGGAACTTACTATACCTATCTGCTTGATATTAGTGGTTACTGAATTATACACTAGTGGGATTGTTTCGTATGTAGGCGTTTTTCATTTGTTAGGCCAAGATAAACATCTTCTATGTGTTATATAGCTTCAGTACGTTAGTGATCATGACTCTCCACAATTTCCTATCTTTTGTAACTATTAATACATTTTGACTTTTTGTTATTTCTCCTAAAATTTGTTTCCACCATTCATTTACTTAAGCTTGCAAGGTAGGTAATACGGTGTTTTCCTCTGTCTCTCTCGACTTCAATCTATCTTCTGTGTATCAAATTTTCAAGCCCTATTTCCTTATTTTATACCCTAGAAAGTTCATCTGACCCTAAATATAGGTTCCCCATTTATTTGCATTTCCTCTATAACATCGTTGTTCACGTGTTGATTTCGTGTTATTCTCAGCATCCTTTTCTAGACACACAGTGTTATTGCTTCAAGTTTTCGTCTTCATCTATGAGAAGATATATATCTGTTTAGTAATCCTTTCTAATGAATTCATTTCTGTTTTTTATTACTTTGTCTATCTTTTGGAAATCATATTTCACTATCCCAATGCAGCTTCGGATTTCAGTGTCGAACTTTCCGTCGTCTGTTAAAATATTTCCTATATATTTAAATTGTTTTACTCTTTTAATTGTTTTGGTATCTCCGGTTTGAAATGTGGCCTGTTGGGCTGTTACTTTTGCAAACAGGCATGCATGTCTTATATATCCTCATGTCACCTTTATTGAATGAAGGCCAGACTTTCCTTCAATATAAAGTCGCAGTAATTTTATGAGGCCGGCCAAGAATAAAGCTAAATTATGAAATATATCTGATGGCGCGCATAAAATATGACGGGAGGTTAGCTAGTGGAACAATGTAAGGAATAATAGCATTTGTGAAAATGTGCGTAGATTGAAAACATGCATGAATGATAGACGCGTATAGACGAGATGTATTCTCTATTCATTATTTTATTTTGTGTTTATTAACTTACTCAATATTTACACTGTCTATGCAGTAAAAGATCATGTGTTCCTCAATTATATCATACATTCTATATTCCGTACTAATAATCGTAACGTAAAGCACATATCCTTATAACGCAATCTAAAATGAAGATAATACCAGAAGCATACCGAAAGTATCCACTTACGACGCATAATTTTGAATGTTACTTTATATGTGGTCGAGTGTTTCTTGTTGTTCATGTGTGTTTCGCTTCCTGGGAGTCGTACACTCATTCACTTGTCAATGAAAATAAATTAAGCCAGGTCAGTAGAAGAGCAGATATAAATTTAAAAAGAAAGGCTTTAATTTAAGGTTTTGAATTTATTCACAAAAATGCTGTCATTTACCTAAAGTAAATGCCTAAATCTCGTGAGATATATGTGTTTGCGGGCACATTTCGCCAAATATCATTGTTTGCTATAATTTAGAATGGCCTTAATGTAAATCTATTGAAACAAAGTTATTAAAACAAAACTGAGTGTAAAGAACGAAAGAAATCTGACTACCAGCTCACAACAATAAATTGAGCGTTTTTAAAATTCTATTATCCATTTTCAAATCAACTACTAGTTTTATCTCATTCCCGCATTTTAATTTCTTTTTAAATACCTTACATATTTTTTGTCAATCAACACACGTCTTAACTTTTTGTACATTTGCATTAGTTTTCCTTTTCCTGCAATACGCATATATGACTTGCCTCAACATGGAAGAATGCCAAAGATAATTAGACACGTCAGGGAAAGATTTCATCCGTCTTCCAAATACCTGTTTTGAAAATCAGAAGAGTAATCACTGGCATTTACCTGAACAAGAATAACTATCACAGTCGTCAAGGCGAATTACCTAAATACGTAATTCAGTGAATAATGCCGTTTAACGGAATACAAATATACTCGTATAGTTAAACAGCTATATACACGTACATTTGTAAAATATATTACTTTCATTTTACATCCACTACACGAAAACGTTTTCGCCTACGTTGGAAGACAAGACAATTCGAAACCCTCTGAATAAATACCGTTTTACAAACAATGCGCTAAGTTCCTTCCTTGTTTACATGTAACATTGCAAGTGTTGGAATTTTCCGATTCTATGCGATCATGGAATGTTAAAATGGTTGACATAAAATTCTTAACGACTGAGAATATTTGAATATTGCCAACATGTAGATTTCCTGTGAACGTTTTGATTTTGATCTTGAATGATGAATGTAATACAGTGACAATAAAAATCTCGACATGGCTTTTAAATGTGTTTATTTACCGAAAGCTATTTAAAAACCCGGACATTTCCCAGGCTTTGTGATAAAGCCACAACACTGTTTAATCAATTAATCTTTTTAGGCGAAAGACATGTATCAGATAGGTCAACATTAGAATTATACGGCTCGTATTTTGTATATCAAACTTATTGCGTTTAAATAATTGCCTCAAAGACTCAGTGATTTTGTTCAAGTTATTTAAACATATAATCAAGTCCTTTCTCTCAGGCGCATCTATGAATGTCGTTTTAACTGGCCAGTAATCTGAAGCACTTGTGATAAATGCTAGTGTCGTCAATTCTCTGTCTTCGGTTCTACACACCTGCTTTTTATTAATGATCCGCCTAGGAAGATACTTAGAGTTTTAGTAAACATACATGCTAATGATTTCAAAGTTTACAAAATAACCACCAAAACAAAGATGTTTACATTATATAGTTTATCACACGGCTTAATTATAACTTAAAATAATTTGTAAATTCCAATACATAGAGTTGCAATATTGTATCATCACCAGTCAGACCGTTAGGTTTCTTCCGTTCTAACAGTTATGAACTGAATGACACTCTATGTTTCGAACGACTATTAGGATTCAGCATTATTTCCGACCTCAAGTGTCGGATGATGCTGGAAGATGATCGCCTCCTTGGACTACATCAGTCACTGCTTCTGGAATGCTGTATATTCAAATTATACATATCAGATAAAGTGTACTATTGCTACCATCATTGGTCAAGAGTCATTTGCCGATTCATGAAGATCATGGGATCTATGTTAAGCTCCAACCTTTCCTTCAGTTAAATAGGAGGATCACTGAAACAAATAAAACAGTCATACGTCACCAGTTCAATTGAATCCATTATATCGGTAAACAATTGTGCTTTCAAAACTATCCAGTTTCATTATCAGGCAGAATCTAAAAAGAACGCCTAACTAAAGAATATGTGCCTCTTCCATTCAGTTTTGATTGGACTTAATTCTGTATCGGCTACCTTGCCACAGATATTCCGAACCAGCCAGATATCATACATCAAATGATGTTCAATTTGCCTATCATTTTTATTTCCCATCTATCTGGCACACTATCATTCCCTGTTCAAAATATTTAGCTTGTGTTTATATGTACTGCGCAGATATTAGAAAACTATAGATGTAGAGGTGAGAACTCTTGTATTGTATTGTGGCGCCTCTTATCTGTAATTTTTGCTATGACCCTTTCAATGTTTTGGCACGTTATTGTTACAAATCAGTTATGGTCCAATATCCTCGCACCACTGTTATGGTCCAAGGTTAGGACCAAGGAAGAACAACACGAATACAAGAGTAGGAATAACAAAGATATATTACAACAGAATAATAATAATACAAGAAGTTGAAGGTATTAGCATGACTGTCAGTGGTTTAGAGTGAACTACTATTGTCTCGACTGGATCTGTCTCGACTCGTTACACTTCTATCGTCTCTCGTGAGAGGCGCAGACTTTATAGTGTCAGGAAGAGTTCATAACACCCACCTCCCAAAGCTTTTGCCGCACAGGGGTCTTTAATATTTTTTTCTTTTTGGATTTATCATCAAAGGCACTGTAAATCTCCTTTTTATGCTGGATTTTCGCGGTTCTGTTATTGTTTGAGGCCTTTGCATATCGAATGTGTCGAATATCGTGTCCTTCACTTCTTCGTCTTCCTGAAGTGGACCGTTAGTGTCCTCTAACAATCTCTTTCTTATTTGATTTAAAAGCCTTTTATGCGAGAACCTGGGACCCTGAATTATGTAAATCATGTTCCCGATCCGTTTCACTATTTTACCTTGCTCCCAGTAGGATATATAATTTTTGTACATTTTGAAAAAAACTTCCTCTCCTGGGTTAAATTTTCTTTTTGATACGTACGACGTTGGTGTTTGCTTTGTCTGTTTTGGTAGTAATTTGTCGAATACCGATCTAACCTTTCGGGCAAACATCAATTCCGCGGGTGATAATGCCGATAGCGTAGTACTGTTTGGTGTAATTCGATATGCTTGTAAGAATTGTTGCAAAGCCTTTTCTGTTGGCACGTCATAAGCTTTCCTTAGTTCACATTTTAGTGTATCTACAAATCTCCCTGCTTGCCCATTTGATCTTAGGTGATATGGCGGTGATTTGATGTGTTTAACTTGAAAAGTTTCACAAAATTCTTGAAAATCTGCAGATATGAATTGTGTCCCATTGTCGGTTACTATACAATCAACCACTCCGATGCGAGGAATCAGATCGTGAAGACAATTTATGGTAGTATCAGAAGTATGTTTTCTACAACAAAATACTTCTGGCAATTTGCTGTAACTGTCTACTACAATCAAATAGTAGAAGCCATCTAATGGATCTGCGTAATCTACATGTATTCTCGACCACGGTCGTTCTGTCTCAGGCTATTGCTTATGGATGATCGGCGGTGCTTTGTCTACTAAGGATCACCTAAGATCACCTTGCTTTTTCCACCATATGTGTGATATCTTGATCCATGTTTGGCCAATATATATAACTTCGCATTAAAGATATCATTCTGTTCTATCCGGGGTGGCCCATGTGAAAATCCTTGAGGATTCGCCTTTGTAGCGTTTTCGGGATTACTACCCTTTCATTATATAGTAGAACATTATCACACAACGAAAAACTGTCTGATATGTGCTTATTTTTTCCAGTAATTTTTGTTTTAGTTTCCTTAATAAATTCATCATTCACTGCTTCATTTCTTATTTCCTGTAATGTGACGGGGAGGTTTTAAAAATTATTATAAAATACGTTATATATAACTTAATATGATGCAATAAAATCAATATTCTCCTGACAATAGAGTCGACATAATTATATTTATATAGATGGAAATATGTTCTTTTTGATGATACAAACACTCAGTTGGGGCCTTTAAATAAGTGCCATTTTTTATGTTCTTCTAAGATAAAGGGGGCAAGTTACGCATAATGTTTCGATCGTCACATGAGGTACTGAATAAATCCCCACCCAGAGAGGAATGTTTACAAAAGATTTCGCGTTTCTATGTAGGCATTCTTTAGAGTATTTCCGATATTTCCCGAATTGTCATTTATAGAAAATGACTACAGATTGGATAAACACAAGACTATACTTATCCCTTCTACTGTACGGGTCGTGTGCATTGAAGGTAGTCATGGAGTTAGCAATGTTTTACTGAAACATATTGGCTATTGTTTTCGATTTTGAACAATTGCTGATTGCGTATCATGCATTATAAAATGCTGATTCCGTAATATGCATTATAAAATGTCCTTTTCTATTTAGAGACTTTCAAGTTTAAATCTTGTGATAATTACGATCGTTTTATTTTATTTATTTTGAGAGAAATATAAAAAATAAATTACTTGATCTGTCGACTCGTTTTAAAACTTTCCTTGTTCTTCAATAATTCACTTATTCATTGATATAAGTTTGTTATTATGAATTGCATTATTTTGACATAATTAATTCCCAGTCTTGAACTCATCAGCTATTTTATTTTACCCAAATATAGATCGAAAATTTTTTTTATGATTTTGTTCAACCTTTGTTTCCTAGACGAGATCTATTTATTTTAATTTTTTACAAAATTTGACCAATTCATTTTTATTTCCAAATAACTGCCTTCTAAATTTTATTTTAAGAGAACATTACACATTCCGATATATCTGCGTATATCTTTCCATGATAATAGCAGCAGAGCTAAATATTTAACTTAACAAAATTTGCACGAATTTTAACGCTTAATTTTAGAACCGTAAGTGGTCTATTGCTTTCTGGTTAAGATAAATATAGAAAATAACTGTTTGAATGCATATTTTAGAAACAATCGTAGATGAACACTCATATAATATAGGCCAATCGAACATTACGCAGAATACAACTGTATTCTGACAACATAAATAAAATTAACATCTTATATAACGGTTATTTAAAACCAAAAAGTAAGTGTATATTTTGGAAAGTGTACAGATGTTTAAAAGATTATATTTGAAAATTAACTAACTGTAAAATTAATTTATTTCTGGAGAAGTATGCAATAATTGATCCACTTTGGAAATAATTCATTACGCTTAATATTGAATTGTTAACATTATATTTAATTCTATAAAATTATAGCACAGCTAATATTAATCACACAAAAAGCCAAAAAATTGGGATACAAAAGTAACTCATATAAATCATGTATAGGAAATGATCATCAAACTAAAGTCAAAACTTCTCTTTCCAATAGTGATTTCATCCCTGCTTGACTCTCTTTCAAAACAATCATCAAGTCATCATTTCGTGAGTGTAAATTAAAGAAAAAAAAGAACAAAGTACAATGGATTAGATTAGCATTGTTGAAATAGCATTAAATACTTGCGAACGGTTACAGAATAGAAATATGCTAATTCTAAACTGGCGGAGCTAATTACAATCTTGACTATTTAAAAAGCAATTTGTAAATGACGTTGGCTATCAAATGTTGAATGATTATAAATTAACAAAACACAAATAGTGATAATAATAATAACAAAAATCTAATTTTGATAAATTACGTCATTTTCATTTCATTCTGTAGCGTTGCGTGTTTTCTCTGTTATCAAGTCGTCCATTGGCAATTCCTCAATAAGGAACGCAACGCTGCCTAACAGACTAAATCAACGAGATATTTTTTATTCTAGGTTTCCGCTTTGTTCGCAATATTTTCGCGATTGATGACATAGATGGCATCTATATTTCAAGGAACATGATGAGATAATTGGTAGGCTAGCTGTCCATCCTCGCCACGTTGTACTTGACGCGCTATTGAAAGCTGTGCAAGCAAACGGATCTGAGAATCGAAGGCCTGGACATCATCAGAGTTTATGAATTCTCTGTTGTCACGACCGAATTCCTCGTTTCTATACCTTATTATCATGAGTCTATAGCCACGGTATTCTAATCACTGTCACAGAATTCTCGCTTTAAATATTCTAACCAGTACGTTGACATTCTTGTCTAGATTATGCAGTCTGTAACAGTTGTAAAAAGAGGAGTAAAATGAGCGAAATTCTCACGTGAAGTTTAGCTCAACGCAAATTTTTAACGTATGTTCGAAAGAAAAAACGTGGGAACATCTTATGAACGAAAGATACAAGAGGCTAAAAAGACCACAACTGAAATGCAAGTATTGGAGAAATCTAAAGTCAGAAACAGATAAAAGCAAACTAAGAGAATATGAAAACGGAATTGAATAAGATTCAATAAGCTTGCGCAGGTAAGGTAAGAGAAAATTGTATACGCCAATAAAAATCAGAACTAAAATGAATAACAAAGGACGATTGTGAAATAAACTAGAAAGAAATTTTTTTAGAAACCCAACAGAAATACGAGAAAAGAATAACAAACAATTCAATGAGTCCGAAAGAACTGAAAAGCAAACTTGTGTAAATAAAAAATAAAATAATAAAACAACTGCTAAAAAGAGTAATGAAAATTAATCAGCAAATCTAAGGCAACATTTAAAGATTTCAAGTTATACAGACATAGTTTTGCACAATATAAATTTTACCGCCCATTCTAATGAAGAAATAACATTAGTAGGATATAAGAAATGCCCGAAGAGGAGGGAATTTAAATAATTAGGAACGGAAAGAGGATTTAGGAGATTTTCACAAAATAAAGATGAAGGAAATATCGACATAAATAAGGTCAATTAAACATGAGAAGAAACGTAAATTCTTCTATATTGGCAAAATGAAATCTGGCGATGCAGAATTTAATATTAAGTAATAGCAACCATACAATATAACAACGAATCGCTTGACAATATCCTCACAGATAAGAAGAAACAGAAAACTGTTTCGACCGAAGCATGCTGACTATATACTGGAACAAACATATGAGAAACAGCGAAGATTTAGAGAAAATTGAAACAAAATGCATACTTCTCCATAACATCACACAAAAGACAGGCCGAGGCACATAATGAGAAAAGAGGCGTTAGAAAAATTCATACGCATATAGCATACATAAGCCAAGAGAGACAGAGGAAAACAATGCATAACATACCTAGTGGATTTGTCCAAATGGATGACATGAAAGGGTTAAGGAGAGATAAAAAAAAAAGTCAATAGTTATTAAGAGCTACAAATGACAGGAAATTGCGGAGGGTCTTGATCACCTGCGGCGCTTGTGGACGGTCTCCTTGTTTAGGTTGTTAAATGCTGTCATAATCCTTGCCTTCAGTTTAGCTTCAGTGTTACAGTAGTTTTTGTTTGTTCTATTTTTGTGTATCTCGCTCAAATATGTCCCACACATAATAATCAAGTGAGTTGCATTCCGGAGAGATAGTTGACCAGATGTAAGGGGTGATGTTGTCACATAAATTGCCTGACAGCCATGACTGGGTTCTATTGCTTGTAGGCTATGTTGCAGAGTACTCTTGCCACATATAGGGTCTTCCAGCACGTACCCTATTGATCCAGGGCATCACTACCTCCTGAAGTGATTAGATGTTGAGCTTTGTGTAGAGTCTGAGCCCCTGTGAGAAGATCCATGGAAACATAACGTTTCCATTACGAGTAATCACTCAAAACACCTACGTAATCATTATTTGACTCAACTAAATCTTTCCGAATCTTCTGCACTGTCCTCAGATTGGCACCCACTGAAATGTTCGTATTTAAGTTTCCGATGCGAGTGCCAAGCAGTGCAGCATGCCGTTTCCAAATTACTGGTGGAGTGAAATGCATCATAGCGTTCTTTGTCTCACAGAAGCTGCTCAACAGGCCCTACTATACTGTACAGGAGAGAAAATTAAAAAAAAAAAAAACGCGCATGCGCGAAATTAAAAATGTCAAATGGTGACAATTTAACCATTGCACCTTCTCTGTCTTTGTTTGTGTGTTTGAGCGTGTGTATGTGCGTTTGTGTGTGCGAGAGAGAGATAGAGTGAGTGAGTGTGTGTGTGTGTGTGTGTGTGTGTGTGTGTGTGTGTGTGTGTGTGTGTGTGTGTGACATCTTGTTCATATTGTGGATAATATATCCTGCACTCTATCCATGGCGCGGTAGTGAAGTTCAGCTCTGCAGCGTTGCAGTGTATGTTGATCTAAGCCTAGCTTGTATGTGGCACAAGGCCGAATGTATGGGGCAGACAGTGAGTATTGAATTCACTATTCTGTCGTAACTGATCTATTTAGACAAGCTTGCTAACCATTCGAAGTGCCCAAGCTGCTGTGTCAGATACTGCTGAGAGCTTTGTGTATGATGCAAACACAAACTGTTCCTGGGCAGTGCATGAAATCGACAGCCAGTATATATTATGACATAGCCTAGGAAATTACAAAATAGTTAAGAAGTTTACAACTATTTAAGTGTAGCTTGTGAATCGAGGAAAATCCAGTGTTTCTAAAAGAATGTACCAAGGAAGTGTGCAATCCCATTGGGTAGTTGTTATAACCCGACGGCATGTTTCGTTTGCATGTCAAACCCAGATTGGATGATTCTTACGCCAACATCGTAGGTGACATTTCAGGTATAGTACACAATATGTCCTTTTGTACACTCCTCCGTGTCCCTCTAATAGTTTTTTTGCTAAGACTTGATGTAAATATATGTACAACTATTGGTTGTATAAACAAGAATACATTTCTTGGAGACAAAACTGCTAATCATGGGTTTATCGTTATTGAATAGGCCGGAATGATATCCATAAATCATCTCATGAATTATACTGATGCCGAAAGGAATTAGCAAAGCTTTTTCCACATTTCTTTATCCACAATACAGTGGCCTTTCGGGAGCACTTAACAAAGATATAGGAATTCAAGGCACTGATAATATAGAAGCATCCGGAACCACAATAGTGTCAAAAAATGGATTATAGTGTGTAAGAAGCCAATTCAAAGAAAGTCAATATTTGATTTTCTTAAAAGCAGAAATGTAATTTTTTGAACATTTCAATGGAACATTATTCTTCCTAAGGTGATTCAGCGGGGTTCTAATACGGTAGAGTTCTGGCAGAAAAGAAATGTCTTGCCATGCCTGGAAAAATATAATGTCGAAATATTTGCTGGCTGTCGGCATGTTTTTCATAGCAGAAATATTTTATGGGTTTTGTCTTCAACCATTCTCAAAAATAAACCCGAAGTACATAACCGACGTGCGTAAAAAATTACAAGCTGAAGTCGCTTGAAAAAAGAAAATACTGCTTGTAGAAGATCTACCTGGGCTCCACTTGCATCAATAACATCATGAAATGCAGCGACTCCTGTCAGACCCGTCAGTATGGGATCCCTCCTTTACTGGAATATGACTGGTGCTGATTTGACAAAAAAAGGAAGGAGATTGTATCTAAAAAAAACTCATCCAGAAGTTGATTATAAGGGTTTCTTTGGAATCCTGATCAAACTCCATTTATAGGAAAGCACATGAAATGTCATTTTTTTTTTCAAACTAGGTCCGACATTTAGTTTGTAAAATGTCTTTTGTTATTGGTAATGTGCATTAAAGTGCTATGAAAATAGCGGAATAATCTGACCTAATCGATGTTGCTCTTGGGTCGTATTGGAAGCAGCTGTTGGCTAAACTTTTATCATTCTCCGTGAATCAGTGCATCCATTTTTCTGCGTATTCTTTACAAGTTCCTAGACGACATTTATCAGCTATTTCCCTGTTAGTCTCCTTGCCGAAACTGGCATTCAGATATCGCATGAAGATTATGATTTCTTGCGATTATCAGTGTGACTTTTGGTTCTCTAACATACAATAAACTTTTCAAATTCTTTTTCTTTACTTCGTTTGTTATATCAACGCTTTCTTTTCTTTTTAAATTGAAGAAAGCTTTCAGACAGATGATAGTATCCCAGAACAAATTTAATCAGGACATTGTCTAATTTCATACCCTAACTCATTTGTCTCCGCCTGAGTATATGTGTGAGTATAGAAATGCTTAAATATTAAGAGAAAAATTATTAAATCTCAAACAATTGCTGATTTCGATTCTATAGAAAAATTAGTATGATATTATACCAGCTTTCTCTGTACAAAATCAAAGAAGTATGATTAAATAATAGAATATTTTTTAAATCTAAACAACGAAACTTATACTAATGACAAGCCATTATGTTTATATGAGAAATTAATAGTATTTTATGTGTAAATTAACTTCACATCGATTGAAATTCGAAGCAGAAACCTGACCATTTCCTTCAGATTTAAATGCATTTTGGCTGTATCAGATTAATTAACGACAATGCCAAGGCTGTATTAAATGTCCCAATTTACAAGAAAATTATCATGTTGGGTGAAAAATTGGTGTTATTGAAGGGAAAATCAAGACTTTTGTTATTTTTTTATAGTTGAAAGAGAAATCATTTCTTCTTTGCCTGTCACGGAGATTATAAAAAGCGACTGTTTTGTGCATATAAAAAAATGTTACATGATTTATGTAAATTGATTACAGCCTAGAAACAAATAACAGAAATGTTTGTGCTCGCTGTGCAAATTCGCTTGTGCATTTACAGTAAGTATTGTCTAATGTAATACCTTATATAATTACAAGTTATATATT
>OZ038475.1:132278682-132383682 GCA_964036315.1 Acanthosepion esculentum | reverse complement strand
ATCCTTATATGAAATTTTATATATATATACCCATATATTATACATATATTTATATATCTTCATACAAAATTTCATTTTTTTTTATCGTACGATCTTTTATCGGTTAAAAGATGTATCAGCCCATGTGATTGCTATCAATATCTAAGTGTCCTCACGCATGCAATATAATTGCTTCTATTAAATTATGTACAAAATATGAAAACAATTGCGAACATATAAATATAGTAATAAATATTTTAAAGCATGCTTTATTACATTCACTTTTACTCAAATTATCACTAATTATTTGCTGTGTCAAATTAAAATAGGGAAAATAATCGAATGCAATATATGAATTAAAAAAGATTATTTTATTTTAAATTGATTTCATGTGATAAGTTACTCTCATTCAATTTATTCATCAAAGAAATATATTTTTATCTCACCGCTTCATTTCTTAAATTGCAATTTGACAAATGTCTTCCACATTTTGATTAACACCTTTTGCGTAATACTTTTGCGCATGATAGTGTAACATTTCAAAAGGAATTAGAAATTAAGGTATCTAGCTATACAGGTAACAAGCTACGCAGCCAGATAGATATCTATGCGTGTGTTCACTGGTTCACGTCTATGACTGAAAATTCAAAAACATCATTTTATTTCTCTTTATATATCTGTATATACGTCGGTATGCGTGCATTTATGTACAAATGCTTATCCAACCAATGTTATTTTCTTTTCCATCTATCTCTGAACAATACATACATATATACACACACACACACACACATATATATATATATATATATATATATATATATATATATATATATATATATATATATATATATATATATATATGTGTGTGTATATATGTATATATATGTGTGTGTGTATATATATATATATATGTGTGTATATATATATATATATATATATATATATATATATATATATATATATATATATATATATATATATATACATACATACTTCCAATTTTAAATTGGTAGGGGTTTTTCCAAAAAGAACATTTCATAAAATATAGTCTGTGTGATGAGATGAATATACTCATATTCATCGAAATATATTTATTTTTGGCGCTGGATTTTTAAGGTTTTTCCTAAGTGTACACTCACACACACACACACACACACACACACACACACACACACACACACACATATATATATATATATATATATATATACACACACACACATATACATACGTATATAAGTGAATATATATATATATAAATATGTGTGTGTGTGTGTGCGTGTGTGTGTGTGAGAGAGAGAGAGAGCGAGATAGAGAGAGACAGAGTGAGAGAAAGATAGAGTTTTTTCTCAGATAAAGAATTAAAACGGATTCTAGCGAACGAAAATTTTCGACCGATTCTTCATAAATAACCTATTGTGAGGCAACGCAAAATCCTGAAAACCTTTACCAAACATAAAACATCGACTTTACTTGAACAATTTCAACAGTAGGTTCAACTAATCTGGGTATCACATATAACCATAAGAATAAATAAAGATACATTCATGATGTTAAATTTTTAAATTTTTGCATTAACATGAATCATAGTTAGATCGGAATCTCCCATCATTACCAGAAAGAGCAATAAGCGGCTACTTTAGACCTCTCCTTTCTTCATGGGGATTTAAAAAGAAAATGATATTGTGGTTTATATAATTTCAAGGAATCCTCATTCTACATGGAGTCGCCTAACAGAATTCAGACGGAAATAGAAAAGAAACAGAAACAAGGGATTGCGTATTTTTGCCCGGAATGATATCAAAAAGAGGAATACCAATTGGAAAGAATGCATTCCTATATTTTACATATTATTCAAAAGTTTTCGAAAAAGTGGGTCACAATGAGCTGATTGCGCTGTCACGTAAGCTTCATTGATTACGGAAGAATATTAGAATAAACCATATCTTATAATGCCACTGGGTGCTCCCTAATTTCGGCCTTGTTCCACATCTAAGCTATGCTTGGAAAATCACTATAGGTATACAAGATGATTTCAGTAAATACCTAAAATAAAAGGGAGCATAAGACAAGGTTGTGTCTTCTCATCAAAACTATTAAAAATTTACACAGAAACGGTGCTGATGGCATATGAATTCCTACACATATTTATTTGTCACGTAAGCTTCATTGATTACGGAAGAATATTATAATAAACCATATCTTATAATGCCACTGGGTGCTCCCTAATTTCGGCCTTGTTCCACATCTAATCTATGCTTGGAAAATCACTATAGGTATACAAGATGATTTCAGTAAATACCTAAAATAAAAGGGAGCATAAGACAAGGTTGTGTCTTCTCATCAAAACTATTAAAAATTTACACAGAAACGGTGCTGATGGCATATGAATTCCTACACATATTTATTTTGGCAGCCACAATCCTAACAATATTAGACATGAAGATGCCAGTGTTGAGAGAGTTAGAGAAATATAATAGGTAATTAAGTAAAGCATATATTATGCAATCTATATGAAAGAAGGCGAAATGGTAACTCGATTCTCCCTCGGTTTCTAATATTAAAAATTCCCGGCTCTACTTTATAATAATTTGGTAATTACTCGACCCCAACGAGATCGAGTTGTGACACAATGTCAGTTAAATGCGGGGAGACTGAGATCGTATACCCGGTTTAGGTACAAAAATTCCCCGAGCCCCTGCAAACGTCTGCTGCGCTAGCCTCGGTACGAGGAAAGATCCCGCTCCCTGGTGTACTAAATGTGCCCGGTCCCGGGCAGAAATTACCCAGGGTTGGGCACCTCTCAGTATAATTTTCCTCAGTTCCGACTCTGTCATGGACGGAGCAGTGCCAGAGTACACTTTTCCGAAAGACAGACTGGCAGATGAGAGATGATAAGTAAAATAGTTTACTGTGATTTGCATTTACCACCCCACGAGATCGCGTTGTGAAACAAGGACGGTTTATGCGGGGAACCCGAGTGAGTACACAGCGGCTAGGAAGAAAAATTCCCCGAGTTCCCGCAAGCGACGGTTGCTCTGGCCTCGGTGCCAGCACCGATCCCCACCTCTCTGGTGCAATGAGTGCACGGCCTCGAGCAGAATTTACCCAGGACTGGGCATATGTTTTTCATCAGTTGTCATTCTGTCTTTTGATGAAGACACCACTGATCGCATTCTGCTACAAATCAGGGAGGAAACGAGAGATGATTAAAAAAACGTGTTAAAAATTGCGTTATAGTAATTTGTATTTACACACTAAGAAGTCGGTTTAATGTGGGGAGCCCGAGGGTGTTCACCCGGGCTAGGAACAAAAATTCCTCGACCTCCGCAAAAGTCGGATGCGCTGACCTCGTTGAAAGTACCGATCACAATATCTATCGTATTCTGATTCGTAATTCCTGCGTTGAGTTAGAAGAAAATAAGCCAAAAAGAAAATCAACGAACACAAAACTTTCTGCTTGGTGACAAGGACAATATTGATCTTTTCCGAAGAGATTAAAGTATGTTTTAAAGACGAGTGAAGATATTTTACTACCCACTCCAGAGAATGGCTTTCGAAACAAAGTAAATCTGACACTTTCACCGAAAGTAAATTAATATGTTCCGCATAAAGTATCATATGAATTGGAAGTTTTTCCTCGCTCAGTACGAAACGTAATTTATTTTGCATAAAACATATTAGGCATGGGAAAACTTGCAGCGATAAGACTACTTTTTTCCTATATATCCCGCTGCTAGTTTTAAAAATATACAATTAATATATAAATTCCTGTTCGTAGAGATGTACAAAAGTATCTTTTTTTTTTACATTTGCGAGCAGACATGTGATAGGATATTAGTTGTCGGACGTGTGTTATTTGATCAGTTTTCTTCACAATGATGGTGACAAAAGAAATGCTATTCCGACAAAAATAATTTTATGCATTTTTTAAAATTTTTATTTCACGCGTTGGAAAAATAAAGGATTTGCACGGTTCCAACTGATCCATGTCCATAACCTAATGTATAAAATTAGTAAGTTATAATATTAGCCTTTATGAAACAAAGTAGTTGAACATGTTTTATATTTCCAGTTGTGTTAGAGCAAAATATTTTTTTTCTTAAGCAAAAGAAAATAAAGAGTTGCATTATCAGAAATCAACACGCAAAATAACAAGCTACAGCAAAAAGAAATAGGTTTCTTTCATCCAAAACAATTGTTTAAATAATCCAACCGCGAATTCTTTAACATGGATGGGTTTGGAAACAATAATTAATGTATATATAAAAATAAAACACTTCCGATGCAATTGTGTGTGTCTACATTTAGCTTCAACTACGAAATTCTGTGTGAACATGCCCGCACTTACACATACTTTGAATATGCTGTATTTACGATGGCTGAGTGCTCAATATCGGAGGCATGGATCAGCATGCTAACTGCCATTCTCACTATGCAAACGATCTTCAGGCTAGGTTATATATACGTACGATATCGAAGTATCTTCTCTCTGTCACACACGCGCGCATGCAAGCAAGCGCGCACACACTCATATATATATATATATATATATACACACACAGATTTGAACACACACATATATACTCACACAGATATAACCCCCATATATATATATATATATATATATATATATATATATATATATAAAACCACAGATATAAACAACACACACATATTGTTTAAGATACAGAGACGTCATGTATTTTAGTGGGATATTCTTAACTCTGATATCAAGGAGAGAATTGCGTTTCATTTTAGATGCAAATATTTATTTTCATTAATGCAACGTGTTTCTTAATATCGATAATACCTTGCACTTGTTTAGAATTTCTAAATAACAAATCTTATATTGAGTATAAAAACACGTGATGTATAAACAGTTTACAAATTAAAATGAAATTAAGCTTTCCTAATTGAAATGAATATTTTTATAAATGATCTCTGCATAATTTTGACAGGCCGAAACAAAATCCAATTTTCTCCAGCTGTTATTAATTCTAAAATAAAATGATATATTAGGTGTTTCAATATAAAATTACCGATTCTATATTCGATTTAATATTTTCGAGTTATAAAAACAAAACAAAAAAACAACTTAATAGTTATTTTCTTTTCAAGCAGAATATTATTCCTGGATTTATGATTCACTTCATAAATTATAGTTGAATTTGCAATGAGTTCATATCTTGTTTCAGAAATGTATAGTAGGATAAGTTCCAACTGGGCCATAATAGGAATAAATATGTAAGGGATTTGTATTTTGTAAGTAAAATCAATGAACGACTAGTTAGATGTCGGTTACAATTTTTTCCAAATAAATACGTTGGTATAGGTAGTAAGAATAATGCTATATTTGGAGTTAATATTTAAAGGCCATTGTGGAAAAGATCTCTCCATCTCACATATTACTCTCAGTAACAACATTTACAATATAAACATCTTTCAAATAATAAATGAAAGAAATTCTCAAAACCATATTTCCATGCATATTTCAGTGGAATACTATTAAATATAAACTAATTATCGCAAGCTGAAATGATAATAATGAAATGTGTTAGACATACAAATGCATCTATAATAATTTTCGATGAAAATAAAAAATAGCAGAGATGTACAATTGGATACCAAAAAGATAATTTAAGAAATTTTTGTTTTCATCCAGTCAGATATTTGGAAATATTTTACCTGATTAATAATAATAATAATAATAATAATAATAATAATAATAATAATAATAATAATAATAACAACAACAACAACAACAACTTTTTAATTACTCAGTGGACAATGCCATGATGCCATTTTTAACCTTAGCTATCTGAGCGGGACCCGGTAAGAAATGAATACACACCAGAAATCAAAGGAATAATAATAATAATAATAATAATAATAATAATAATAATAATAATAATAATAATAATAATAATAATAATAATAATAATAATAATAATAATAATAATAATAAAAACTATTCTCTCGTGGACAGATTCAATAACGTAATAATCAGTGTTTCTTACAAGAATATATATCCTGTATTAAATCATAAGTTTTTAAAAGATCCTGCATTTATTACAGGTTTCTAATTTCAGCTTTTATACATATAATTTATAAGCCAAAATCTACAGCTATTAACCTGTAGGGTAATATGATAACCTGAAACATAGGAACCGTCGAATTTAAATTAAGGTAGGGTTATATAATGTCTGCTTTCTGATTATTCAGCCAACTTCTATTGTCGGAGAGAATGCTGACATGTTCACTGCCAAAACTGTTTTAACAATTTCTGACGTTTCATTATTTCGAAAGAGGATCGGTCCGAAAATCCCTTCGGAACACCTTCCTTGTTCTATCAATTTTTACCACAATTATGATCACACCTTTATAACTATGCAGAGAAAAAACAGACAAGCCACGTGCGGTGAACTCATCTCAGCTTAGAATGAAGAATCCTTTTTAAAGGTTATTTGAATACATGCTGCTAAAATCAAGTATTGTTGATGAATTATTTTTCTATGTTCGTTTGTATTTCCGTTTCAGGCTCAATGTAATGACACGCTTATTTCTTATCTTTTTTTTAGCTGCTTTCACTTACATAAAATTTACTTAAGATAATATTCATTGCGATTAAATCGATTTCGGATTTCGATTTCCGTCTTCATTGTTTTTCTCCTCCGTTTCAATCTCCTTGGATTGCTCTTTAAAACTTACTTTTATTGCATTATTTTAACTCTTTCTCTACACATTGTAGCCTCGTTTTAACGCAGAGTGTTATATTATTTTTAACTTTTATTCAATATTTTGATTAATTTCATATTCGTATTTTTCTCCATCTCATTAATATTTCTAATGTTTTCTCTTAATCTATAGCCAGTTTCGGTATTTTTTTCCATTTTTCTGTTCATTTGAATCCCTCTTTTTCGCTTTGCCTCCATATTCCATGGTCTTATCTCTTGCCTCTGATGACTTTGCTTTTAATCCTTTTCTTTCATTCTTAATTTTCCACATAACTCTTCGCACAACTTTTAAATTTTCTTTGTAAATACTTCATAATTACATTTTTCTATGCGGTTCCTCCCTGCATTTTCCCTATTTTTTCTCTCAATTTTCTGCTTATCGCTTCTCCTCTATAGCAGAGCAATTCAGACAGGCAATCTGTTTTTTGTCTGTGAAAAAAAAATGTTAAAATGTTTCCTTGAATAGTATTTTCCTTTATTTTTTTTTAGTTAATTCTCCTAACTTTTTCTTTAAGTTCTTCCTCCTCTCATGTTTTTTTCATCGTTCCCATACTCATCAGTTCCGTATTTTTTTCGAGATGATTTTTTGCGATAACATTTTTTTCATAGAAATCGTTAATGTTTTCCTTTTTTTAAGTTTCGATGCACTTCCTGCAAGGGTTAATAGAAATTCGGAGGAAGATGTCTTTTATTAATTGAAAACAACAAGAGAAACAAAAAGAAAGGCTTTCTGAAAATATCATAGCTGCATTTGCAGCTGCAGAAATTAAGGATCTTTTAGGTGAGATTGAAATTCAGTTTGAAGTGAAATTCTCTGAAAGAAACGCTTCCTCCTTGATTGCAATCAAAATTTAATAAATTACCAATAATAATAAAGAAACAAAACATACTAGCGAATGTCCATCTCGTCAGTTATGTAGTCATCGTCTTGCTTCATTCTTTACCAATGGTTTAGCTATAAACTTTAGTGGATTCTTGCATGATCTACGAGGAATGATTCATTTTGGCAAGAGAATGAAATACGAAAGAGCCACAGGATTAGCGTATATATGTGTGTATGCACGTGTATGGACAAATGAAACTAATTGGAAATGCTTTCTTTTCAGATAACGCTTTTTGGCTTCCTATATTAGGTTGACGTTTCCAAGTCAGAATAAAAGACAATACAGTGCTGTCTTTGTATTAACGCTGTTAATGTGTGTTTGCTAGTCTAGTGATTTCCTTTCGGTAGCGGGTAGTGTAGGTAGTGCCGTTGTTGCTGGCATTTAATGCAACAAGAAGAGTGTTTCTTAAGTGCAGCACTACAGGAAAATATCACCATCATGGCAAGTGATCTACATTTTTCAATTGTAAACATGATATACCAACAATAACTGAATTCCCGACGATTTGAGCAGTACTTCAAGGTAACTACATTTGATGCAAGAATGCCACAACTGACTACTAACAATGGTCGCTACCACGGAACGTATACAATCATAGAATCATATCTTAACATATTTCAACAGCGATGAATATCAATTCATGTCATTCTACGATATCGTGTACACACTAAAATATGCAGATTAGTAATCGGCGATAAATAAAGATTTCAGCATAGATTTTCTATGAGTCAACTTATCCGGAGACTATCGTCACAGGAATGTGGAAGTTTGATATTGTAATCCCTGGTCAGATGAGTCCAGTTTCAACACTCTTTCAGATAGTTGGTGTACAGACTGTTATTCAGTCTGTTAGTAGATTTATAATGGTGTTGTGAAAGATGTCATTAAGCTCGCAGTGAACACTAACAAAACTAGAGTATCTGCTTGAAAGTGTAACATAAAATGGTTTGACTGATGTTTTGCACACATTTATATTTGACATGTTTACTGACGATAATTTGTTTTAAACATTTAACGCCAAGCAAGGAAATAAAGTTGGCGGCTGATCTCAAAAATTGTTATACACTCTGATGTTAAATTAGATAAATGATGACATGTTCTTTTAAAGCAAAAACCAAAGCAAAACCTGTCTCTATCAATCATCTGAGAGACACCTATCTACTTTCTATCAGCATGGGTGATGCTAAAGTCATGGAGGGAGACATATTGCGCTTTCACAGGCTAACATTCGCGGATGATATTAAGTGGAAATAGTATATTGAATACATTGCTGGGTCTGCTCTTCAGAACGTTGATTCACTGCTATATATTTAGAGAATCTTTATAAAACACAGAGAAGAATCAGCAACATTATTGGTCCTGAACTGACGTCTCGGCTTCAGTTACTTTCCTACCGATGTAAAATTGCTTCCCTATATCATTTCTAAAGGCACCTTTCATAGAAATTCATCAGACGAGATCTTTGCGGTGGTACCAAGACTTTATGAATTTAAGCGCAGTACTAGAGGAACAATAAATTCTTATATCTTTACAGTTTTATTGGCTAGATGTAACCGTATATTCTATAGTAACAGCTTCCTTTAGCGCACTTAAGCTTATGCATTTCTCATCCGGCTGCTAGTTTTCCAGTCAAGTTTTATTAATCAAAATTTGTAACGCAATGCCAGCGGTAATCGACTGTCTTCATGATTACACTTCTATTGTTGTCACTCCTCAATAATGTTTCTGTTTGTCTTTCACAATCAGTAACCCCTTGTGTCTTAGTGGGTGTATTGCCTTGCAGTAATAAAAAATAATAAAAAATCTCCTATGCCTATATTGAGCACTTAGTTTGTAGTATTTACTAACTCTGCCTTTATATATGTATATATATATATATATAGCATAATGAGAAGCGACGTATACTTTTTTGATATGTATATAATATGGATAAAACAACTGAAAAGTTGCAAATTAAAAGAAAAAAAATGGGTGTTTTTTTGTTAATATATTTATTTATATGTTTTTATATATTTGATATTTTAGACCGACTCGGTCCTTCCTCAGAAATTAATTAAAATTAATTTTAATTAATTAATTTTAATTAAATTTTGAGGAAGGGTCGAGACGGTTTGAGAAATATTAAATATATAAATTAAAATTAATTTTAATTAATTAATTTTAATTAAATTTTGAGGAAGGGTCGAGACGGTTTGAGAAATATTAAATATATAAAAATATAAATAAATACTTTCACAAAAAAACACCCAATTTTTTTCTTTTATTTTGCAACTTTTCAGTTGTTTTATCTATATTTTATATATATATATATATATATATATATATATATATATATATATATATATATACATATACATATATATATATATATACATATATATATATATATATATATATATATATATATATATATATATATATATATATATATATATATATATATATATATATATATATATCGGCAACTTTGGAAAGTGCCTGAAAACCATACCCCGATTTTACCCAAGCTTTGTGAGCAAAATTGGGTAGACGGAACCGTTGGGGGCCGTTGATAGCGGTGCTAGCAAGAAGTCACAAATCATCGTGACCGAGTGCTTCAGTCAGCTGGCCTTGTTCAGATCGTTGATCCCCCTAGATAACACGCTCTCTCCCAGAAATTGTATAAGGTGTGCTCAGCATAGTTACAGTATAAATCACAGTTTTGCTCTCTGCATGTTGAACAAACTCAAATGTGCCTGAACGAGCGTCTTCCATAGGGATTGGCTAACCGCCCTATTAGACAGTTAACCTCGAATACGAGTGCCCAGTTAAATGCACACACACACACACACACACACACACACACACACACACACACACACACACACACACACACACATATATATATATATATATATATATATATATATATATATATATATATATAACAGTCAGGTTTGAATGTAAGAAACAATATATAATGATATACTTTAATTAATCACTGCAAATTTTCAACAATATATGTATATTATATCATTGTTTATAGAGGCACATCCGCACAAATATATAACTGGAATTATTGGCACTCTCGCAATGCGGATATCTTTACGAGATTGTTTATTATCAAATTGTAATGTTGTTTATGCATGAACATATGGCATCATAACATCGCTTGGCTCCGATGACATCAATTATTAATATGAAAGGAGTTTGATGCGTAACCATATTTGACGTGGTTGGGAATTTTCTGCTTAATAACTGACAACTATCATCATTCTTAATTCTTCCGAATCATATTCCGAATGACAAAATTTATGCAGAATCTAAACGCTACCACTGAAAAAAAAAACAATTAAATATATTTATGGAAAAGGTAATTAGATTATCAACTAGTGTTTCAAACCAGACACAAGTCTGGTCGCATTAACCATTTTCCTCTAAGAAGAAATTTGAATCGTTGTTTTCTGTTATTATTAGGTTGATAAATTTTATTAATTCTATCTATATTGTGTATACCTATACACTCTTTACTAAGATTTTCTTTAAATAGTGGGGACAATAACTTAGTAATAACATGACCGAATATAAAATATGCATTCAACACAAGATAATATTTCATGCCTGAAAACGGAGTGGAGTTTTGACAATATATTTTCAAGTAATGCTATCTTATGATAGAACATGTGTCTCGGATGGCTCCCGTAGTTTCAAATGATTTTGAAATAAATGACGAAGAACACAGGGTAGAAAGAAATTTAAAGAAAGAGCTAACACAGTGCAATTATGGGTGAACTGGACAGTTTGTATGAAAGAAAGAAGCGAATATATCTTTTCTAGGACAAGAATGATTACTGTTGATATTAATGCATAAAAATGCCTATCCTTCCTTTGCAAATGCAATGGGGAAAACAAGTTGGGATAGGAAACCCTTCAACCAATGATGATTTCTTTAACTCTGTCATGGGCAGACTGTCAACTGCATTGTTGCTTACAACACTCCTTATCCGGCAATATTCAATATATCGTAAAAATAAGCGAGGAACTGAAATACCTGGATCTGAAAAGAAAACATTGTACGTTGTAATAGAGAATTGAAGTCGATAGGAAGCTAGAAAACAGCGTTTGATAGAATATTAATATCGATCAATTATTTAACAATACATAGCATTTATATATTATAATCAACTCATTAAATTTTTAACATCAAACTAATAATATAGTTATGAAAATAGTATTCACGATATCTTATGTATATCTATAAATTATAAGTAAACAAATGAGATAATAAATATGTGAATGTTTATATCTGTAACATCTATATCTATTTCTTTCTCTCACTCTTTTCTCTGTCTCTCTCTCTCTAGTATAAAAGAATACGTTAAAAGTATGTATATATATATATATATATATATATATATATATATATATATATATATATATATATATATATATATATGTATATATATATATGTATATATATATATATATGTATGTATATATATATATATATATATATATATATATATATATATATATATATATATATATATATATATACATACAAGTTGAGGTTTCGTGTATACGGAATAAATCCCCAAAAGCAAAACTACTATTCTTAAAAGAGTGCCCAACACAGAGTAGTGCAAATATAATTTATCCGAAAATTATAACATAAATATGTCATACAATCACTATAAAAATAGCAATTTTGTTACAACACATCTGGTGTCTGATCCAGTTATGGTGTTGAATGTAGAAATAGAATATTAGTTTGAAAAAAATGGCTATATTCGTAGTGATTTTATGATATGTTTATCTTATAATATTCGAATAAATTATATATATATATATATATATATATATATATATATATATATATATATATATATATATATACACCTTTATTATATTATTCAATGTTGTAGTATATATAAACGCATTTATTATACACACACACAGACAGACACGCACGAGGGCACACACACATATATAATTCCTCAAATAGAATTAATTTTACATCGGAAGAAGTAACGTACTTTAAAGTAACATGTATAATACAAGTCTTCATGATGGACTATTATATCCATCTTATTAATACCAGAATTGTATGGAGCTTAACATAAAATACCTTATGTTTTGCATATATGACGAAAAAAAAGTTTTGTTATTAAGGATTTTGCCGCTCTAAATCATCTATTCTCCTTCTTACGCATGTGCAATCTTGTCAACGTAAATATATTTGTAGTCTGATAACTTAAAAAAAGACAAAGGCATCAATCTAAAATCAAACTTTCAACTTTGTCATCTTTTCCTTTCTTTTTATGTGACATGTCTCTTCACGACGTAGGCGATCATGGCTCTCCACTTCGCCCTAACCCTTGTAGCTCTCAATAAGTTTCGTCCCTCTGCCACCTTCAACCTATTTTTAAACACGCTAGGTATGTCATGCGTTGCTTTCCCTTGTCTCTATTTTCCTCTAATTGACCTGTGAATATCAAAATCTTCCAGTTCCTTTCTCATTACGTGTCGCAGAAAGTTCATCTGCCTCTGCCCGATAAGTATAAGAATCCTCCTTGTTTACATCCTCTCCAAAACCTCATCTTTGCTCACACGCTCGGTCAATGATATCCTTAGCATTCTTCTTTAGAACCATACCTCCGTTGCCTCGAGCATCTTCTTCATCTTTGAAGAAATCCTCCTGTTTCGCAATACTCTGCCCGCACTTAGCATCCCCCGTTAAAACAGTTCCTAGATATTTAAACGTCTTAACCTATTTGATATTAGTGTCCCCGTCCAGCAAATCGCATTTCAGGTCATCCTGTCTTCTTGTAGTTTATGCTTATCCCTTCGACTCGCTCTCTTTCGCTATTTTCTGTAGGATGTATTGTAATTTATTTTCCTGGGTCTTCTGCGTATCTTATGTTGTTAAGATTGTGGCCGCCAATGCTGAATCCTGGTAGGATTTCAGTTCCCTCAGAATTGCCTCGCTGTATAGGCTGAATAGGTCCGGTGAGAGGACACATCCTTGCCTTACGCCCCTTTCTATTTTTGTATTGCTTATACGTTCATTTGAATAACGCATCCAATATTTTTGAACATTTTCAACAGCATACCTGTTCAACATTCGCAAATCTGGAAACTTCTTGTCGAAAATACCTCCATATTTTTTTCCAGGAAAAGAATTGTTGAGTCTTGACTCATTGTTGAATCTCGCCTATTGCATGGAATAATAATGCAACACAAAATGTACTTAGAACAAGAATGTATTATAACAAGAAAGTGTACACAATAAGTACATATAGTATTTCTGTATATTTCTGGGAAGACGTTCCTGGAGAATGTGTTGACTAGTCGCAGTCGATCAGAGTCTCTAGTTGGATCTCGTGATTCCTCCTCCCGTCTTCCGGTACCAACCATTATTTATATAGTTGGTAGTCACCTATGCAGATTAGGTGGATGCTACACAACAAGAATAAATACTAACTAAAAATACTCGAAGCTATTTATATGAAAAACTGCAATAAAACCTTAATAAAAATTAATTATAAATATTTCGCAATCATTTTAAAATATGTACAATGAATAGTTTTTTACATATCAGTGTTCGAACTAATAGTTCTGCATTTATTTTTCTACCACTTATGCCGGAAAATAATTCCAATACATATCTAGTTACCTCCACTTAAGCTGTGCTTGTTAACCAGGGCATGATACAGCGTTCCTGAGACCACATATAAGAACGTTAATAATTCAGACGGTCACAACAATGTTTGTCTTTAACACCATGAACATCACAACACTCACCTAATTAAAAATTCGATGATGATGACATTAAACTATGTCGAAAGTACTCGGATAATAAAATAAAATATGAATCAACACGAAGTTTCCGCTCGGCCTTCAATAATCATACAAAAAGATTCTCCATTAATATGAAAGGATCATATGGAGAATAAGTAGACAGAATATATCTAAATTATTCAACGAAACCTGTCTTAATGAAAATAAGCTGCCGAAATATGCGCATATATATATATATATATATATATATATATATATATATATATATATATATATATTACTTAAAGACATTTTAATGTTTAACGTTCTTTTTGTCGATACAAGTATTTAAGTAAATGCTCTGTTTTATAATAAACAGTATTAAATAACATTTACCGGCCTGAATGTCCGAGAAATTTTCATAGAAAATATTTGTCCTCCGACAGGATTCGAACCTGTATCCTATACGGAAGCGTCATATAGATTTACGTGTCTTTTTAACCTATTCGGCCACAGAGGATCGTTCGGATGGCAAGGTCGAATTTACTGCTTATAAACTTCAATCTTCCATGAATCTTTCACGTACATTCATAACTGCTCATGGCGTTTCAAATGTAAACCAACGAATCGGTTAAAGAGGCACGTCAGGCTATATGACAATTCCGTATAGGATACAGGTTCGAATCCTGTCGGAGGACGAATATTTTCTATGAAAGTTTCTCGGACATTTAGGGCGGTAAATGTTATTTAATCCTGTTTATTATAAACAGAGCATTTCCTTAAATACTTGTATCTATAAAAAAAGAATGTTAAACATACAAAATGTCTTCAAATAATTGTCGGACTTTGTCCATTTCATAATGTGTGACGTTATATATATATATATATATATATATATATATATATATATATATATATATATATATATATATTATGAATCTGCAGCATCTGAAGAAATACGTAACAATATTTATACCTGCATACTCACCCATACACGTACCATGAAGGCTTTTCACATCTGACCATATAACCACATTAAAGATTTCAAACTGCCATCTTTTCTCTAATGCTACGAGCTTGCATTTTCTTGGGATTTGTGCTGAAACGCCCAAAAAATACAAATGCTAAACAAAAAGTAATAGAGTACATTTAATGAAGATTTGTAAATATATGAGTTGATATAATAAACAGTTGATAAATGAGATTCAAATAAATGTATTTTGTTGAAAATAACAATATTTGAAAATAATTATATATGGCTCTCTGATTGGCTTCAGTAAAGGAAATACCGGCTTATATTTTTGTAGTACTTAAATGTTTCTTTATACATAACAGATAATACCATACAGAATCTATATTAATAAACCTTAGAAAACTCATTATATTAAGATCGTTAGTAACATGTTTCAGTTAGAATCGACTATCTGTTAATCTAAGTAACAATCACCAATTCGAAATCGTGACAATGATATGAAATTTTTAATTAAAAGGAATTTAAAATAAAAAGTTTTTTCAAGATTTATTGGTCACGCAGCTTTAAGAACTGAGGCACATTGTTATTTATTCAGTGGAAATAAAAGTTGATTTAATCTTGCTTTTGAGTTTCTACTTTTTCTTCTAATATATTTAACATAACAAGAAATACAATTCTATATTCATTAATATTTCTCATTTTGAGTTCTACAGAAATAACCTAGACTGTTCAGCAGATTTAAAAATTTTTAAAATCCCAGTAATGAGTGCATGCAGTTTTCGGAAAACTGATGAAAGAGACAAAATAATTGAACATTTACATTTAAGTATTACTACCGATAACTCTGAGAGAAAAAAATTACATGCCTTAAATAATCAAGAATAAACTTTTTCGATTGTTCTTTTACGTGGAACACAATACTTGCTTTTGCTAGCTAAAATATCCGAGTAATTTTGTGCTTTTCCAGGAAGTTCACAAAGATTGCCATATTTTGACACGAAAAAGATTCTGAATGTACTGGGAAAAAAACAAGCACCAACAACACATTTTTATAATGTTCGTTTTATTATAAATTATATACACAGTGAGATTTTTCTGAGATTCTTTAATTTATAATTTAACAGGTTTAGTTTAATCACATTTTTCAAAACTTCTTTCAATATATTAATTCAATACCATCAATCAGGAAATGTTATATCTTGTTAGTATTTTCTATATGTCGGTTACAACAGAAATAGTTAGGCGTAAAGTTGAAATCTATTTGAGGATTTTGTCGAGTACCGTTAACTTCCAAAACACTAATAAATATATTAACAATATATGATGTCACCCATTTTCTCTGGGTGTGTAGAGATGTAACTTTACATGTAAATATGTGCATCCTTATATTTCGTACTATATTCATGTTTAAAATCTAGGAATTGAAATAAAAATACAGATTAACAGAAAAGGAATATTTTAGAAAAACTACATTCAGTGCACTATTCGTTTATTGTAATAAGTTTTACAATCCAGTTTCAATAAAGAGAATCGAAATGTTATTAAAGTAGACAAGTTTGGGAGATTCCCACAGTAAATTTACATCTCAGATCCTGGAACACACGCCATTTCCTAAAAGACTTACTTTTATTAAAACGTGGTTTATTTAAAAGAAAATTAATAAAAACAAAAGAGAAAGCTGTAGAAAGTTAAAGGAGATGATTATGTTATTTGGTGATTCATAAGACACTTCCATGTATTTTCTGTCTCTCAAGAACTAAAGTTTTTACCATTATTAAAGAAATTCCCCCGATATAACAAAACAAAAACAAAACTTCAGTTGAACGACGTCCGTGTAAAAAACGTAACTACTTAATAATACTTTCCATTTTTCAACCAATAAAATCCCCTCAAAATAATTAATAAGTAATCATTACAAGTTTAAACACTGTTAAAATACGGGCAGTCATAGTCGTAAATTACCACGTTTTATGTTTGGAACATTTAACAAAAAAAGTAACAATAATAATTCTAAAAACAACTCCCGAACATTCGTGAAAATTAATTTCAAGAGCCTATATGAAATTATTTTCTTATTAATGAAAACCTTAGAATAAAAAAAGATCATACCTTTATGTGAAATTATATTTTGGATCTCCCGTATAGATATAAAAATAGAAGCATACTACTCCTCGAGGTTCAAAACAATTTCGCAGGCCTGCTTGACCTACACGAGCATAATGAGGCACGCAAACACGCGAATAAAATGGAGGACGTGTGTCATCAACCACCGACTAAGGCATTGTCTTCCGAATGAAGCACACATTAACCTGACCCTCATAAATTAAGTGTCACAACGCACTAAGGACACTTAATTACTTGATAAAAGAAATTTCACAGCAAGAAAAATTGAACATTTTATTGTGATTGTATATTTATGAAAAGTATATATAAATGTTATTTCAACTGCCTTTCGTTTATACTTTTCCTTCAGAGGATAACATTTATATGTTTTATTTATTAGATTTGTTATTGTTCTTAATCTTTTGGATACCTACACTCATACAGCAACAAAAATCTAAGTAGATTGAGCCCAACTGTGTTCTTCTGTCATCAACTATTAGATAATCTCCTATTTACAATTTCTTAAAAAATAGATTGATTTGTTTCAAAAGAAATATTCCGTATCTGCCGACGTGACACAACATTTTCAACCATCGCCCTTAATATAGTTATATGTAAATGTCAGTCATTTCTGGAATGATGGGACTGAATAAGGTGAACATTTTAATGACAGATCTGTTTTAAATGATTCCATTGATGGATTAAATCTGTACATTGGACAATATATGGAAAAAATGACAAAGTATAAGTTTCCGTGTCTCTACATCAATTAGAATGTGACCTTGATAAAACAGCAATGGGCACAAAACATATATCAAAGTCTGTTTTATGCATTTTATGTAAGGTCAGGTATTGAAATATATTTAATATTAGCAGGGTTTCGGGTAACATTAGTACATGGATTGGTTTGGAACTAGTAAACAAGAAACTATAATTGAAGAATACTTGAAAAATTAAACATTTTCAAATAAAATTGTGTTTATCTCTAAAACTATGAATATCTGTAGGAACATAAACCTACTTACTATAATTTCAAATGTGGTATATTTACGTGGGCTGAGTGCTCCTTATCCAAGTGAGAAATCCATATTGCAGTCTTATTGATACTTTTACGTTTCAGACTAGACCGTCTACATGCATACACTCTCTTTCGATTTTGAAAGCACTTCGAGTGTGTGTATGTGTAAAACGAGAGCGCGCGAGAAAGAAAGGCCAGGTGAATACTGTTTAGAATTAAACTAAAATGGAGCGTCTAACTATATACGTATATCTACTAAAAACGTTTGAAGAAATGCCACTGAAGTGAGCTAAAGCATGTTGCTAAGGAAAATAATTTATTTCTTTAATAAATATATTGTATGTTCAGTTGATATTTGTCTGTTTATGCATCGAATTCTCATTAGTCATGTTTGTTCAATAAATTTCGAACATTATATCTGTTTATTTTTAGAATAATCCGTTCACGGTAATGTAATGGATAGCTACACATAGTTTTGGCTTCACTAGTTGCACACCCGATAATGATCTCAGAAAGAGATAGAAAGATTTTGGGAAATAAATGTGATGTTCACTGTTACAGTACATTTCTTGCATCACTTAATAGTAATATACAGAAAAAATATATGTGAATTTAAACGGGTTATGTTAAAATTAAGTAGACATAATCTTTGTAATAATAGTGTATATTTGAGCAGCAATCCCTCTTTAAGTCAAGTTTTGTTGAAAATGACGGACAATGTGCAGTGATTGATTTTTTTTTAATATAATTTCTCATGTGTTGGTATAATATTTTTCTTTTCAGAACAGAAATTTCATAAATATTGTCCGGATATTTTCCGTGAAATTTCGGCTGTACTTTTAGCCATGATCAAGAATGCATTTTGTTTTACTTTTAACGTAATATATGGATTGTTTTATGTATGTATCTAGAATTATATGAAAGTTTTATTTTCCAAAAACGGTCAGCACATTGAGGCCGTCTTCAGAGTTGATATTGCTGAGCGTTGGAACTTTTTTAATTAATAATGCTTCCATTATTTTTAGCCTTTTTTTTATATAACTGGATGATGCATATCTAGATACATACATAAAACAATCTTTATATTCAGTTAAAAGTAAAATAAAATTCAGCTTTGATAATGGCTAAAATTATAGCCGAAAGCAATTGGAAAACATTCGGCCTATTTTTGTATAATTTATGAGAGAGAGAATATATAACAATGTGCGAAGGTATATGTACAAGTATCGAGTATATCATTTATTTTTTTTATTATACGTTCGTTCCTATCTTCTGGAATAAATCGAAGAACAATATAAAACCATTCGATTCAAATACATTCAATTATTAAAAAAAAGGAATGATAATCTATTCTTTGCAGTTCCCTTATGAATGAAGGATTCGTATAATTTTATTCCATATGTCATGGTAAAGTGAATTTTTCATCGTACAAATGAATAAATTAATAATACCGCTGCTAGAGAGATTTACCGTGACAGCAAATAGAAATGAATTCAATTTTCACCTGCTATCATTTTTCTTCTGTCGACAAAAAATTGCTCTGAGACAAGAATTTAAAGAAAACGTTTCCATTGAAATGTTAACTCAAACGATTCATAACGGATAACATGTGAGCTTTTGAAAATATTTCCAAATGCGAATCCTTGATAAATTTTATTTCAGTGAGTAAAGAAAAAGTAAATGAATAGGTTTCCTTTGTTAAATTCAGTAGTATCAGTTTGTCTGAATCCTTCCTTTCGCAAGTCAATGTCTTATCTGGAAGTATTAAAATGTATAATTCTTGCAAATGCAAATATCCGCTTCGATAAAGAATTCTAAACCGATTATAAAATAACTGAAAATGCACAACTAGTTAACGATGTAGGATATTAAATTATTTTTCACATTTATTTGCATTGTTCAAAAGCGTAATCAGAAAGCATTTGTCTGCAATTGAATCAGTCATCCTTTTCTTCTATATAAGCGCGCGCTTAGTGAAAATAGTATGTTTTTCAGCCGTAAATGACTTATTGGTGTCAAAACAAAATCCACCCAAGTCCCGGGCATTATTAAATTAGGAACATGTTTATATCTTTAATTGCGCTGAGGCATTTATAAAAATAATAAATTCTACATTTTGAATATTCCTCTATTTATTTTCTCTTCTTTCACTGCTTTTAACTTCATTCTGACAGAAACTAGAGAACAATAGAAAGCAAAGACTTATTAGCATCCCTCCGGAAATACAAAAAAAAATTCATAAACATTAAGGAAATTTACCTTCTTGCCTAATTAGGTAATTTCCTTGTTTCTAAGATTCATTTCCTTCAGTTCATCTGCAGAGCATCATTGAACAAACCCTCGTGGGATAACTTAGGCGGTCAAGGATGAATATGATATTATGGCGAATGGCACGTTTGACAGTGATGGATGCATTCGTTTGCTGCAACCGAATACTTTATGAGAAGTTATTTCACGTACGTGATAATCTAAGATTAGATAGGATACTGCAACTCCACCTTTTCCGATATCCGATTTTATAACTCTTCACCACATTAATTTAGATATTATAAATTATTAGTAGTCAATTAGCTTCGTAATTTTTCTCAAAAATATTCCAACACAAACGATAGAATATATAAATTTAAAAGAACGTTTTAAACTTTCTCTATTTATAATGAATTAATGGATATCTTTTTAATTGTTAATTTTATTACTTCAAATATTATTTGAGTAGATGACAATATTTTGGGATTGTTAAAAAGTTAGTTCTATCCCTGCCGGAGGGCACATTTTTTTTATTAACTTTTCTCGAGTACGCAGGTCGGTATATTTAATAAAACTTTCGCTATATTAATTCATTTAGAATTTTAACTGAAAGTCATATAGGTTTTATTTGCGTTATTGGAGAAATGTTAGTATTAAGCTTACTTTAGGGGACGACGACGACGAAACTCATTAATAGGAACAATGAAAAAAAACGAAATATTTTGTCTTTGACAAAGAAGTTAAACGAACCGACGACGAAACTCATTAATAGGAACAATGAAAAAAACGAAATATTTTGTCTTTGACAAAGAAATTAAACGAACCGACGACGAAACTCATTAATAGGAACAATGAAAAAAACGAAATATTTTGTCTTTGACAAAGAAATTAAACGAATCGACGACGAAACTCATTAATAAGAACAATGAAAAAAACGAAATATTTTGTCTTTGACAAAGAAATTAAACGAACAGGCAAACAGATTGCAATTGGTATTGCAAGTAAATATTTGTGAAGGAAATTAAGAAAAGTTGAACATAAATAAAATGAAGAAAAATTCAGCAACAAAATAGGTAAATAATAATAAAATGTTACAAAAACAAAGAAAATGGAAAAGACCACATCATTTATTTTGGATGAATTATCCTTTAAAAATAAGGAAATCAGATATTCAATTCAAAGACCCCATTTTATTGGTTGCATTTACTAAAATCCCACAGGCGCCAGGAGTCACAAATTGATTCCAAAATAAAGCAGGAATTTTGAATGTTTTTTTTTCTCTCGATCAGGCTATAGCCCTCATTGGAGGATGAGTAAAAGAAACAATATTCATATGTATTACCCTCCAATTTATTGTCGTTCTGGAATAGATAAATCTTGTCAATGTTAATTTAGTTATATCAAAATAAGAAGTTAATAAAAAAATAAAACTAGAAGATATCCCAATCAAGTAAGGGGAATAAATTAAAAATCTAGGAAGTATTTTAACACAAGAAGAAAAGTGCGACATTGAAATTGGAAGAGGCATTGTGATACCGAATGATGCCGTCCAAAAGCCAAGCTTACTATGAAGAAACAAGAATATTTTGTTCGAAACAAAATAATGTACGGAACTTTTATGTAATATCAATGCTCCCATATTGCATTGAATGCTGGAGACTCCACGAACAGATGAAAAGTAATTTGTGATGACATAAATGTGGTTCTACACTAAACATTTGAACAATGACGAAATTTTATGAAAACTGTAAAGGAATGTTCGCTTATACTTAAAATCAGAAAAGGGGAAAATTTTGGGGAACATAATCAAGTTTAGGAAAAATAGCAAAATGAAAATATATTAAGAGCTATAAAGGATTGGAAATTGTGGAGGTATATGATCGAAAACGTCATAAAGAGTCACTACCCATACAAGTGCTTACTGAAGCACTATGTTTAGCCAGCTGGTTAGATTGACTCATTAGCAAATTTATTGATGTTTTGTCTCAATGGTGGGTCGTGACACTGAATTATTATCACCAATGCAAGGTGATCAGATATTAATAAAATATAAGATTCCGAGTGTATATATTTTCATTATAAAAGAGTCATATTCATTTAGAAGATAAAATCACAAGTGTCTTCTTGCTGATCTCTGATCTTAGCTAACTCTTTCAGATCACTGAGTATAAAAATGACTGCTATAGTTCGGTACTTCTAATATAAAGACTACCGGGTCTAAAGCTCAATATCGACCTCAGATGGAACGCTTATATCCATGCTATCATAAAAGATACTAAAAATTAATAGTTACACTTTACTCTCCTGACGTCCACACACACCTGCTGTTATGCCCTCTTTTTACAAGTGTCAGTTGACCAAAAATGGAGTATTGCTGACGTATCTGCGCTGGTGCTGTTAAAAGCGATTAGGCCCGTTTGCTGCTCGGTTGAATCATTTTCCTTGGTTCAAACAGCAGAGATATTCACAGCTGGGATCCACAATGTTACGATGGAAAATCATCCTTTCATGTTCCTTTAATAGGGTGGAAGTTCCACTCAAGCAGCCTATCCATCAGACTTGATATTCTGTCGTACAGACTCCCGAGATAATGCTTTACTGATAACAAGAATATTGATATTTTCAATTTGAGAGTCAAACGATTAGTATCTAATACCTTCCCATAATATGCACTCATTATTCCCTTCTTCCACTGCTTTACGCCAATCTTACTTCTTTAACGGTAGCGAATGTAGGACGGTCTCATCAAAGATGAAGAAGAAACTCGAGGCGACAGAGATGTAGTTCTGCAGAAGGATGATTAGGATATCATGGACCGAGCGTGTAAGCAACGATGAGGTCTTGGAGAGGAAGAAAACAAGGAGGGTGCTTATAGTTAACACAAGGAATAGGCAGCAGAAGTATCTGAGTCATGTAATGAGAAAGAGGGCCTGGAGAATCTGATGCTCACAGGTTGAATAGAGGGACAGAGTGACAAGGGAAGGCAAGGCACGACATTCCTAGCGGGCTTAAGCAAGTGGAAGACAAAACGTGGACTGGAAGAGGTAGCAGCACGCCTAAACTTATTGAGAACTGCAAGGGATAGAGAGAAGTGGAGTCGCCATGATCGGCTACGCCCTGAAAGGACACGGCACATAAGAAGAAGAACCCTCTACCTAGAGTTTTCTTGGGTGAACTAACAATATAAAAAGATTGGTTTCATCACAATCATTTCCTTCAATCGTCAGAAAATATTCGGCCTTGTGCCACATCTAAGCTACGCTTAGAAAATCACTATACGTCAGAAAATGTTTCAGAACATATTTACTGCTGAAGCGATAGAAATGTGTCTCTAAAGACAGAAGCCGACAATATCAGGAATAATATTTCTAAGCAACAAGGAAGTCGTAGTTAAAATAGGAAGTACATAGTGATTTTTAGATACAACAAGAAAGAGGTAAAATTTCTGAAACACCCGAGGAAAGCAAAACTGGAGAATCGAACACTCAGAAGGTTTAAAGCCAATAGAAGAGAATATAGTGAGTCATCTGCTAAAAGAATTCAAGTTACCAGATGATAACAGAACACAAAAACAGCAGTATATAATCTGATTCTTGTAACTATTCATCTCGGGGTCTTTGACAAAATAAAAATACGGATCTACAATGTAATCGATTGAAAACTGGAATCTCGACTTCTGTCACTTTCTCACAGATTGGAGGTAGCTTCCCTCTGTCTTTTCTGCAAATATTTCCATGACAACGGCTCTGAAAGGATATTTTCCTTGGTGCCACGACTACATGAATTTAAATTTAAACGTGCTACTAGATTGGCTTCTAGGTCCAAACCGTTGGCTGTTGAAATAGCAAAATGCAACTGACACTTCTACTCCAACAGATACTTCTTCCGTAATTCTCGCCTGTAGAAGGCGCTTGCGTTTACATGCTTCCCTGATAACTACAATCTCCCAAAATACAAATCTAACGCCAATCGCTATTGTCTGTCTTCTTGCACCCCGTTCATATTTTGTCTTTTCTTCAATATTCCCATTGTTACTCATTCTTTTCTCTCAGATTCTTTCATTGTACCGCCAGCCTACTCGTGAGATTCCAGGTTGCTTGCGGTGAATAGATTAAAATACACTCACACATAGACACACACAGACACACGCACACGCGCACACGCGCACATTATATAAGTATTTATCTCTAGCAATGAACTTTTGCCGGTGCCTTCCGTTATAGAGGTAGTAATAGAAAGAAAAATCTCTGTTGACGGCCGACGTCATGTCAAGAAAATTTATGGCCATCAAGGAGACAATGGAAGAGGCCCTGAAGAACTTAAAGAGTGGGGGTCAAAATTCTATCTAGAAGATCTAGCGCTATATGGGGCATTAGTTTAGCCTCGGAGGAGGCGCCAATGACATTACCCGGAAATAGGCTCACCACCAAGACGTTGAGGCTTCAGATCGAGTATATGGGCACCCGGAAAATCCGCATAACATTACATGGGGTGCCCATGTAAATTACCGAGGAGTATTTAATTGCCTTCTTTTCATCTTTTGGACTGATGGAGTGAGTAATCAATATTAAATGCAAGTCAGGCATTGCTTCTAGTGATACTGAAGTCCTGGTGTCTTTGACCCGACTCAAATTCAACGAAGCCCCTCAACGTGGTTAGCGGATACTTAGCAAAGCTGTGTCCGACGAGGAATTCGACACTAACAGCTCAACCAACACTTGAGCAGCCCAGGTTAGAAGCACGTAAGAAGGCTCTCAGTGGTCCTGGCGAATGGACTGAAGTGGTGCGGAGGGGGACCAAAGTGGCATCTCTGGCACACCAGAAGGATATCCCTGGAAATGCTAATCCGAAGAAGAAGCAGCAACAAGAGGGACCAAAGCAGCAGTGGCATTATCATCAGCAACAGAATCAAAAGCCGAAGGAAGAACAGAGGCAGCAGCAGCAACAGCCGGAGCAGAAACTGCCAGAAGGCAAGGAGCAGGAGGTCCAGTAAAATCAGCAGCCCGAGCAGGTAGAGTTAGAAATACTAAAACTTGACTCAATTATGGAGGTGGAGGAAATGATGAAAAGAGGGTGGGATAGTGAAGAGGAAAAAGATCTGAATAACTTGGAAAAGGCGAAGAAATCTGGTCGGAGTAGGGCGGAGAAATCTGGTGAACATAACAAGGAAAAATCTGCAAAACAGTTGATCTTGATATCTCAGGTAAGGCAAGGAACCTCTATGCTTCCACGTCTATGGTTCAGACTCCTTCTCCCTCTCCCAATCCCTTACCCAACCCCAACACACAAAAAAAGAAAAAAATAACCCAAAGGGGGAGAAAAATGTATTGTGCAGGGGCAAGTCCTTAGAGACATGTCGGCTTAAAGAAACGCCCTTTTCAGATCAATTTAAGTATACCTCTGTCGATTTCCCAACGACAGAGGACCTGCGGAACTTTCTTCAAGCAACGGGATTATTAACCTAATTCACAATACGGAGGGGAAACTCTTTGGAACTATTTGGCTAGTGCCAAAGAAGATTTCCTAATATAAAGATGGTCCAAATGATGAAAACTGACTTTAAAAAAATAATGTCTTAAATGTGTGCTGAGAGGGGCCCCGATCGGCTCCACCTCTCTTTATATAGGGCTCTTAAGCTAACGTTCCGGACAGACGTCGGTGGCATTGTTATGGACGATCGAATTACGACGGATATCGGAAGGTGAAACCTTGGACAATCCGTGGGGGTCTTGACCCCAATAGATTTTCGACCAGTCTGTGTTTAAGAGACTCAGGTTTAAATTATGTTTATCAAGCTAAACAGCCTGAGAGATCGAGGTTGGGCTGCCCCACTGCTTCGTGATCTCCGGTCCTTTGGTGAAGAATTGGCCGCGATCCAGGACACACACTTTGTTTGCTACGTCGATGCCAGTGTGCTCTCAAACTACTTTGTCGTCTACTCAGCATACGGCAGGTCAGAGGTGATTCTTTGTTAGACAAACTTTCCCTGGATGCGAGGGTAGATATTGTCATTGCGGAGGGCCCGTTGGTCGTGACTGATATTGCCGCGAGCAGTGGTTCGTTTCGTTTCAGGTCGTTGCGGTTTATGCGTCCAACGATCAGGAAGAGGGTGTCAATTTTTCCGTCAGTTGGGGCCGTTCCTAGTTGATTCTTCGCGCTTAATTTAATGGGGGACTGCAATGCCGTCCTGTACCCCAAGATAGATATGGGCTGGGTGACAGCGGGAAGGCATCGGGCGATCGTAGCTTGGATCAACGATTTGGGGCTCGTAGGTAGATACCGGGTCGATCATTCGTGGCGACAGATGTGGAGGTGAGCTCGTAGTAGGTCGTCTCTCCAGATAGCCAGTTACCTTGATAGAATGTTAGTTAGAAGGTTCGAGCTAGATTTACTAGATTGTCCCACGTGCCACCGGTTAAACTATTCGCCTCATAGACTTCTCTGTGCTAGGATGGTGTTAGATGCTAGGCTTAGAATTGCTGGACACTGGAAATTGAATCTGTCCATCCTCGACAGGAGAGACTTTCAGCAACAAATGATTAGATTAGTGCATCGGGAATTAGTTGGGGAGGTTATTGGGAATAAGTGATGGGATAGGCTTAAGGATAGGATTAGGTCCTTCACCACTGAATATAGCCAACGACTCGCTCTAGATAAAGCTAAAAATGTGAAGACTCAAGAGGATAGTCTGTCCCGGGAGGTGGCGGGGGGTGCATTTCCTAGAGATTGACGTAGATAGGCAGGCCCTATTCACCACTTGCTAGCTTTCTATAAGGCATTAAAACAACTTCATTTAGTAATCCTCTGCTTTGAGTGGATATTGGGCCTTGTATGTTGGGAACAATTAACACAGAAAGACTCTCCGTGGTGGATATGGTGATTTGCTAAGCGTAGCGTAGATTATTTGTGACAGAAGGCCGAAAGAATGGGATACTAGTGACGATCAAACTTACTAATCAGTCATAATTAATCAAGCTTGCTAACCATCATACGACAACGAAATGTCCTTTGCGGTGCATATGTTCACAGGGTCAACCAGCTAGCTCTTGTTTTGGCTTTCCCAGAAAGTAGATAACAATTGGCGCAGTTACCTGTTTTACACCAAACACTTCTGCTAACCTGGTTTTCAACCAAAAATAGAAAGCATATTCTGTACTTTTAAAAAAAAAATAAATGTGAAAAATTGATATATGAATGTAAATTAGACATAACTTCATGCCCTTTCGCTAAATACAAACATAAACAGATTTGTTTTTATAAATGTTTAATATTCTTTCCTGTATATGTTATACAAGTTTGCTCCCCATATCGGTATTTAGCTCTTGACATTCTTTTTTTTTAATTTTGTGATTGCGCAAATGCTTCAGTGTGTCTTTTCTCTTAAACATAAATACGTTAGAATAACTGAAAATAAATAATTAAAACTCATTATAATTCCAAAAATGCGTAATTATTACTGTTCATTACATTCTTGTCAACTGATGAAAATAGACAAATGCGAGGTACTGACCGCCAGAATTTTTGAGAATGATCATTGAAATCGTGTGAAACTATTTTCGCCCGAATCCCTTTTGATAAAAGCAAAATAGAAATCTTGCGCCAAAATTTAATCGTAAGCCTTCGTTGCTGTCTTTCTATTGTTAGGCTCAGATTCCATATTGTTATTTAATTACGGGTAGCAAGGCCTCGACTGAAATAACTTTTATTCTGTGTACTGCTATTATCTTCCTATTTTTAAGGAAAGCGTGACGTCTGCCAAATCTCTTTGCAATCAATAACGAGATTATTTTCGTCACATGGACCTTATTTCTTTCCTCATTTTTATTTTCGCAAAATTGATTTTAATCTAAGATCCAGGCTTTTTTTTATCTTACATTTAAACTGCCGGTTGACTGATATAATCCTGGGACTTACACATATTTTTAGTACCCGGTATATAAGTAGATTGAAAAAATTTAATTACTTAATAATTATGAATACGTTATGTTTAGAAACTAGAAATGAATGTTGTGTGTTTCGTAAATTAAAGATCTTAGTAATTTTAAATTATTTTCATCTTTTCGGGCTACACTTTTAGAGAATATATTTTAAGCAACATGGCTGAAAATAATTTGCCATTGCTGCCATAATCAGAAAACACTATTCTCATTTCAGCAATCATATGTGATTAAATTCACTCCGATTTCCATTTGTATGAAGAAAATTTTCCCCAGTTAGATTCTACTCGTGGGATCAATACTTCGTAAGACGTTCTCAGAACACTGGGAAATAATTAAAAAAAAAACTCTTCATGCCAAATATCCGTCGTTATCTTGCTAACATTCACTCACAAATTCTTCCACTTGTGCTGATATCACACACTACATTCAGTAACATTGTTCTTTATGATTGTGAAAAGGAACTATCTCCCTCAATTAGAAACGTTCTGTTATTTTAGTTACACAACGAGAGGTGATCAAAAGTAATTCACAACTTTCCTGAATCTTTATTATATGCATTATTATAAGTGCATGCCGGTTAACGGTTACTAGCGTTAGAATTGAAGTCAGCTTGTCACGTTCAATTCCAAGCTGTTTTCATTTAATTCTTATTAAGCCTTTGTAATGAAACGGGTCCATGTCTTCCTTCCACCAGTTACATGTTAGGCAGAAAATTAGACTTAGATCATAGCTTCTCCAAGACACGGTAAAGGCATAACCGTACACAGAGAAAATGCTCTACATTGTGTATAAAAGAAAAAGCTAACACTTAATAATATTTACTACGGACACGGCCAAAATGTGCTTTGTTTGGAAAATAAAACAATCTCTATAACATTAAAAACATGCACACAACGCACACACACAACGAAATTGAAAAAGATAAAATCATCCTTGATATTGCTTAAAAGTATAGCCGAAAGAGCTGGAAGTTACAGGGCATTTGGGTATTTTCTACACACTCTGTGTCCAAAAAAATAAAAATAACTTTTTCGAACACAAGAAAAATTAAATAAAAAGCTTAATCGTAGTACCTTGTCTGTCGTTTTTAATAAAACATGCTTAAATTGTGTATAAAGAAGATATATAAATTATTTTAAGATTGAGTGTATCTTTAAAGGAAAAAAATAAGATGAAAATAATAAGATGAAAAAACAACTATTTATGGCCGACACATTTCTTCCTCTGGGAAAATTTATCAACGCAAATATAGGATTTATTTTGTTGCATATCTTTGGATACAAGATCAAGGACGTCATTGATTTAGCAAGGCTTTTAAATTTGAGAACATTATTTAATATTTATCAGCAAAGATCAGTCAACAAATGTGGAGGGAACAAAGTCCCATAATTCAAAAGCTGGTACGGCAAAAGCAAACGAGTATTATTTAAGAAATATATTATTTAATAAATATTTTTTGAATTCTGCTCAGATTGTTATAGTTTATAATGGACCTATGTACTGTACATCTTTTTAAAAAATGTGGCAATGATTTAACCGTTTTATTTTTATTTTTCAGGATTTTTGTCGTCGTAATTTTTGGCTTGGGAATATCGTAATACATTCAGGAAAGGTGAGATTGGAAACAAACCGGGTCGTAGATTTATATTTTGATAAGATTCGATAGCGGCATTCTCAAGAATTTTCCTTCTTAATAAATTAATTCTCTTTTGATAAGTGTGGCTTTTTTAGATCGAAATTGCGGTTGAATCTTTGTTGTGTATGATTAGTGCATTTAATAAATTGTTATGCATACAGTCTCTTTTGTGTACATAGATACGTTCAGCTAAAGAATATTATACAATTCACATATATTACACTAAAGGCAACTCCCTAGAGATATGACACTTAATCGCCTTAATGAACATGAAATTAACAATATAGAGCTTAATTAGGTGTCTCCACAAAGAAACAAACTGGTAGATTTAAGCAGAAAGATATTTTTCTATGTGCTAATTAATTTCTGTGCTTTGGCGATAATGATTCTCTACAAATATATTCATTTAATAAATTCTGTATTTTTTATCACTCCTAAACTGTTCGGCCACCCATTTACACAAGTTGTTTATGCAACTTTTCGTCTGTCGTTTTGCCATCGTTCTGTTTTGTATCAAATTTGCTAAGCCATATTTCCCCATAATGTGCACAATGCCAACTGTCTCTTCCTGATGTTAATTAAAAAAATACTTGTTTGTTTCCATTTTCTCAAAAACATCGTCATTGCTTACATGTTCGGTTCATGAGATTCTCAGCAATTTTAGAGAATCACACTTATTTTACTTCAGTTTTTTTCTTCATCTGTGCAAATATTGTCCAGTATCCACTGCCATATATTAATACTTTTACTATGATCAATTTTGCAGTGTTAATGTTATAACGATTGTGAGGTCTCCTGTTTTAAATTAAACATTAGACACTTCGAGTTTCATGAGCATAGATAGTTATCACAATGTGGTTGAGTAACACCCCATGTCTATGAGAATTTTTACTGTTTACAAGATTAAAAAGTTTCTCGTAAGATAAATGCCGTCAAAAAATAAAAGATCCATTATGAGTTTGCTTTTTTGATTGTTTGTATCATTACTAGAAAACTCTGTAGATAATAATAACAATTTAATAATATGTTTATGTAATATATAATATTTAATATAATTCCTAAATAGGACACTTTGATACTCATTACATGTCTTGATTCTTTTAAACTAAGGTAAGCTGTACGGAATTTAAATAACTCTATCGTTCTGGATGATATAGACATATATTCATTCTTGTTATACGCTAAGATTTTACTACAAATATAGGTATTTAAATAAATTTTGTATTACTTGAAAATATTTTTTTAAATATCTATACAACGGTAAAGAGGATTACGTTCCCCGAATAATGTAAATAATTGTATTTGGTATGTTTTCACATGACTACACCATATCTTTATAAAATCATAAGGTAAATTTATTTTATGCATTTCTTTTACATTTAGGTTACGTAAATTTCCTGCCTAATAAATATTATGTTACTTTAATATCGCTTGGAATATCTGTATCAGAAACCCGAAGGCATATGAAGATTCTGTAAAATCACCTGAAAGTCTCACAGAAGTGATTTCTTCATAAACTACAAATGCTAATGATAGATTTTATTACTATAGGCATGACATGTATTAGGGGCTCCAATTCATTACTAAATCACGGCTATAACATGATAAATCATACAGGCGGTAAATTATTTTAGCTTTTGTGTCATCACAATGCGAAATCATCGTTTCGTTTATATTGATCATAGTATCGGATTATAACATACTTATAAATTTAAATAATATCTTTTATCCATTTGAACGATTATACAATGCAACTGAAGATCGTCTCATGATAAGACACAGTCATACTCACAAAAGAATGTCAAACTCATTTTTACACTCAATATAATGATTTTTCTATCTTTGCTTGGCTAAACTGTAATATCGTAATGCATTTTTTATTGTTAGAGATTGTAAAAAATATGACTACGTTTATTTTACATATACGATTATTCTGAGGAAAAACACGGTGACACGGATAAATTTAATTATTAAAAAGGTGATAAAAGTTTAATCTTCTCAAAACTTTTGAATATTATATATAGATGATTTTCACGATAATAACTGTAGATATTAGAATAAGAATAACGAAAATTTTACAATTGAGCGATTGCAGAATATAGTCAAATATGTACGTCATTGTTATTTGATATCAAAAGAGACGATGAAAAATGATTCTGTTTTTTGCTTGACATTCATCCAAATTTGAAGGAAAAAACTCTTCGGCAGCGCACGGCATACTTTTGAAGTGACAAGATACGAGAGAATTAAATCTTCCTCTTTGGAACGGCACATGCCACAGTTTCTTATCAGGTCGCAAAAGTCTTCCAGAGAAATGGCTAAGAGAAATGATGCAAAGCCTTGTCAATTTTCATTAGAACAACAATCGGCAAATATTCATCTAATTATTAGAAGAATACTCAGGGAAAGATAATTGCGCAGATGCAACAATCACTCAAATGAAACGTTAATTTCGACGCGCACTTTTAAGTGCGAGATATTTCTTTACGGAATATAATAATTATAATATATTTGAACAAATAAGATATATATAAATATATATATATATATATATATATATATATATATATAATCAACAATATTCTGTAAAGAAATGCGTTTATTTGGCTGATATTAATACATGGTAAATTTTGTTGGATTAATTAATGTCGAGGCCATTTATTATACTGAGTTCATAAAGATTTACTTTGCCTTAGTCTATGTAAAAAAGTGGTCGTTATGAACATTAGTTCCAGGATACGTAAATATTGGTTGTGTATTTTCACCTATAAACATCTTCATCGATCAAGAGTAGGTAAATTATTGTCTATTATATTACATTCTATAAGCACTTAATGTATTCGAATATAGGTAAATATTAACCGTTTATATTTGATACTATATTTTTACGTGTTGCATGGAAACGTAAATATTGGTCATTTACACCTGTTTTTGTTAGCATTGAACAGAAATATGTTCGCTTTTCTCGGGCCTTCTATAACATTAGATCTAAATGACGTAAGACTAGTCCCGTCATCAAGAGACTCTAATCTCACTATTAAGATATCTTACACTTCTGAATCTCAGATGGAATATTTGATGACGGACGAATTAAAACATAGATTACCGAATCATTTCAGCATAAACATAAAAAAAACATGAAATCTAAGGCTACACTCGAAATCTATTCAGTTCATATACAGACAGCTTTTGATAGAACAGTTTGTTAGTTTATAAATCCTTTGTATTTTCTATAAAGCCAAAACTTATTTTGGATAGTAAAAATAATTGAATCTTGCGTGTGAATATTGAATGAACGATTTTCAGAATGGCCTGCATTTTTTCCTGAAAATATTCATACTATTTAACCCATCATCTCACATCCGGGGTATATCGTACCGGATACAATATTGCATATATTGGTGGACACACACATGAGGGGAGTAATGGAATCTTCAGGGACTCTACAAAAAAACATCTCTAAAAGAATTCTATTGTTTGAATATTTCGTCAGATATGCGGATGTGGGTAAGGCCGAAATCATTTTAAGGAACCCGCGTAGTCACACACATACGCGCGCGCACACGCACGCACGCACGCACGCACAAACACACACACACACACACACACACACACACACACAGACACACACACACTTTATTCCATTCACCTATAGAAGAACATTCAGTTGGAATTAACTTACAAATTTCAGAAAGAAGAGCATTCGGAGAACAATCATTTGTAGAGAGGGGGAAATTTTATTCAGATTATATTTGTAGACTTTAATATTTTACCTTTCTAACATTGACTTCAAGCGATTTTAAATTCCCGTGTGTTGCACGCGTATCTGATAGCTATTATTGGCTTAACGCCATATCAGGTGAAACACAACTACTCCTACGATCCGTAAGTTAAGCAACCTCGAGCCTGGTCACTCTATAGATGGCTAACTGCTTGAGAAATCCCTGTGCTCTAAGCTTAGATATGCGGTTGGTGTAATTTATAACGGCTAAAAAATTGGAAATCGGATAGCCGTGTTCCAATTATAGTCGGGTTCGTCATATTTTCTTACTTCCAAATAAAATTGGGAAAAGGACAAAGCAACCTATTCTCCCACTCCCAGCTAGTAGGAATTTTACAAATAAACATTATTATCAAACAAACGATTCTTACACTCTACATATATTTCCTGGCTTTATATAACCTGCAAACGGTTGATGCGCCGTCAAACGAAATCAACCATGGCTAATATTACAACTTACATCTAGGATATTATCCTATCAGTATTTTTTTCACATTATATCTATTTCTATTAAATGCTTATGGAAATATATATATATATATATATATATATATATATATATATATATATATATATATATATATATATATATATATATATATATATATATATAATGTTGTATTGGTATAATCTTAATGGCATAAGATTTTTAAAAGATATATCACTAGATTTCTCCTTTATTCTTTTTTTCTGGTTGTCTTTTACTTTCCGGGCTGATATAATTGACTATTATTCCGTTTTATCTCTTTTCATGTTATAAATTAATTTCACTAATTCGGTCATTTAGCATTTGCGTTATTCATCCAATGATTAGGCCTTTGGTAACGTGTCGCCAAGATATCGATTTTTTCGAATATTCTCCATTTATGTTTAGAACGTTCTTTCCGGGTTTATTTTCGGCAATATATTTCCCATTTAAGATGTAACTTATTTAAGTGAAAGTCTACATTTTAGCTTCACATCCTTTTCCGATAGTTATGTCTGTTTATCTGGAATATTGCAGTAAACATAACTTATATTGCAACAACAAATTTAGTGCGTGCTCGTTCGGACCCTCGAAAAATTAATTATATCATATTTTATAAACTACTTATATTATTCGATCTATTGTCCTCATCTTTGTCTCCATATTTATTACAACATTTCGGCCGTTGTAAGCCCCGGCCTTCTTCAGGTGGTTGGAATGTCGAAGTGAACCCTTTATTGCGCTCACTTGGGTAGAATGTTCTAGTTCGACGTGCCATGTTTAATGGATGTCAGTTATCTGTTATCTCCTGCTTAATTCCCCTATCCAAGTTCTCCACTCATTTAACCGGGTATTGAACTCTCTTGAAGATACATGGCACAGTGGATAATGGCGCTGCTTCGATCCAGTGACTGGACCCAAAGAGTATTCAAATATTAAAATGATTGATATGAATCTAAATTATAATCAATTTACCTAAGCGTATATCTTAATGAGGACAACTACATCAATTAAACATTAATGCAGCTATCTTTCTACGTAATTATATGACTTTTGATTTCTAACTCCTAGGTCATCATACGCAGCCTTTCTAATATGCTATTTTACGCATGGCTGTTTTTGCAATTTGGGTCTTGTGAGAGTAAATGAAATTTCAATTCCGCTATTATCGACTTCACCGTTCCATAACTCCATCGAGATGTTATTGTCCATGTCTATATAGAATTTTGATATTAAAGGCATTGTGAAATAACTCACCAACTACGCTAGTAATGTATTTAGGGAACAGTTGTAAAGGAATCAGATAACCTTTGCTATTAGTTATGCTGTAAAAACTGATGCGTATGATTATGGGATTTGCATTATATTATGCATTTGATTTTTACAACATTTAGTGTTGTGTTTGATGGGATATTTCCGAGTTTTTAATGCAAGTTTTGTTTCACCATCCGGTATATTGTTATATAATTTAAAATGACTATCAAGCTTTTGTTTCTTTAATTTTCAACAGTTTTCGAAAGAAGACGAAAAATTACCATTTGGTACAATGGTACGTCTCCACACAGAACTTTTACTGAAAAGTTGAAGATTGCAAATATTTCATGTTATTTTCATAAATGTTGCTTGTTATATTATAATGCGATCTCCAATTTAAAAGATTAAACGCATATGACGAAAACTGACTATTACTGTAATTAGTCCATTATTTTTGTTATTCCCAGTTGATCAAGGAATAACAGATTATTTAAACGTTGTTAATGATTTGATGAACGAATTACTTAGCCTCGTTTTCTTTCTGAGCTGGTCTTATTTCACAATCAAGATTGGTATTAATTAGAAAAAATAGCACTTTGAATATTTATCTGATGTTAAGCAGGCAGATTTAACGGTATAACGATCAGAAACAGTCAATAAAAACTTAAAGTATGTGGGAATAAAGATGAGAATGCATTATCAGAAAAGTACTTACACTACCAGCAGAAGCAACAAACATATATGAAAGAAACTGATAATATTGCTGACGGGGTATATGGGGAATAGTGAGATTTCATTGCAGCCATCTTTTTAAATCATCCCGTATAGACGAATCTATGAAAAATCATACGCATTTATTAGAGGAGAGATTAATACACAGGTATGTAATCCTTGAATGGGGTTATTATTCGACATAATTTATTTAACTGTAAACGACATTTTAGTTGTACTGAAATACATGTACTGATTAAACCTGGTCACAATTATTGTCATCTTTAGACATAAGTGGAAGATAATCTACATTGATATCATAAAATTTTAATTGGTTTTTCCATAATATTTAACTAATTTGGACTAAAATGTTGTAATTTAAAAGAAGAAAATAACAAAATGACATCTGCATTAATGAAATCACCGCGCTTTAATATTTGATTGCACCCGCTTTGGCAGTGATGACTGTCTGCAAAAGTTTCATGTCAATCAATTAGAAGCCCTCATATATACAGCAGATAAGGTTGAGTATTTTGCTCGGAAGTTCAATTCCAACTCCACACTTGACTCAACTGGACCACCCACATTTTCTCAAACCCACCCCCCAAACAAACGAAGGCTGTACTGAGTGATATGGACATATACCCCTCACTGGGTTGAGACATCATTTCCAAAAGAAACTCCCACAAGGCAAACTGTGGTGACGGGGATCATATCCGTCGTCCTAAAATCATACTCCCGAACTGGCTACTGTTCTCTCCAAACTCTACAACAATTGCCTCACGTGTTCTGCTTTCCAGCATGTTGGAAACCCTCATCTGTGGTTCCTGTTTATAAGAATTCTGGATAACCCTCTGATCACTCAAACTATCAACTTATTAGTCTCTTAAGATTTTTCGGCAATATATTCGAGGTTCTAATCAATGCAAAAGTGGTTAAGCATCTTACTTCTCACGACCTCCTCTCGGACAATCAACATGGCTTCCGTTTCGTAATGTCTACGCTGATGTGTTAACAGCCATCACTGAATATGTATATCAAGCTCTTTATAATAACCGTGAAGCTCGAAACTTGGCTGTAGATATCCTGAAGAGTTTTGGCAAAGTTAAGTACACTGGTCTTCTATGCAAGATCTATTACTAGGTTATTACAGAACGATTTAATCCAATCTTTCCTATCAAATCATGAAATGAAGTTCGTTTTGAACGAGCTCGCTTCCAGATCCTTTCACACGACCACGTGTGTCCCTTAGCACTATAACTTGTATCCTAGGCTGTTTCTAATCTTCATCAATGATCTTTTTGATGTCATCAGTTTCCAAGTAGGTATTTATGCAGAAGATACTACCATGTTCTCCTGCCGCAATATCAAGTACGTCAGATATTACAATGTCAGTCTGACAGCTGTTCTTAAAAAGGACATCCAGCCAGTGGTTAATTGAGAAAGGAAATGGCGTGTAAATCTTAACATCTTCAAAATGAAACTGCTCACCATACAGAAACTTTTCTGCCCGAATGGCTGAGGTTAGACAATGCCTTCTTTCTCTGAAGTTCTCAACTGATTTCAAATGGAGCAGCCACATCGAATCAATAGCTGCATCTAAATGTTGCTCACTGTGTCGTACTAGATATTTTTCTAGTCAGAACCCATCTAACACATTTACGAATCTGCCATTCGACTGTGCATTAAATACTACTACTGTGTCTGGTCTGGTGCTCCTTATAATTATGTCAAGGTTCTTAACAAAATCTAAAGAAGGATCTGATTCGGACTTGGCATCGCGAGTTGTAAATTTTCTCACTTTCATGGCAAATGGTTCGCCGAGCTTTTTCCCTATTGCCCCCACTTCATGACAGTAAGCTTGCTACTGGATTGTAGTCTGCGTTCCACCTGTTTACTGTTGAAATAGATAAATTCAACCGGCACTCTATACCAACTTTTTCTCGCGTTTCTAGCCTGTGGAACAACCTTAGGTTTATTTCCGTCCCTGATTTATACGATCTTTAAAGATTTAAACGCAACGTCGGTTACTATTTCTAAATTCTCGAATCCTTTTTTATCTTCGTCCTTTCGTCTATCCACCTATACTCAGTCATTTTTTCTCACATTCGCTCCCTGATACTGGTGGAAATTCCGCTTTGCTTGAAGTGAAATGATTAAAAATAATGTATAATCTTCTGACGCAGGTATTTTCTCCGACTCTTTCTTTGCTATTTATTTAAACTTTTGTGGGATTCCTTTGTCCTTTCGATTTTCTTGTTTTCACTTGCTTTAAACGTAGAACACCGATGTTGGTGGCACATAAAGCGCTCAGTCAACCACGACGCACATCGGCATATTGTAACCAGTTAATAAAATGGCAAGAATATATAAAACAAGAAAAGGTGATGCTCACAAAACAACAAGAAATATGCTTTATGATAACAGGTCAGTTATTATTTGAAAATATGTTAACACATCATAAAATATCTCATAAGATGTCTAAGAAGAATCATTTGACAAGGAAAAATGATTCGTCTCTAGCGACGCTTTTGGTGTGAAACCTTAATGTAGATAAAAAAAAGTATGGTATTTAATGTTGACATTATAAAAATAAGTGTCAAGTTCTTAACTTTGATGTCTTTACGCCAAGTGAGACGAAGCTCTGAACTCTAGAATAAATCGATGAAGCCAGCTTACGAAACAAGTATAAATGGTTAAAAGCAAAATATGTCACAACAAAAATGGCCATACTTGTTGAGATGCTTTAACCTGGATTGCGTTAGACAGGGACCAGATATTTTAAAATTCGATTATATTAAATGGCTGCTCAAATGTATTTGAATGAACAGATAAATCTGATAATCTGCCAATGTACACAGTTTTAGTCGTGTATTGAAGGACAGTTCAAAAGATAATGCACACGCACAAACACACACTCACATATATATATATATATATATATATATATATATATATATATATATATATATATATATATATATATATATATATATGTATAAAATGACGAAAATGATCTTAGATCTTGCCGACGCGTTTCGTCTTCCGACTTTTTCAAGGTAAAAATGAAATCGAAGTATCTCTGTTGTTATAGTTGTTACAGTTACATTAAAATCCAAATTTAAAAAACATAGACGCTTCTGTCCAAGCCTTTATTTTTTTTTTGGTTAATGTAAATTACATTTATGGTAGGAGATTTTTTTTCCCATGTCGACAATATAGTTAAATTCCCAGATCAACTCTGTAGACAAGACATATTGGTATAAAATGACAATTGGAAAAATCTTAAAGAAAAGATTTTTCCAATTGTCATTTTATACCAATATGTCTTGTCCACAGAGTTGATCTGGGAATTTAACTATATATATATATATATATATATATATATATATATATATATATATATATATATATATATATATATTTAAACGTATATTATTAAATATAACAGACAATGTATGTCTATTATCTCATATCTGTTTTCTTTAATTTCTGGTGAAAATAAAGACAAAACATACCCAACATTGGACATTTTTTATTAAGTTAGGTCTAATCTTTCGACTCGCATGAGCCATCCTTAGAGTGGTTATAGAGACATGAAACAAATATATCTGCCGTCAAAGATGATTTTTTGTTATTATGCGAAGTGAATGGTCTCGGAATAGCAGAAGCAGATTATAAGTTCAAGATAAGGACCTATGATGTCATGCCACACGATAGACAAAGTTCTGGTCTGTTGGTTCTGTTGTAATACTTCGGTTTATCGCGTGGTGTGACGTCATATAGTCGCATCTTGAACTTACAATCTACGTCTCTATTCCGCGACCTTCAACGTCGCATAGAAATCGTCTATGTCAAAATAACACACTATCATCTTTGCCGGTGGATATCTTTGTTTCATGTGTCTATAACCACGCTGAGGATGGCTCATGCGAGTCGAAAGGTTAGGCCTAACTTAATTACAAATGTCCAAATGTTATATATATTTTAAATACGATACATGCATAATAACGTAACAGATTTTATAAAATGATATGATAAACAAAGAAAAATATAAGAATAATGGGAAATTAAAACAATCAAGTCTTGTAATGAAAAAAAACAACCTTCCGTTTACACCGACATCAGAGTTCACATATATCCATATATAATAATAATAATAATAATAATAATAATAATAATAATAATAATAATAATAATGAGAAGAAGAATAAAATGTTCTCATATATTTGATAATAATTTCATACTTTTTCATTCTTATTATTTTAAACGTATATGAACAATATATTGGAACACTTGATGACAAAATGTTTACTGTTTTTATGGGTGTAGCGGCAGTGGGGATAAGTAGCACCTTTGTTGCTCTGCTGCTGCAAATTATTATTAATATGGACGAGCAAAATTTGTCTTCACCAATCCCCTGACGTGTTGGTTCTTCGTGCCGCACCCTGTAAACTGCTTCAAAAGGCGGGGTACTGCATTACTAGGAGGAGGATTTGCACAACTAGACAACGGCTAGACAATGAATTCAACGAGTAATGTGCAGACCGACGGCAATCCGGATCTTATTAGTAGTTTCGGCTGTCGACCAAGGAGTTTGGGAGGATATGGGTGGCGCCAATTATCTAAGCCCACAAAAAGGATTATATGTATATATGTATTCCCGCGAGGTTATGTAAAAAACATGTTGAGATCTGGTGCAATCTAGCTGCCCTTGATAAGAGTGAAATGAGTCAATGTGAGTTTTGTTTAGTAATCACTTTAGTGTTGGTTTCACATAGGAAGGAAAACTAATGAAAGCTTAACCCGATCAATATATTACATATCTCCACCAAGAGGCGTAAACTGGTTGGCATTGACTTTGATCGGGAGAAGTTAAAGATCACGATAATAACACATGAGGGCTGTCGTTCAGAGTTTATCCTTTGCACTGTTACCTTGTTATCGACTGATACAAATAGTTCCGATGGCCCTACACAAGCTTTCTCAACTTTAAACAAATCATCGTTTTGGTTTTCTGACATCTACATCTAATTATTTGCACACAGTTAAACAATAACAGTGGCTGGTCAAAGCCTTAAAAGTCAAACAAAACTCAACGTTAAATTCAAGTGCATCACTTGATGATAAGATTGTTAATCGCATTGCAAACGTCAGCTCTTCCTTTGGTTCGCATCGTTATAGGTTGTGGGAGGAAAGGGGAATAAGGTTTTGCACATCCAAGTGTACAGATCTGTCGTTGTTTCATCTATTTTCTATGGCTCTAAAAATTGGAAACTTTATAGATGGCACACTAGTCGATTAGATGTCTTCCTTAAAGGTAGTGTCCGTACACTCTGTGGCCTGATATCGAGGATTGTGTGTCAAATGCCCACCTTTTTGAGAAAAGCAAGATTAGTACAATCTTCATAGTGCAATCTCAACGGCGAAGATGCGTGATAATCGTATAGCAAAAGTACTTTTCTACAGTCAGCACCATAATTGTCATAGAAATGTTGGCAGACCTTGATTCATGTACAAAGATAAACTGAAGAGAAACGTTTCTTGCGCCAACATTCTATTCAAAAACTTTCAAGAGATAACTACGCAGAGATCAGAGTATCCTTGCAGCAGCCAGGAATAGTGCACCATCAGGCTGTAAACATCATTCGAATGCGTCAAACCCGAAAGCGAAATAAAACAGCTAAGAGTGTTCCTGATGCACTTGCATACAATACTTTCCCTTGTACTGTTTGCGGACTTTTTGGAAATTCTTGATCCGGCCTCGAAAGTCATGCCATTCACAGACATGCAGACAATTAGTAGGTGGTCGTCAGAACCTCATACATCGAACTCTAGGGAGAGTCTATCATATATATATATATATATATATATATATATATATATATATATATATATATATATATATATATATATATATATGGGGGGTATATGTGTGTGTCTCTGTGTGTAACATCAAAATTGCATTGTTTTTTAATTTTTATTTTACAAAATTCTACAAAATACTGTATTCTAAGAAAATAAATCTTTTGAAAAATGTCAGTATGCTTTGTTTGAATAAGATTCGAGCCGCTTTTAATTGGAAATAGTTCTAAAGACATCGGCAATAAAATTTTGACTGTAATTATATGCAGAAAAGATAAACACACACAAACACACACACATATATTTTGATACAAAAATGTATGTATATGTGTGTGTGTATGTCTGTGTTTGTGTGTGTGTTCAAATTTTAGCCAAAGTACACTAGCTAATAGTTTGCAGGGTGAACTAATTATATACACAGCGTGTGACATTTTCCTACGTAATAATTAATATCTTATTGCACCAGTTCTTGAAATGCTCAACTAAAATAAGCTGAATGAGATTTTTATCATTTATTCTATTCTATTAATTAGAATTTAACTAATTCACTGTATAAAAATTCATTAAGAATTTTTCTTCTTATTTAAAACGCTAAAAGTTCTCCTTGATATAAAATTCCAATTAAAACTTCATCGGAAAAAGGCTTCTCAAAAATATTTTTCAAATCATAACATAGAAGAGTCCACAATATTATACTCAACAAATTAGACAAATGAAAAAAAAAACAGCTGATCAAAGCAAAAATATTTTAAAATACAAACACAGTTTCCCATAAAAATGGCAATCTAATAAAAATATACTTAATATATAGTTCGCTATAAACAGGTATCACTTGAAGATTGCCATAGATTTATCATTCCAAAAAATAGGTAAAACATCTAACTTAATATTACCAGTAACTCAGTAAAACAATGTTGATTATGTAATCCCGTGTTATTTGCAGAATTGTTCCTTCAATTACGATAATAAAAAGCAGCGTTACATTCTTATATTGGTCACAGAAGGATCACATTGTGATCATGTCAGCTAGCTCCTGTGGTGGGCTCTTTATAGGACCTTCAGCACAATAGTAGGTAGGTGTAGATGTTATAGACAACAATGAAAATTTGCTTATGTAAGGAAATTGGTCAATTTCAACAAGGGGAAATTTTTAAGATGGCATCAGTGTAACAAGTTAAATAGAGAAGTTTCTAGTTTTCTTTTCAGTATAATCATCAAGCAGTTAATAATATTGTCGAGAATTTAATGTAAACGGCCATTTTCTTGTGGAACAACGTTCTTGAAGACCAAGGATTGAGTCTGAATGAACGAAAAGGATGCTGGAGTGGGAAGTCCTCAGAAACCGACGTCAAAGCCTAAATGATGTCGCCAGAAGCATGGAAATATGACTATATGCATTGAGAAAAACTTTCAAAGAGCTAGGCTATCAAAGAAGAGTTGAAAGAAAGAGGCCCTTGATTTCAGAGGTTAACAGGTGCAGGCGTATGGACTGGGCCAGATAATTTGAGAGCAAAGATTATGAATTTGGCAGACCGTAATTTGTTCAGATGAAAGTAAATCCTGCCAATATTATAATTCGTGACAGAATTAAGTTTGAAGAAATCAGAATGAGACTTGGAACATTGAATGTCTGCAGGCAACCATGAAACATGGAGGGATTGGAGTAGTGGTGTAGGGAACTGTCTGGTTTGGAAGGAAATCTGAGCTGGCTCTTGTTGATGAGTGGTTGAATGTTTTAAAATACAGTCAAATATTAGAGAAAGGACTACCTTCAATATTTAAGATCAAATAGATGACAAGAACGTCTACCTTTTTCAGGAAGATGGAGTACCATGTCATAGGAGTGAAGTAGCAAAGTACTGGAAGGAATAGTAAGGAATCAAGTCACTGTCATGGGTGGCCCAAAGTCCTTACGCGAATCCAATAGAGCACGTTTGGGTGCATCTTGACCGAAATCCTTGAGTGTGGGCAAATTAAATCACGTCAGTGGCAACTCATTAAAGTAGCATTGCTAAAGGAGTGGCAAAATATGGGTCAGAGAATTGTTCATAACATGATCGAATTAAAAATTGAATACAAGTACTGAATCTAGGAAATGGAGGAACTACTCCATACTAGGTCTAACTAGTGTTTATTTATGTTGAGTTGGGATTACATCATTCAATTTTGAAATTGGATGCAGTTTATTTCTCCTGTATAAAGACATTTCTTAGGCCACTGTTGTTCTTCTGCAGTCACTTAATTTAAAGTTTAGTCGACACTTTCATTACAAACAATTATTTTTATTTCATGGCTGACTTTCGCTGTATTTCGCAATTAATTTTGATTATTCAAAAATTAATTTCCAAGTTATAAAAGTTTTATCGTACAAAAGAATTCGTCGCCAAAATCACGTAAAACTAGCCGAAAACTTTTGCAGTTATGAAAACTTGGGAACCCCAAATTGCAGGATTGCGCGTCCGAATCCTGATCGGAATGATTCTCATTTACTTACAGAATCAGCATATTTCGAAAATGGTATGATATGTTGGGCCTCTAGGAGCAAAGATGAAAAAGTGTGACACCGTGACATTCGAATTTATTATATAGATATTAATGAAGAGGTGATGATTTTTTTTATTTAGTAATCTGACAGATTTTTATTAATTAATCATTATTTTACTTGGTTACTCATATGTGAGCTGGCGCTCCATATATTTATTAAGTACCGTATTTATTTTCGTCTATCTGCCTGAATATTCCAGCAAACTTATTAAAGGAAATATGCACCCTCCGGCAGTATTTGAACATGTCCACCCCGCACTAGGCACAAGAAACCTTAGGTAGATCCAACGTGTCTGGGCCACATAATTCATTGATGATCAAGCAAAGTTGAATAGTGCTTTATACATGTAAATATTTCCCAGCTCTTGAAACATTCAAAGCAGCTCAGTTTCGTATCCTAAAGTAAACAACGCAATTTCTAAAGAAGTGAGGAATTTTTATTTATTAATCCGTAATAATTCTGTATTTTATTACAGAAACGTATTTTTTGTGGATATCCATATATGACGATTTCTACTGAGAAATGGTTCGAATCCTACCGGAGAGCTCACATTTTGATTTAATAATGTTTCTCGAATATTCAGGCCACTAGACAAACAAATAAATATACTGTTTAATAACTAAACTTAGCCTCTACGCAAATCTTAAAAATAGAATTTAAGTAATAATATATGGGAAATGAAAAAATGATAAAACTCTATATAATTTTAAAAAATCATTGTTGACTGACTTGCACTCATTTTTAAGGCCAAAAACGTAGAATTATGCTGGATAACAATGAATTGGTTACGCCAAATAAACAAAGTTTCCTAATCTTCATGATTTCACAAAAGTATAGAGCAAATTTAATAGTGAAAATATTTATCACCTGACCCGGCAAATCGAATTTTTATTTCCAAATATGCATCTTACCGTAGAATGAATTATGTTCATCTTTTGAGCGCAGTAGACATTTCACTGTGGAACTTTTGATAATAGAATTTGTTTCGCAAAATGATAAAAAAATCGACTTAACCATCTTTTGAACCAGAGTTTAACTTTGTCATCTTGTTCTATCGAATAAAATATATGGAAAATATTAACGGAAATGAATGCACAAACAAGTAAAACTACCCTGATTTCTTTTTTAAAGAAACAAAAATACATAAATAATATTTAATTAACAAAGCCGTTATATATTTTAGTAAAATCAAACTTTGAAGATCAAAACATTCAAATTCGATTTTGAAAGCCAATGACAGAATAACATACCGTGCTGCTCAACAGAACAGAAGTTAAAAAGAAGAGATGAAACTCTTGATCAGTGATCAGAGTTTGCTTTCATCATTCACAATTTAATTCAACAGTATAAGTGCTGGTTGTAATATTGAGTTTCTATGAAACAGAATACAATTTAATCATTCACACTTAAATAATAATAGGGAACCAACAATAGCAAAAATCACGTTCTTTTTTTGTAAACTGCAAAGATCTGTATTACACAAGCTTATAGGAACATCATATATTTTCCATAAAGCAAAAGGAATTTTAATGAAGCTCATAAGAATAAAACTATTGTGTTCTTCTATAATCTTCTGTAAAATCCAATAACACGAAAGGTCAAAGATATTGACACACTTCAAAAACCATTTTTTACGATTTTCCATTAGTCTCATATACTGCATTCTCTTTTCAAATTATACTGAGAGATGATCTGTTCCTTACATATGTGGAATAGTTTGACTATATTTAAAAGGGGTTCTTTTAATCATCTCACCAAAATCAAGGTGAAAATCTACTAACATGCAGGGGGTTGAGAAAATGTACGAAAATTATTTTTAAAGATGGCGAATAATAAAACAACAATTAATTTAGTAGACAGAATATTGACAATGCAATTAAATATTTAAAGTTCAATGTTTACGTGAGAAGAGTGACAAAAGCGAAGAGTGCAAGAAGAGAACTTTTCAGTATAGAACTTGTGGGTACATCTAGACATTTCAACTATAAAATTATAAGGCATTGCCGTCAATCTAATTTTGCGCTTAAATTCATAAAATCGATGTATTTTAGAGGAAAATACAGAACAATTACCATAAAAATATTTATAGAAAAGACACAGGGAATCTGCGGTACATCGGTGGGATAGTGATTGAAATCGATATGCCAGGTCGGGACTATATATTGCAAATTGTCCTACGTATTTAATCAATAATACTTAAATACATAGTAAAAGCACCGGGTTATGTGTAGCAGCAATATTCAATGGTTGACTTACATATGTGATTCTCTTGTGGTAAATTGTTAGGCACGACACAGCGAAACAACTTTCCTAACAGCAATTAATTCAATATAATCTTTCCATTTCATGTCAGACAAAAACGTTAGCCAGAGAAGGCACAATTAAGTACTCTCCTGGATGTTATAATCAACCAGGCTGAGGGAAGTAAAAAAAAAACAAGATCTAATAGCGTTTAAAACATATCAATTTCGTTTTGGAGGAGTTAAAATCAACAACAGTGAGTAATCAATTTTTTGTGTTTTATATCAGCTGCCAAATTGACATTATCGAAAAATCGGAATGTAATTTAAAACTTGCTCTCAGAACTTTTAGAATTCTTAGAGATATAATAATATTTTTATAATTACGGCTTTTCTTTCAGTTTTAATCTAGGATAAAAAAAAAGTTGACATATCAATTATCTAACATACGTTATCCTTTAGCGATAATTAGACCCGCCCTTTTGATATAGTTTTTATTAATGTCATTATATCATTTTATCTGTTCCCTCAAGATAACCTAGGTTTATCTTTGGTGATTGAGAGAGGTATGTCTCTTCCAATGGCTAGCGTCTTTGTCTTATTTATTCCCATCTCATCAATCATGTCGCTGTGAGTGTTGCTCGTGAATAAGAGCAAATATTCGTAACTTCATAGGATTGTCTGAAATAATTTTATCTATATTTATTATTTATTTCTCAACTACCATAAATAAAATTAAATCTCCTAAGCTCACCAGGATCACATACAAACAGAACATGACCTTTCAGAGTATAAAATATCCGGCAAGCTTAAAAATTCAACAGAGAGGATAGGACGTTTATGGACAGGAAAACTACCAGACCACCTTATGAATGTGCGCGTAGTGTAGTATTTATGGTCGTTGATAAACAGATAAGCGTTAGCAATTGGAATAACAGAGGAGACCGATATATTCGGTTTCGCAGAAACACACTTTGAAAGATATTAATATATTCTCGCCCTCAGAAGACTATTATCTGTTTCATTGGATGATAAGTCAAGAATTAAAATTGAAATTGGCACCTACTACTCTACTTCTTAGATACCTATTAGCAATGGAAATCATAACAGCAACCACAGGTTTGATAGAGCAGAGATGCGGTTACCAGCAGCATTTTCTATCATCAAGGGCATGACTGTTTCATATTTTACTAGATATTAATACTATATTCGAAAGAAATTCAGGTATTTCTATTTCTTAAAGAAGTTTCCCTCAGAAGAATTCATGTAAAAACTATTTGGGTTTAAACCACTCATTGCACTCAGTGTAATTAAAGAAATGGTGAGACAAGTTTTTTTTCAGCTAAAGTAAAGTAAAAATAACATTGTATATTCGTAATAGAGACTCAAATGATTAAAGAAGTGTTACTAACGTGTGAAGAGAAAGAACGAAGTTAGGCACTCGTGTGTAAATTAAGTCTGAACTATAGAGTAGCTAACATGAAATATAATGAAACATTCAATGCATATGGAGAGGAGGTTGAGCCGGAAAATGGTTGCATTTATTTTTGGAACACACTGACGTATGAGTAAAATCAAATACTGCAATAAATGTAATAAAATGGTCCATTTCTACAAGAACACGCACTAACAATTATTAAATACATATCAATCACCGAATTGATCACGTTGATATAAGACTTTTTCAAACGTATATAATTATTCATCGTCCGATTTTCAATCTCCGGACTATTATATATATATATATATATATATATATATATATATATATATATATATATATATATATATATATATATATATATATATGTATATGCATATGTAGATAGATAGATAGACAAGTATTTTGGCCTATTTTAAAGCATGTGTTTTATTTTTAAAGCATGTGTTTTATTATCGACAAGATCTGTATCTCAGAAGTTTTATAATTCTGTCCAAGTTTCCGAATGAGTTGTTTCATATAATCGGTAAATTTGCCAAATATAAATTTTATCAATATTGTTCAAAAAAACATATCTGAAAGAATTACTCTTTCTTTTTCTCTTTCTCTCTCCATATATATATATATATATATATATATATATATATATATATATATATATATATATATATATATATATATATATATATATACGAAATAGGTACATTTTAAGTATTATACCTTACTCGCATTATAATAGTGCTTTTATGATTCATTTTACACAAGAATGAATTCAAATCATTAAAATCATAATTGTTCATGATATATATTATAATTTTATGTTTTAAGTAAATACTACTACCACTACTCCTACTACTACTACTACTACTACTACTACTACTACTACTAATAATAATAATAATAATAATAATAATGTAAGTTTTGCAGTAAAATGATGTGTCTGAATAATGCTCTCAAATGGTTTGAACAGTTCAGGAATGATATCTTTATGATTGGTATGTTTGCATAACCTATATAATAAGTTTCGTGCACTAGTTTTGTTTTTCATTTGTGTATATCTACTTTTGCAACCCCTTTATGTAGAGTAGCTATAGTTGTATATATGTAGATTTAAACAGTGTTAACATAAAAATGCGTAATAAAAACTTATTTTACTCAATGAACAATCATCGAAATCTGTATTAATATGGGTTTCGAAGGCGGATCTGCCAGTGAGAATGCATTCTTGATTTTTAATCTTAAATGTTATATCCCGTGTTAAATACTTAAAAATACTTGTGAATCCTTTTTCGATAAAAATGTGTGAAACTTAATCCGTTCTTGCATGTGAAGGGATTGAGAAAAAATATTGCATTTGGGACTGTATAACGGATGAAGATAGAATGTCATTGAAATTTACCAACTCCATCAACTGAAGAAAGCCGAATCGTACAATGTCTGAAATGTTGAGGTCATAAAAATCAAAACGAGCCTATAAACCAGTGGATAACATGATTCCTTTGCTCGTCCATAATCGTTGATTTTATGTTAATGTTTAAATTTTTCCTACAAAATCAACTGAACAAAATTTGTCTGTAATAGCATATTTATTTCTACTATTCATGCAAAATAAATATTCATAGAATTTTTAAAAAAAATTGATTTAACAGTAGATGAAAATCCCTCCATGTTATCTCGGTGGAAAATTGTAATCAAATAGAAATGACATGTGTTTTGCAGATGAAAAACCCCAAAGCGTGTATTAACCGAAAAATAGTAATATCATGACAATGGATGTAACATAAATCAATAATTATATCACCATAAACTATTCAATAAAATGATATTGTTCATATATATCGGCGAATATCATATTGCATAAGATGTTTTGTATTTTGGTACGATGTACAGCTTTTCTGTTATTTTATATTTAATCATTATGATGGGTGCATAACACCATATAAATCTGACTTAAATACAGGTAGTTCATTAGTAAAGAGATTTTCTTTTTTTATGGGTGTAACCAAAAGAAACTGTGTTAATTTTCTCTGTCAGCTCTATCCTTGAATTCTCTGTTACATTAGGTACTTACTAATTTAAAATCAACATTAATTTATCCCCAAAACTATCCAGTACTTACATCACAACTTAGAGGTGAATATTTGTTAATAATTAAGGAAAGCGTCAAAATTAAACAATCAAATTTTCATCGGCTTCACATATGTGTGAGATGACGAAATATCTTAAGATTTACAAACATATATTCTTCGTTGTTTTACGTATTTCATTTAGCTATTGAATTAAACAAAGGATTATACTGAATATTCAATGTAGCATCAATATAGATATTAAATTAAATTCTCTTATATGAGAGTGAATACTGTGTAATATACTCTCAGATGAAGAAAAGACTCGAGGTGACAGATATGTTGTTCTATCATGCACTTGAATCATGTGAAACAAGGAAGATTTAATGTAAATGGAAAACTAAAAGTACAATTAGAGTCACAGTGAGACAGTTGAAATTTATGCAGCACAAAATAATGATGTCTTAGAGAGTCTTAGAGGGCATATTGACGATAAGAAAGGCAGAGTGATCTACACAACAAGCTTTTGTAAATGGATGACACACAAACATCAGGAGAAATCGTAAAATGATAAACATTACTGAGAGCAACTAATATAGAAGGCTTAGTGAAAGCAATCACTGTCCACAACGTGAAGTAACAATACAAGTATAAAGTAAAATAAAACACACGTATGATTAAAGTAAAGTGTAGGATGCATCACATGCAGACATACACACTCACTGATTTAAAAGAAAACAGAGTTTATCTATATTTAGCAGAATTTAATTCATTCTTCACTAAAATATTATTCCCAATCACCATAATTTATCAACTCCTTTGGTAACCATCAACATAATAATTTTCAATTCTCACATTATTAATGTATTTTTAGAAATTCTGTTCGATCAATATCCATAAAATATCGTCTACAGGAAATATTAAACAATATATGAAACAGAAAAAAAATAATGAAAATTTAAAATGAAAGTTATTACAAAGTTTAAATTGGTGATTTATGGAGGTAGGTTTTGTAATGTAGTTCCATGTGGAAAATAACGTGGCTTTTTGACAGCGACGATGGAATTATTGATTATTTTGTAACAAAGCGTATTGCAAAATCCTTCACAGAATTTTCCACCTTAATGGTTATGATTTAGATGCCGGAAATTGAACTTACTTTCATCATCGATACAAGGCTGTTCTGGGTTCATGTAATCAGGAAGAGGACAAGACAAAAACAACATCCATTTTTTTAAAAGCAGCTAAATAGGAGCGTAAAGGAAGAAGGAGCGTAATAGTAATATTTCAGTGGCAACCATTTACTTCAGTGGGAAATGTGCACCAAGTCAAGAAAATGAGGAAGACGAAAGTAACATAACGAGATAGCGTACTAAATAAAATTACGAAATAACATTATTTCTGTATGTTCTTTATACTGAAATAGCCGCGGATAAGGAAAAAAAAATGAAATATTAAAGTACAGTATATAATTACTGTCTTCACTGTCATTTCCATAGACCAAGAAGCAAGCTATGAATTGTAAATGTGAGTATCATGCACGTACAGAACTGTAACTGTCTGGGAAGGTTTTTCCCCTCTGATAAAAAAAAATGTACCACAGAAAAAAAATTAGCAAAATACATTACAAACATAAACGAAGCATTAATACATTATGGATAAAAAGAGATACTGTACTAGTATATAATATATTAACTCCTATATAGAAATATTCCTGGGCATGACGATAAACTATATCTGGCAGCAAGGCCTCTGATCTGGACATTGGCGATTTGCATGAAAGTAGAACCATCTTTTCATTGTTGTAGTTCACAGGCCCACCCTGACCTGAGGTTTTAGCATGCTTTAGGGCCCAATGTATGGGAAAATAGTGTTTTCATATTTGTTTGGTCCACTAAGCACAAACATAAATTATATCAATAATGCTAGCAATATATTTATTGAAAAAAGCAAAAAAAATACCAGTTGGAATAGATTTATCTCCAAACTATATACCGACACATACGTTTGTCCTGAAAATATAAAATTAAGTAGAAAATATCATGTTGAATCAAAATTGTGTACACTATATTTAGATTTCGGCATTAAATAACCAATAGAGGTGTTGACATGCCGCTAAACACTAATCAAGCAGTCAATGATGGACGCCTTTCTCATAGCTGAATAGTGGAACTTAGGATATTGACATGTCGATCTATATAAGATTGCTGAGAATATTATGTACGGAAAACGTGAAATAGGTGAAAGTATTACGGTAAATGGACATAAAAAAACGTATACTGAATCACAATAGAACAGCTGAAATCTTCGGGACACCTAAAAAGGGGGTAAATTATATGACACTCATAGGAGAATTGAAGATGAGATGGAGAGAGAGAGAAAACAGCATGTAACCTACCTAACGAGTAGGATGATAAATGGAGGCTCGAACAGGAACTGAGAGAAATGGTTAAGAGACAATCAGGAACTAGATCTCCAAAGGATAATAAACTGTGTAGAGAGGGTCATGATCGTCTGTTTGTCCGGAACGCACGCGTCATATAATGGTCTACCACTCATTCTTATGTTCCGAGATGCCCAACAGATACCTGGATTTGGAATAGTTATCGAACCGTCTACCGTAATTTCAACATCTTATGGACAAAATGAAAATTCAAGCTGCAGCTGATATGCTGATGGGAATATCTCAACCAATAAACGTTCTGCTAAGAAAATGTTATATAACTTTAATAAAATATGAACTTAATAAACGTGCTGTCCAAAAAATCATATGGACATAATAAGCGTGCTATGTGTGTTTCTTCTTTGCTGGTTGTTCTTGTTTTTTTGTTTGTTTGTTTTTTCTTTACCTGAAATATTTGATGTTTACGTGAGATTCCAAATTAAACGTTGGAGTCACGATTTCTACTTTCTTAGTCACACATCTAGAACCAAAAATCTATTATGGATAGAGATTTTAAAATTTGGCATGGCAGTCATAGCGTTAAGGGATAGTATTAGTTTGAATTCAATGATTCTCAGCTCTTAATCGATAATGGTTCTGCACAAATTCTTGTCTATTTTATTTCAATGTAATATTTGTAACTTTGAAATCTCTCCATTCAAAATCGTTAGTATGAACATACTATTTATGAAAGAACCTGGATTAAAGAGTAAGGTCGAAAGCATCTACAATCATACTAGGTTGTGACCACCCCATCAACAAAAGGAACATAAACATTAAAATCAGGTACGCACCTTTACACACCGATCAGAGATATTAGTCGGAATTAAGCTACGAAAATTTATTCAACTATAGAATAATTTTCAAAGTTTAAAGTAAATGAAATATAACAAAGTGTAACTACTAGACTTTGAGTTTCCAAATAGTAATTCAATCCTGGCCAGAATAATTGATTTATTTTTTCCTCTTTGGCGAGACAAGTTTTGTTCAGACGCATCGAGTTTCCGGAAAAAACACGGATTGATATTGTAAGTAAATCAAAAACAACTACGATGTGCGTCCTTTCACTGAGAGATGGAAACAATTGTGGAATATGATAATTACAAATGTGATCAATAGTGGCTTAACTATAAACCTCACGAGCATACTTTTAGAAACGGTGGACGAATTGAAACCAAAAGGCAAATCAGGCATTGTGTTTGACATTAATGTTACAAAACGTGTTAGAATATAAGTTATCATTCTAGAGCAAAGCGAAATAGACTATAAAATAGAAATATGGTCTAGAATCTCGTCGAATAGACATGAATCTGTAACAAAAAAACTTGTTACTACATAAAATATTTTCATTAGAAAGGAACATATGTAAAATAGTAAAATATATATTGTAAGTATGCCAAGAAATCTGACGTAATTATTCATCTTATCTATAGAATTATATATAATTTACTTTGAATACATGAAGTCATGAAGAACTATTTTCTCTGTTTTACCTATCTAAATTGCATAATTGGTTAGGCTAACATTTTCACTTTTACTAAGCATATTTGTAGCGATGAATGATACATTACATTTTATATGAACAATAAACAAATTAATATTTTTCTGTCTGTATTGAATTATGTGCATTAAGCTAGATGGGAGTGGGAGAATGTCCCGTTAATTAAGTATGACATATCAAAACACTTGAGGCCACGCTTGTCTTTCTCTGTTCAGCCTCGAGAAGAAAATATTTCGTTCTGGATCAAGTGTGGTACAGAGAAGTGAATTATGAAAGTTCTTGCTCCATGATGTGGAAACCCATTGCTAGCTTATTGCAGTTTGCCCCAATCAACTTTACAAAGAAACTACTTGATACTCTTCGCTTTTCTTTGTCCCCAAAGTCTACAAGGAATGTAGTGTGGTCGACATAATAATAACCCTTTTATCCATTCCCTTCAAATTCAGAGAAGTGAGTAAGAAATTCACTATCCTTAAAAAAAATACGCTGGTATGCTGGGGAAGAAGGACATACGTCCGCAAGCCTATGAGATATTGTTTTGGATCAATGTAAACTTTACTTCATTGAAATTAACCGAGTAGCCAAAAAGAATAAATAAATGAAATAATGAACTTATGCGGAATTTTGTTTTATATAAAATGAGGAGAAAATTCACATTAACCAAAGAAGACTATCTGAAGTCACGTGAAAGGTTTCGTTTCAATGCTTCCGGACTAGCGCTGAAGTACTCGCCAATATAAACTTACTCGCCAAATATATTACTGGCCTCTAACCGATTTTCTCTCAACAACCAAAGAAAGCTAAGTATTTCAAAGTACCTCGCTTAATCTACTAATGAAAGTATCCAACCATATTTGCTTTCGGTGACCAACGAACTCTCTTACCTTTGTCTTACACATTTTGAATATATTTTTGTTTTTGTCAGATTCGTGGCAATACGTTAAGACTACAGAATGTCAGAATTCCGATTTATTTTCCAGAAACGAGATACTGATATTACTTCAAGTGCACAGATTCATGAATAAAATCCTTATTTATTTTGCTTAAATTATCTGTTTCTTTCCAAGTTATTATCATCCTTCATTAACCTTCTTGTGTGGGCAAATTAACTTTTCATTTTCACTCCTAAGCCCAAAGCCACTATAGGAATGCACCCTCCCGATATAGACGCAAGTAAATAAAAAATATTTTCCCTTCGATTGATTTTCATGGTCAATGTTTCTTCGAAAACGCGTCTAATCATATCGATCATCCATTAAGCGGCATCTAAAACAAAAAAAAACTTCATAACTGTATACGAATCTTATTTATCCTTTCAATGTCAAAATCAGAAATATACTCGCGTTGAGCGTAGCTTTCAATCGAACCTGTCACATTTCCAAATGTAACTCACTCGCTCTGTGTTTCCGACAGGTTAACCTAAGTCATTGCTTAAAGATTGCTTTACATTTAGCAGTCAGCTTATTTTAGATTGTTTTGGCTCTTCAAAAACTTTGGCATCCAGTGACGGAAATATTAACTAGCAATTCGTCATGTCGGTTTTACAAGGAATGTCATGACAGATATCACCTTATTGTGATGAATGTCTGTCTGAAAAAGATTTACTACCTTAGGTTGGCTTCCTTCTCCTCAAAAAGCCAGCAGTACATAACTTCACTGAATATCATCGTACATTTCCATTATTGAACTGTCTGCTGAAGAGCTGCAGAGGAATAAAAGTATACTGAAACCCTAAAAAACGCTTAAAAATATAATTCACACAAATAAATAGCATTGTGTTTTGATGTTTTACATTAAGTTTTGAGATATCAAGTGACGAATTCTAAATGAGATAGTTTCCAAATCGCAAGAAGGATGCTTTTGATATGTTTAACCGGAGAGAATAAAGATTCGGGAAATAACTAGAGAAAGATTATGTTAGATTAAGTGATAAACTTACAAGAACTGTATTATCTAAAACAAAAACGAAAGGTGTCACTGACTAAAACCTTTTATATCAAGATATATCTTTTAGAAAAGGTGTTACAATACATTAATATGTATTATATACACTTTTTATGTTCATGTTTATACAGTGTAACCCGGATATAAGAGACCCGGATATAAAAGAAACCCGGATATAAGAGAGGTTTTATATTGTCCCAAATTAGAGCCTGTTTTAATGTATATATAATAGACCAAACCCGGATATAAGAGACTTTTCCTCCAGTTCCGACAACTCTCTTATATCCGGGTTACACTGTACCATATTACAATAGCAAATTTTGTTACACGCCCATTCATACATACATTTTTCATACTATTTCAAATTATATAGTTTAGTGGATACACGTGTTTGCATAGGCTTTCTTTCTAAACAGTATTAATAAATAAGACCTTAAACTATAACATATGCATGTACTAAAATATAACATTTAAAGCAATAAAAAACGAAGAAATATTCAATTAACACTAACACAAGCCTAAAAGCTGTCATTCTGTTGGACTATATGCTAGCTCCTGAAGAGAGCTTTTGGGCATTCAGCATTTTCTCTTCAGATTCCTATGTATGCAAAAGTTATAAGAATTTAAAAAAAATTTTTTATCTCTATACGATACCTAAAATCGGTATAATCTCTCTTCGCATACGCAACAGATCTCCGTAGTTTGTTTACATCTATTTTGCGGACAATTTGTCTTTCCTTTTAAAATCGCCACTCTTTATGATCCCTTCACATAACGACACTGTTAAAAGTCATTAGGGAAACCGAACTATGTAATATTTTGAATACGTCCCAGTATTCGTGCTCGAATAAAAAACACAAGAGCAAAGTTTTAATTGCAGTTTAATTAGATAATACCGATTGCTAATGTGACGAAAGCGAAATTACAGTTAAAAATTTAATAAAGAATTGTTTTATAAACCTTTCACATTTTTCAATAATTAAATTTAACTTTATTTGATTTATTTATTTAATTTTAATCGCGTGTAACTACATTAGTTACTAACTGTTGTGGCGTAATTTAAGTGTATTAAATTACAGGAAGGGGAAGGAAGAGAAGATGAGATATTTAACTATTTGTTTTGACGTCCAAAATCGTTAACGCAAAGAACTCCCTCATTCGTCATACGTTTTTATAGCGAAGGCAAATACCATTTCTTGACAAGGGAGGTAAACGTGGACTTCTCCACATCTGATTCATCAGAGATCGAAAAACGGACGGACACACGTACACTGTGCTTTATTATTATAGATTAACAGCAAGACGATTTTAAGTGAGCAACAGGACCTACCTGGATTTAATACTGGTGAACATAAAAGATATGCAGGGTAGAAGCAAAACTGAATATGTTTGAAAAGTTAATCGATGCACTCAAAAAACATGATACCTCCGTGGAGCTGACACTCTCAGGGATGTAATATTCAAATTATGTAATAGATACAAGTAGTATTCTATGTTATTTTTATGAGATACTCATATTTAAAAATGGGTCCTCTCATTATGTGACACCCTGCATTTTGCGGACGTCAAAAATGATTGCAGAGAGAAATCTGATATCCTCTTAGAATATGAAATGATAATTTTCTCAAACTGATCAAGGTTTTTGTGAGGAATCGTGAAATCAGATTAGAAACAACGAAACGTGTTCTATGCCAGTAATTCTGGTCTAATGGCCTGACAAATTTCGTCTTAGATCTGAAAATAAATGACTGTGACTTATGTGGTATTAAAGAAGACTGTTGAGGCAGATTATTTGAGGGACGAATATATTGTAGTATAAATATTGAGTATAAAGATAACTAATGCTTGCAATCAGTCTTTCGCCTTCAATTGTAGAATTTATCGCATTTGACGGTATAGAAGACTCACCGGTGTATATGACGCACCCCAATGTCAGCAAGGCAAATCAAGAAAGAAAAAATTAGTAATTAGTAAAATTCGTAAAATTATTAGTAAATGGTACAGCCAAGGCTATATTTATGAGGTATTATTTTGGTTAAACAAGATATGATTACGATTAAACGAAAAATAATATGAAAAAAGAACACGAGCCTATTAAACATTATTATATCCAAAGTTAAGAAAACCTAATAAAAAAAAGCAATTATTACAACTTTATTACAACTAAGCAAAATAGTACAGTCATCAGTAAAATATTATTCATCTTCAAATCCATAACATTTGTCGTCTTCGTTATCAAAACGCTGATACTCAATTTTCATTACTACTATCCTCGTCGGTAATTAATGCGTCATCTAGTTTTCCATTGAGAGCATTGCTAATGCAAGACTTTTTAAAAGATTTAATAACAATTTATGGTCAAATGTTATCCCAAGCTTCCTGCATAAACTCCCAGACTTGTGCAATGTTGGGTCTATTTATTCTTCCTGTAAGTGTAAGCTCGTAATCAGGCATTTTCACCCACGTGTTCCACTGCTCCTTCGTGTTTAAGTCTAAGATAATATCAATTGCCAGGTAGCTAATTTCGGCCGACTATCGCGAATACTAAAACTGCATATGTCGTATAATACGCATGAGAAAATTTAAAGGATGTTTTTATTAAAAATGTGCGAATTATATGCTGTCAAATACGGTAATATTTAGAAAAGATGACGCGGAGAAGATGTAAGGCAACGGAAGCAGGTGAAAAAATTATTACATGAGCATTTTACAGATATACTCGTGGGATCAAGTTAAATGATGTTAATCGTTACATACTATAAATATATACTTTAATTTGGAAAGTTAAAATTCATCATAAATATTTGTGGAAATTTAGAAGTTGTAATTTGAAATTTAAACAAATAGGAACTAGGAACAACATGTAAAAATATGTCAGTTTGAAAATACGGCAAGAAGATCTTGGTATAGTGAATAGATAAGTAGTAAATACCACACTGAAAAAATAAACGATAAAGTACATAGTCGTCCATCTGATAAAGAGAGATTACTACCAGTCTATATGCTGTCAATTAAGACCTCTTGAAATTTGAACGTCTGATTCCACATCCATACACCAGCTATATAGACAAGAATATTTTGCCGAATTCTTATTAATAAAAAGTGGAGCTGTAGAAATTATATATTGCTAAACTTGGAAATAAAATTCTGTGAACATTTTCGTGCTTTTAGGAAAGAAATCAAAACAATAACTGTAACTGCGTTTGTGGAAAAATAAATATATTTTGCAAATCGAGTGATATCAGAAGCCAAGTTTCTCAAAGCAATATATATTGCATCTGGAATCGTGGACATTAAAGGGGTGAATATTATCACAAATTTAAATTAGATATCATTGCAATCTGAAAATATATGTGCATCTGATAAAATATTTAAATTTCTTATAATAAATTTTATTTTATTTTACAGACAATTAAATACCATATGGACAATTTGCTACACGTATCAAACATGATTATTAGAATAAACTCCTTGGTATATTACATACATTGGTAGAAAATATGAAAGAAGCGTATATTTCGACGAATAAATTATTTATGTTTATCCCCTCTGACACACACACACACACACACACACACACACACACACACACACACACACACACACACGTATATATATATATATATATATATATATGAATTGAAAACTTTTCAGATTTACGAAGAAGCCCTCCAACAAGGAAAAATACATTTAGGAATAAGATGAACAGTAAAATTATATATATATATATATATATATATATATATATATATATATATATATATATATATATATATATGTATGTATGTATGTATGTATGTATTTCGTCGTTATTTGGCTTCGCAAAGAAAAGGAGTTCAGAACCAGTAGCAGATACGCTAATGCATGGAAAGATCTCTAGAAGCCAGAAAACATACAACACAGCAGATAAAACAGAATACCTGATGGCCAATTTCGTTCCTGTCTTTACGAGTTTATTCAGCACAAGATTTAATTGAATAATACCTCGGAAAATCTCGGTGACAAGGACAATCTCTAAATTTGTACGTCTGCATGTCCGCTCTTTTCAAAGTGTGTCAATGTTTGTATGTTTAGCAGACGCCTTCAGATGAACACACGTGTTTACAGACGTCTGTCCAGGCACACTTGTGTTTATAAACGCCTGTCGATGTACAATTAGGTTTGTAGACGCCTGCTAGGGAACACATGTGTTTGAAGACGTTTGCAACGGCCAACCTTTGTGTATATGCATGCCGAAACCCACTTGTGTTTCTAGAGGACGGCCGAAACACACCTACGTCTGTTGAAGTCTGCCAATACTCACTTGTTTGCAGACACCTGCCGAAAGACACTCGTGCTGGAAGACGACAGGCGATTCACATTTATTTTGGTAGACGTCTGTCTAGGCACACGTGTTTTTGCTGACGCATGTGTTTTTTCAATACTCAGACAGCCGACATTTTGCTAAACGGATGTTTGTTTATATGTTTTTAGATAATCTGGCGTGATAAACGATTTGAACATCGGTTACAATGATTTATAACTGCCACCAATTGTTGACAAGCAGTTTCTTCGATTCAGGTTCATTTCGATCACGATGTGTTATGGTGACCAACCAATAGCCAACATTGTTAAATTTTGATCTTCATCTTCAATGGAATACATTTTCATGTACTTTATAAATGGAAGATATTGAGATTTCAACTGGTGTCTCATGATCAGAAGGCCAACGCACTAAACACTCGACTAAGAACACTGTAATTATGACGATTGGTTTTATAATGCTTTTTATTCGTTTTACGCTATCATTAAAATATATATGAGTTAACTATTAAAAATATGTTCATTTTTATTTAATTTTCAACGTTGTCGTATTAGTATGGAGCTACCAAGATATATATCTATATATATATCTTTAATTTAATAACAAAATTGAATTCGAAGCTTTTAGCTTCCATTTTTGAAACATGGTTATCACTCTGTAGCGAAAAAACATATTCTAAATCAATTAATTTATAATATTAATGATGTGTAAATTTATATTGAGCACTATTGTGCAAAAATAAATATATCTATAAGAACACCGTATTTTATATCTTACTGTTCTTTCTTTCTTTATATATATATATATATATATATATATATATATATATATATATATATATATATATATATATAAGATATATTCTGTTTTGAAGATTGAGTTCAAGCCTGAAACAGATTGTAGGCCCCCGGTTTTGACCAAGGTGTACACATATTTTTATATATTGACATACGTCTTATATCCTATATTGATCCATCTTACTCAAAACCATAGCATACATATAAACTTTTCATTTATCTTATGAGTGTGCAACATATATATATATATATATATAAAGAGAGAGAGAGTGATAGACAGATATAATTATATATATATATATATATATATATATATATATATATATATATATATACATATATATATATATATATATATATATATATATATATATATAAGGAGCTGTACATAAATGTGCTAGTTTTAAAAATATCTAAGAGAAAACAATAGAGTCAACACATTTTGAAGTAGATTGAATATTTAGATTACTCAATATTGCATCTAAATTGGATTTCTATTTGATATACACTGAAATTGGAACACGAAGTTATCATTGTTGGCAAGAATGTATTATTGAACTTACTATGGTAGTAAAGTTCTGCGTTTCTAAAAAGCGACTTATTTCGCTTCGTATGATCATCTGCTTTGAAGCCTGAAGGGAATTCGTTGAACATAAAATAGTTTCCATACTTTTTAAAGTCTAATAAAATTTAAAGTTTGATAGTAATGTTTCCGAAATTTTAAATAACGTTTTATTTGTACAAACTCCCTACATCAATATTAACCCATAAAAATATTCCCTGTTGTTTGTGTTTGATTTTGTTTTTTTACAATTGCCAAATTTTCTAGTAACTTTTATTCTATCTTGAATAAGAGTCCATGGTTTTTAATAATTCTTCATATCTTGAATCATTTACAATTCTTTACAGAGAACATATTCGCCTTGTGTTAAATAAATCTGAGAGTGTGAAAATTGCAGATTTAATGAATGAGCTTTATGGTGTAGAACAGCCGAGCATAGAAACCTGATTGGTTGGAATGCCGCATTAACAAATTGTATACAATTGTTGCTGTACCGCATTATCACTAGTCAATTTCTTCGATCAGGAGAAGTAGAAGTCATTGATCCATTCGTACGAACCAATTAATCGATGTAACTACCATTTGCTCTTGTATGGAGTATTGCTGCTATTTATGGTCAGGAGCCCCTTCTTTTTGCCTCAAGGTTCTTGATAAGATCCAGAGACGGATATGCAATGTAACTGGCCCTGACCTGGCATCTCGTCTGGAGTCACTCTCTCACAGACTTTTGATCGCCTCTCTCTGTCTTTTTTACAAATACTTTCATGGAAATTGCTCAGATGAGCTGCTTGCGCTGGTTCCCAGACTTCATGAATTCAAGCGTCCGACGAGGCTGGCATCCCGCTCTCACCCTTTCACTGTTGAAACAGTTAAATGTAGCCGTTCCTTCTACTCCAATAGCTTCATTTCTCGTACATTTCGTCTGTAGAACTCCCTTCCCTATTCCTGTTTCCCTGATAGCTATAATCTCCAACTATTCAAATGCAATGTCAATCGACATCTCTAGTTGTTCTTGATCTATCCTCTATCCTTCTCCCCATCCTTCTCCCTATCCTTTTCCTCTATCGCTCCTAACTGCTCTCGCTCGAAATCCACTATAACCCCTTGCGTACTAGTGGCTTCCCGCATTGCTTTGGGTGAAATTCTTAAAACAAATTTAAAAAATAACTAAAATTATTAACTGTTTGTGAATTTTGTAGCAGTTCCTTAATAGTCATCCGCATACTTCTGCATAAAAACATTTTCAGAGGAAATTAAGTTTAGGTTTTTTTTCAGGTAATATGACGGTTATCAGAACGAGAAATCTGTTTTTTTTCTTCAATCTCGCACTATTTCCCCACAGGAAAGCGCTTAGCTTTCTATTTTCTTCCCCTATCTATCTCTTAAATATCCGTGTATATTGTTTCTAGCTTTGTGTAGCTGCTAATCTAGTAGTAGTGAAATACTGAATTCAAAACCGTTGGGGAGATTATACCATTAACTTCATTATATTTCTCTACAAGCAAGGCAATTAACGTGATTTAAGCACTTTAATGTGCAAATATCTATAAGCCTCTACAGAGTAAAAGACTAAAACCTTCATATCTTCCATGGATCTATCTACAACTTTCTTCGTTTTGTTGCTTCCGTAATGAATTCACTCTTCATTGTTTCCAACTGTCTTCATCAAATATTATTTTTACTACGTCGTGAAGGAGAGTCAGGACTTCTTCTGAACAATCTTATTTTTTAAATTTCATATGGACAACTAATTACGGCTGTCTGCATCTTCACAAAGGACTAAAGCGACGTGCTACGTTTGACCGAGTGCACAAATAATAAAAATAAATATGAAGTGATCACAAAGTTGATTCAGAGAATTCCATAACATAGTGAAAAAATATCACTTGAGACTTTCGCTAATCTGATAATTAAGCATCAGAGAGAAGTAAGATCAAGGAAAGGGTAAAATGATCAATTCAGAGCACAGAATAATATTCAATTGATAGGTTGATAAAGACAATATAAGTCTCCCTAGAAAAGTTTTACTAAAACAAAAGAGGCTGTTTAGACGGAAGTGGTAGAAGTGGTTTCAATTTTAAAACAAAGGTGGACATGTAAGAAAGTTCAACGTGTCCAATTGTAGATACAATGCGATAAAAAATAATTCTTGGGCAATTATATTTGATCAACTGTTCAAAATTAATTACTTAAATCTGCCTATAATATACGGTCTACTTTGGCCTATGGCATAAGGCTTGTGTCTATTTATAATATATGGCTTATATCAGTCTATAATATATGTTCTATTTATATGCATTTCCTTTTTCCATCTTATGTTCATAGTTTTATAGCGTGCAGTGAAATACAACATGCCATTGTTGGATGAAGCCATTTCCCCCCAAGTAATATCCACACAAAATATAAAGATGAATAAAGTATCTGTTAATATCGGGTAGATTTTTTTCTTCCTTCTGTCTTTTTTATCATGTTTCTTCCTTCACCATTAGCATGCATCATAGCTGTATAGGAACTCAGAAGGGTAAAAGACAAAAAAATGAAACGGAACTAGTTAGAAGCAGAGAAGTTCAGCTCCGATGAATAAACATAGATCTAAGCATATCCAATCTGCGATTAGTGATGAGAGGGAGAAAAGCAGCGACCGCTCTTGCGATGATATGTATAAAAGGAACAGGTAAGTTAGAAGTTACGCATAAAAGGAATTAGGTCGTAAAATTCCTACAGATTTGCCGCAACAAATGTATGGATATGCTGAGGTGGACGTTACCTAAAATATCAACTACGCTAGTCTACTGAGTTTTCTGATTGGTTATGAGGAGTTTTTTTTTCAGAATGTATTAAAACAAATGTAGCCGTAACTTCTATGCTAACAGTTTCTTCTCCATTTGGAACTCCCGTTAGGCTCCATGCAATATTTAATTTTCAAAAATTTAATGTCAATCGCTATCTACAGACCCGTTTGATCTTTCCACTTCCCGGTCATTATTAATGTTTCTGTTCCAAATTCTTCTAGAATTTGTAGCTCCTTGTGCATTAGTGTTTTTTTCTGCTTTGCATCGGGTTATACCGATTAAAAATTGGATTAACATATTAAACAAATCATAGGTAAATATGAACAGACCGAAACAAGCTCACGTCATAAAGAAAACTTTATCAAGTCTGATACAGTGAAAGTTACAACTGATACCTAATGGATACACATCCTCAGGTGGACTCGATCGATACCGACTTATGTTGAGCACTTATACTTATGGGAGTTATTGCGTGTCTTTTGTCGTTATTGAGTAGAGGAATGAAAGCGATTATTTTAATCATTATGTAACCCTTCGATACGTGGGCGATCATTTCTCTCTAAACTTATTCTCCTTTGTCACTCCAAGCTATAGTTAACACTATCTAATGCTACATGTTTCTGATCAACTATCCACTCGCACAAACACTTTAGGGAAGCTAGTTCTCTTTGACACTGCTCCCCAAATATGTCCTATAAGTATTAAATATTTCAAGCCGCAATTCCTCACTTCAATTCAATTATAAGTATTTGGTTATAAATTCGAGTACCATTCTATTTCCAAATTCATTAGTACATCTTCCTGGTTGAAACATATTCTACCTAAATCTTTAGAACGACATCACTTTCGCTTCGACTTTCTTTCATCTTTCAAGACATTTTACGGCATTCACTGTCAAAAATGACGATAGAGCTGCTCATACCTATTCAGTAATTTTTTTTTATTTGTTTCTAACAAAATACTTTTATGCTTTATAATTTGGTTTATTTTCTGGAAGCAATCATCCGCCCTTGAATATTTATGTCTCTTTTGTGATATTTAAATTCCTGAGTTAAATTCTTGTTGCTGATTGGCCATGGCGTTTTAAGTCTTACATCTTTAACCGCTTCTTTGTTGACGACAACACATTATATCTTATAATTACTGGTTAAAAATGTCTTCTTACATTCCTTTGCTACATTATCAAATCTTTGTAATTTTACTTTTAAATCCACCAACATCAGAGTGTGCTCCGCGTATCCTATCCTATTTTAATGGCCGCCTATTTTAAATCCTTTTATTTGGTGATTTTCCAAGCATAGAATAGATGTGGCACAAGGCCAAAAGTAGACGGCACCCAATGAGGTTCGAACTCGCTACTCAGTTGTAACATTTCTAGCGAGACAAATTTGCTAACCATTACACCGCGTCGAGGTGCCCAAAATCCTTTTATATGGTCTAGTTTTCATAGTATTAGCTTGCTCTGTAGAATAATTAAGTAACGAAAGAAAAATGCATCTTTTTCATAGCCCACATTGTATTTTATTCTTTATACATCTTAACTAGTTTCCTACCCATATTCGAGCAGGTGTTCTCAGCAAACTTCTAGGATTATCCCAGATAAGTGCAACTTGCTGAGCATTTTCTATAGTACTTCCTGTCGAATTATATGCCTTTTGCATTAATGGTGGCTTACGGTTTTTGCATGATATCATACCTACAACCAAAATGATTTTTGTTGGGGCTTCTCTCTGGCGGCACGTAAACAATCGGGACAACTAGTTTTCATGAAGCGAGAATGCAGCAAGAGACCTTCGAAAATCTTTCTGCGTTGCTGTCGACAAGACGATTTGCCAAACAAACCGAGCGATAAAGCAGTATTTGTTGTTAAAAACCTAACCCACCGACACAGAGCAAATTGCATATCGTCATTCTCCATCGTAGTTTTCGTGAATTCGATCGTTTTGGCTGAAAACCAACAACGATGTATGATATATCATGGCCGGCCCTGTTTTGTGAGAAATACCTCAAGCGTGTAAGTGAATGTTAGAAGCGAGAGACTTAGTGATACGGTGAAAAAGATGGGAGACAAGCGTATAAAGAAGAAAAGAAAACAAATTTACATATTTCAAGCAAACATAGAAATTAATTTGATGAGATTAGGAGAATTTTTAGAAAATTGAAAACAGATAAATGTAAAATGAACTGGTGTAAAGAACGAAAATAAGCTGCTGAGGAAAAGAGAAAAGGGTAAAAAGTTGCAGATAGCTTAGAAAATATTAAAATTGTCCACTAATACTTTTTCTTTCTTGTTTCCCGGTCATTTATTTTTCTATCATTTTTTAAAGATTTAAGCGTACTTCCGATGAACATAGAGGAGTATTAAAGGCCGATTTTATGTACAATGTAAAAGAATACAGTATACCTACTAACTTAAAGAATGGGAATAAGGATAGCTTCATTCTTATTCTTGTGAATAATACTTAAATGAATTGGAAAGCTAAGTAGCTTAACATGAACAGAAGATTATGCAAATAATTATCACTAAGCCTGCAAATTCCAATAAAACGTAGAGATTGAAGTTAAGACAAGACATTGCCAAATCGGATGATATGTACTTTGCTTAAAGATTGAGAAGAAGCAGAACAGAACTGGGAAATTGACAGGTGATGCTATAAGGAGAAACAGGGGTACGAGAAATGGAAGCCTGTTGATGACAGGTTTATTGATTGAAAATGAATTCAATTTGTATTGCTCTTCCACGATGGTTTATTTGCTCTTGCTGAGTTAAAAGACGTCGAACAGTTTGATGAGTTGACAAGGGAATGCTGCATGGGTTGGATAGAATGCTGATGGCATTTCTTGTCAGCAACGTCGAGATTTGCGTGACATTGTTTGGTAAAATCAACGGTGATTTTGAAATGTGTTTAGCACACACGTTATGCTTCAGCTTTTCAGTCAAGTTCAGTTGACAGGCAAGCAACTTGTGATTGATATGGACTATTCAGCCAATTATTTTTGCTAATTAATCATGATGAATATGGCATAATTTTAATTAAAAAAAAATCTTAAAAAGCGCTTTCTCACTGACTAATCATTTACAGGAACTTTCATATATTTAATTGTTTTTAACGTTTGGAGTTTTTACAACAAAAATATCCTTGCTAGATATAGATTGCAAGTGTTTTCGCTTTGACCTTGATTATTAAGTTTTATATGTTTAAAAGTAAACTTAATGTAATTTATTTCTCAACTCGAAGATTGTGATAACGATGAGGAAATTTTTCTCCGTTTTTATTATTTAAATTTTTGGTCATATTAAAAAAGTAAACGATTTAAAAAAAAATATAGACTTGAATTTGGACTCCGCTAAAAGGCTAGAAAATAAGTTTCTTCATAAATTTAAAGAAATATACAATTAAATATAAATTATATTTTGCCATATCTTGTTCATATCTATATATATATATATTTTGCCATATCTTGTGTAATTATACATTTTAAACAAAATATTTGATTTAATATAAATGACCGGATGGAGTCAATTGGCGAATGTTTATCTGCAGGAAACTTAATTTTAGAAAAAATTGGTTTCTGGGAATTAGGATTTCAAAATTTTTTGAACGGTAACTTATATTTGATTTTAATATAACTAAGCGTATTCTTGTTAGCATGTTATTAAATCCATTCACCGGTACTTTTCTTGAGATGTATGCAAAGAGTGAATCGGTGGGATTTTTCATCTTCAGAATAGATGCTCATTTCGAGCTGTCACTTATACAAAGATATATTCTAGTTCTTCACAAGCAAAGGAAACGACTTATGCATGCAACAACTACACCGAAAGAGACGTGTTACACTCCAGTTATGCACGCACCAGGCCACATAATGTTTTGAATTCAGAGTTTTCCTTCTATTTCACCGGTTCTCGTCCAAGGTAAAAGATTCCAGTCTGACCGGATATTTAACCCATACCTGTGGCAATAAATGGTCTCAGATCTTTCCAAAGGTTATTTGTGCGAATTTCTCTTTCAAGTAACTAATCATTAAAAAATTCATCAGTATTAAATATACTGAATATTATAAAAGACTGAATTTTCTTGGATAGGAGGGGATCAGAATATGTGAAGAAAAGAATTTACAATATATTTTTCGTAACGATATCTAAAATATTTAAGTAGCGTTTCCATTAATACATTGTAGTAACCAATTTTTTAAAAACATTTGGCTTTTTATTTTTAAATAGTGTCGAATTGACTGTTTTGTACAATACAAATATATGTTCAAGCAGTTTGGAATTTTCGGAATCACAGGTGAAGAACATGGGGTTAGCTTTAGAACATCACCAATCTGTTTCACATTCACTGGCGGAAATCTAATGTTTTCTAAGCGGTCTGAGGAACGTGCAACAGAATTGTGTTCGTTTCTAATCCTACTTCTAGTAAATAGTTGTCACAAAACGGGATTTCACTTAGAAGTCATAGTTGAATATTTGCGAAATAGCATGTTAGTATCTTATGCATAAAATATAAATGTATCCTTTTAGTTCTAATGGATAGGCTAAAGAAAGGGCAATAAACATGCATTGAATAAAAATAATAATATACTGCGCAACCATGAGTAAAGAATTATAAAAAATATATAAAATGTTAGAGATTCCTTTTTCTCTTTCCAACCAGGAAACACAAAATCCATGTTAAAGTAATGAATAAATAATAATAATTCATACGCGAGAATAGATTGGAAAAATACTGAGTGAAACAGCAGAATTATCCAAATTGCGTTTACAGCATAATTGTTCATCCCACCGCAGGTTTAATATCTTAAGAAACACTAATCTTTTAGAATTTCTGTTTTCCAAGTTTTCAGACCAGATGTTTCGACATCTTGACACCATTTGTCGGAAGGGTCATTGAAAAAGCTATTTGAGTTATGCATCTAAAAAGAGAACAGGTTAAAATGATTTTGTGTAAGACACGCTGCCTTCCAAAATGAGCAATGGTGAGAGGAAAATATCATTCGAGCTTTCAATAATAGCACCGACATTCCTACTCTGGCTTCGATCTTCAAAGTCTATTCAAGAAACATCAAGAGAACAGTGAATAAATTTGAAAAGATTGTAACATTTTTGAGGAAAACAGGAAGAGAAATCATTATATCAACGTAGAGCTTAAGAGATAAATTAGAAAAGATCCAACTCAGTTCAAATGATATTTTCATGTGAGAGATGATTTTCACCTATGGTAGTCCAGAGAGCAGTGAAACAGACTTGAAAATGAAATCGTACGTGTGAGCCACTTTCTTACTCCAGGACAAAAAAAGGTTAGAAAGTTAAAGAGGCCAAAGATCATCTTGAATAAGTTGGAAAATGATCCTGGATAATATATATATATATATATATATATATATATATATATATATATATATATATATCAATCCTTCATGTGAAACTGATCCTTAGCTATGATTAATCAATGATGAACAAGTCATTTTCGTTTATCGTTTCATCAAGATTCTTCTGTTAAACTTAGAGAGTAATTATAGATTCTTATACTTGTAAGTTTAGTCCAATAGTCTTATAAAATCCTTGGAGTATTCCAGTAAGATATATTTAATAATTTCTAAGATACAACGTTTCAAAGCGTAATCTAACAATTGGACAATTTTGCTGTTCACTCGGTGTATTCCTTTCCTAAACTATCAAAAGTTGATTGTTAAAAGTTCATAGTCACGACGATTTTTAAAAAGAATGAGAGCTGACTTTGGGTTTTATGATTTTTCCCGAGGACTTAAGTGCAAATATGCTTAAAGCTCTCTCAATATGGTTAAGTGCAAATATGCTTAAAGCTCTCGCAATATGGTTTTCGGCATTGATATATTGGCGCGTCGTCCTTCCACATAATTTCGTTAAAATATTTACTGCAGAAATCTAATTGTGAAACAAAATTCCATTTCATCGGCTGAGAAAATAAATCTTTAATAAAAGTTGTTTAAGAATCCCTTCTCTGCAGGATAATTCAGTATCAGATAATTCCGGATATTATCTTTCTCCTTTCAACTACCTTTTCCAAGATCAAGATTAGAGCTGAAAATAGAGTATGGTTGATATTCATATGCAGGGGTTGCCGAATCTTCATTTCCCAGTATCGCGACAGTCCGAAAGCATCTCCGCGTCATTGTGACTAATGAATGATCAAATAACCTTCAAGCCTTTTCCCACGTCTCTCCCTGCTCTGTCACTATTTCCACGGAAGTTGATCAGTCTAAATGAATTAGTACTACCAGTTGTAACCTTCACGGCTAAGACTCAACATTCTACGCACATTGTAGGGAACCACTGCCATTCCCTTTGTATTTCACTGGTGAACACCACTGAAGCACCTCCTTCCAACGATCTGCTGTTTTGTGGAAACGGTTCCTAAGAGGATGCTTGCCAATCATCACAATCTTAACATGTTCAAGTCTATGCTTAATCGTTACCGTCCTCTTATTGGTTTGGTGCATAATTATCAGGCGTTTTTGTAGCCAAGTTATTTGTCAATAAACTTTGCTGTTTTGTTTACTTTTTTAATAAAAATATTATTTTATCATCAGGATATAAAATTCTGCGTCGATAGCCAAACGTTCTGGAATAATCATTTAAAATGTTATCGTTGAATTGTTATGTTTCTTTTTTCATAATACATATTATTTAAAAACGCCTGATAATTATGCACCAACTCAATATATTTCCATGTTGCACTACTTATTTTATAATCCTATTTCCTCGAGTGACTCCCAGGCTTTGCACATGGTGAACCCTAATATCAAAAAAATTAAAATACAACTTCTGGAAAAGATTTCTAGAAAAAGTTGCTGCACTAAATTAGTTACCGTTAATGTAGTCGATCGTATAATCTCATTTTATTATCTAGTATAATTGGTCTGTGCTTCTAGTTTTGACCAATACTGGTTGGAATACCAGAGTAACCATTAAGCTAACCATTTAAAAGAAAGCATATCTAGATAATCGCTTCATACATAGCATATGTATATAGAATAAACAGGATCTTAATGGATCTATTATATACTGGGAGTATGGAAATATGTGTATGCAATATGAGGCGTCACAAAATCAACTCTTATGATGAGTTTAAAAACTTTTCTTTCACACAAACTGATTCATTTCTAACATTTCTTAAATTGGAGATTCATTTTTATTTTTCATTCTGTTTTCATAACCCCGACTTTTATAGTCCTATCTAGGATTTAAGCTACGTCCGATAATTCTCTTGACAAGTATATCTATAACAAAAGGTGTTTTAGTATGTGAATAAGCGTTTTATATAACATTGAATCATTGATGATAACAGTTGTTTACTCGTTTTTCAACAAACCCATCAGCTAGGCGAGAGTGGGGGCTACCCAAGACCTGTCGCAGACGCATGCTTGGACATGTCTGTGCTTGTGTAACACGCACAGATTCCGGCTATGTTTTATAATACAACGCTCTTGAATAGACCTTGGTTGCATTTCCTGGGAGAGAGGACACCGTCTGCCGTCATCAAAACTATGAACGAGACCAGACTTCGTATTATCCTAACCATCAGCGGACTTCAAAACGTTCGATTTGCCCATTGTTGCTCATAAGACATTGATAAATCCGTGTTATGTTTTCTAGGTGTGGTACACTGGTAGCACATCCCCAGTCCGATAACCTCGAGAAGTTACATTCCCGACAAAATTCAACAGTGTTTATCTTCGATGAATTTCCTGGTCGGAAAGTGAAAGTTCTAACAACTATGAAACTCAGTACTTATTCTAGTTTTACTAAATGTTTATGGCGCTTTCATGTGGGCTACTCTTTATCGATTACCTTTTGTAGACATTTAAAACGAATTCTATCACCTCAAGTAGCAAATTATTTAATATATATATATATCGAACTAACAATCGGAGATTTAAACATCATGCAAGACGCTGAAGTTTAAAGGATTGGGAAGTGCTTTATCTGAGGATTGAAAATTCTACACTGAAAACCATACCCGAAGTGAAATAGCGAAGTATGAATTCCAAAAGTTAAGTGAATTAAAAAGAGTGCTGAAACTTTGTATAATGCAAATCTTCTTGTACAGCGGTGAATGCTGTTCAGTCTCTTCACAGACGAAGAGAACATTCGAGAAACGTGCTTGTACAGAAGGATGTTAAGAATATCATGGATGGAGATCGTGAGCAAAGATGTCTTAAAAAATGGAAACAAAAAGGAACTTATAATCAGAAAAGGATAGGTGAAAGTACTTGAAAATAAAATGAAGTAGTAGTTGGAGGATTTGACATTCACGAGACATATCCAAGGTAAAAGGGACAAGGGAAAGCATCAGGTCAAGTAATTTCTTTTAATGGGTACTGGAGCGGAAGGTGGAGACCCTCGCAAAGTGTCAACGTTACTACAAGCGATAGGAACTTGTGAAGACTAGTAGCTCACACGCCCTAAAAGGACACGGTATATAGAAGATGACCATTTTCGAACCTAAGGTTAAAAGCCGTATCTGGTTGTTCATTAAAAAATCTAGTGAGTTTGTTCCTCTTAAATGCATCCCGTTTTTTTGTCGAATGAGGTAAGCAGAGTGAATCTGTTTTGGAAACCATTTCTGTTTAACAGATAGTAGTAACGAACAAGGCAAAGTTCGGATTCTCATTCATTTCAAAATTGGAAGGATCTAGAGACATTATATCACGTAATACACGTTAACACATAAAAAGCAAACACGATTATTCTAATTTTATTTGATAGACAATTCCTCTTCTCATCTTAAAAAATAGTTTAAATGGTTAGTTAAAATGCTCTGATATGAATTCAAAATCAATATATCTTTAAGAAAAAATACATTTCTCTCGCTCTTATTTTCTTCTTTCTCTATTCACACTCAACAGGATAAAATTGGTTTTCTTATTAAAATATATATTTATATTAGAATATATTTATTAAGCATAGCTTGCCCCTTTACAAAAACGAAAATAAGGCATTTTTGTGAGAAAGATTTACACGGATGTATAATGGTCTATACAGTGTGCACGAGAATTTCAATGACAGGTTGAGGAATATAAGATGTTAGATTAAATCAATAGAATTCACAATACGAGTTAATTTCCAAGCATTCAAAATAGCCCCGCGTACGATTTCCTTCTTGCTAATTAACATATGCGTGTTTCTGCCATCTACTCTCCGGCCTTATTCGTGTTTCTATTATGCCCGAAAATATTGCATACACAGTGCAAGTTGTAGACAGATGCGCAAAAGAAAGATATATTAAATTTATAGACAGAAACATATAAACAACTATGAAATTATTCTCAAGAATATCTATACAATTATTGAAACGCGATATCAAATATAATTCAGACAATAAATTATTTTTTAAAATTTCTGCTAGTACTTTCGAATGCTTAAAATTTAGCGTCGCGATTTGCACGCTCCAACACCATATAACCGTTAACAAATAGCTCATTCTTAAAAAACATCTTTCTGTTGAATAAACACATTTAATTCGTCTCCCAGTTTTGATTCTGGTGGGAAAATAAAGCCTGATGATAAATTGCGCGAAGCATTCGAAAGTACTAGCAGAAATAAAAGAAATACACCATATCCATTTTATATATGAGGATCTCATCATTCAGAGGATTATCAGTAGTATAATGCTTATAATTATGCCTACTAGAGAAGTGATTTCGCCAATAATCGCATTCATATTGCTGATTGATTCAAGTTATGATTAACTCTTTGTAATATATATATATATATATATATATATATATATATATATATATATATGTATGTATGTATGACAGATGTAGAGAGTGGGGGAGAATCTTCATTGCGTCATATACACAAAGTAGTGAAGTACAACTTGCAGTACTATTTTCTGTACAACATAACTTACGTAAACATTTCGATTTTCTAGATAAAGATACATCGCCAAGGTAATCAAAGGAAACCATATCTCTATGAATTTTCGCTTATACATCTGTAATTTTAGGGAGTTACATGTAAATTTGAATTGTAAAGAGACAGATTTTGAAGAGAAATAAATGTACAGAAAATAAACTCCAATGAAATGGAAAAGAAATATGAAATCGGCATATGAAACATAAAAAATAATTATAGAGAAAATGACAACCCATTGATAAATTGAAACATAGATTAAATTAAAAAAATAATCACGTTTATTAAAAAACAAAGAATAGCTTTCGATGACCTACATGGAATTTCTGACCGAAAATATATCAGGGAATAAAGTAAGAGTTAGCTGCTAAACCATACTACAAGGAATGATGGTTCCCAAAACAAAATGAAACATCAAATGGAAAGATTGGGAGACAATAATATGAAAAAGTAATATCGAGATATAGACATGATTAAATATGACTATAAAAATATAGAGAGCTCTCCGCGATTAGCAAATGTTTTTTTTTATCATGAAAGAAAAAGACATAATGTCACGGATACGTTATGTGTAAGTTGTAAGCCATTCCACAAAGTTAGAAAAAAATCCATTGCCGAATAATATATCAAACTCTGTATGTTCAACGAAAGATCCTATCTACTTTGAGTTTGCAAATGTTACTTTTTCCCGTCTAGAAAATTACATTTAGTAGAAGCACTCGTCTCCATTGTTATCTGTCATCATCAAGTAATTCTAGGTTTAAAACATTAAGTTTGTCGCCAACCTAGAAATTCTAATTCCTGTCTTAATATTCTTTATTATCAATAATTGCTTTAAGGTAATAATGTGAGATTTGTGAAATAGATGCTCAATAAAAAAGTAAAGTATAAATCAACTGTATTCCATATAAAAATCGTTATATACATATACGAAACTTTTGACCAGAGGGACTTTTTTAATATCTGTCTATATTTCTGAGATGAAGTATTGTAACTATATACTATTTAAACTGTTCAGGCTGTTGTCTCCATCTTTGTTGTCATATTAACGACGTTTCGATCGTTGTAATCTCCGGCGTTCTTCAGGTGTTATTCGTTGGAATTTCGAACCAAACTCTCTAATTCATCCACAGAGATTGATGTTCTATTTGCATGTGTCACGTCTTTCCTTGATTTTAATTTCATTATTTCCCTCTAGAGACTAAATTCTTCAAGGTTTCGGTTTGAAGTTCCAACGTATATCACCTGAAGAAAACCGGAGTATCAGAAAAAAAACAAAAACTAGAAAAATCTAACCCTGCGGAAGAAATAAATGGTACGGTTCGAAATTTCAACCTATATCACCTGACGAAGGCTGAAGAGTACAACAGCCAAGACCTTTACCAACAAATATGAGGACAAAAGACTGAACAATGTAAATGGATTTTTCAAGTATTTCTTCGATTTCTTCACCATAATGATAGTGAATTTCTCAATTTTCCTGTTCTTTCAAATGTACATATCAACGGAAAAAGTACGTAGAATTAATGTTCTCAAAATTTCAATAACAACATGTTTCTTAAGTAATGCAAAAAAATCAACTGTCGGCTCATCTGTGGTGGATTGCGTACAGGTGTGTTCATGCGTAAAATCAGGCTCCAGAAATACTGAGTCAGCTCTCTTAGTAAATTTCTAAATCCTGAAAAAAGAAAGACACTCATGATTTGAAACGTCAGTGAATTGCTTCGGGACATAAACATAGACGGATTCTTGCTCTTGCTATGCAAAATTTCTATTCGAAAACGTTCCTTTATTTTCATCCAGTTGTACCAAATGAGAGACTTTCTTCCTTAAGTACAAGTACGCATGCGTCCAGCACTAATTTCGCTCTATTACATGGTTGCTATAAAAAATACTGAAGAAATATTTGCCTTTTTTACAGTTTTAACAGTGTACTTATTTTTATGTAATCAAAGCAGATATCGTCACACAGGTTGTAATCTCCCATCCGATACTCGCATTGTCTCTTGCTTTCTTACAAGTGCCTTTAAGCATGGTACGCGTAGATCCTTCCTCAGGCCAAGTTATGGTTTATATAGTAGAGAACAGTTGGGGCAATTTATATGGCTTATATTAGGGTACAATAGGAACCATGTATATGTATGATACGCACAATGTTTATATAGTTAGGTACAACAATCACAATTCCTAGGTACTATTTATATTGTTTACAAAGTAGGGTACAATAAGGACAATGTATATGTACAATAGACACTATGTTTAATTGGTGCGATGGATAAATTGTCGTCTAAATTACGCAAACATGAAAATAACAGATAATTTCCTTTTAACAAAATTGCACCAAAAATATCTTGAAATAATATAGATTATTTAATCTATTTAATAAAATCGCCATTGGCTTCTTCAACCACTGTCTCCAGACGACTTCGGAATCTCCTGCAACTCTTCTGGACGGTCTCCTTGTTTAAGTTGGTGAATGCTGCCATAATCCTTGCCTTCTGTTCATCTTTGATTTTACAAGGTGTTTTGTTGGTCTCTTCCTCAAATGCGCCCCACGCATAATAACCAAGAAGTTGTCAGACAGCCATGAATGGGTTTTCCTCCTTGTGTGTTATGGTGTAGAAACCTCTTTCTAGGCATAGGGCCAGGACAGCATGTCGTTTCTAGATATCTGACGGAGTGAAATTCGTCGTCGTGCTCTTTTTTGTTTTTCCTCAAAGACCGTGCCCAACTCACGGTACTATACTTTGTAGTCGACAAAATCACAAACAATATGAGAAATTAAAAATGTAAAATTGCAACAATTTACCTATCGCATCCTCTATATAGTGTGGTACTACAAACAATGTCTATGACTCATATAGTAGGGCACGATATGCACCGTTTATATGGTTTATATAGTGGGGTACAAGAGGAACCCTGTATATGTACAATAGGAACTGTGTTTATATAATCTAGTAAAACAAACTATTGTATATGAGTAAGTGTCATTGCCGACACCGTGGTTTGAAACCAAATTGGCAGTGAGTAATACGGGCGATTCAGTTATTAAGTAGATCACGTGATCATAAAGTAGGTAAATAAATGCGAAGTGCCTTACTGTTCACGGATCACATTTATTCTCTATCACTTTACGTATCACTCTTGTCTATCCACTATTGCTATACGTTCACTCTCTCTACTACTCTATGGATTACGTTTCTCTTCTGATCATTCTACTATTTGGCGATTACTACTTGAACAAGTATTACTCGTGCGAATATTATTGGAAGGCGTTACTATGAGTACCGTCGTCTTTGAAGTCTCGAATATAAGGAACATTTTTGGAGGTGATAACGAGATTTCACTTGACATAGCAAAGGTGACAAGCGCAGCCGTCCATCATCGCAAAAGTGGCGAGGAGGATTCGCAAGGAACCATAAAATAAACCCTATGTATATGGCTTATATAATAGTTTACAATAGGCATTATTTATATAGTAGGGTATATTGGGAAATATGTAAGTATAAATAGGCACTATGTACAATAGAGTACAATAAGTATATGTAGATTGTTGTTTATTTTTTACTTATTTACACTGCCAAATAAACCAGGTTCAAATGAAGGCGATCGACATCAGAAAATGATATTAATGAAGGACACGGTACATAAATGAAGACATATCCGCACCAGATGCTTAATTCTCTAAATATTCGTAAAAAAATGTCGACCAGATATAAATGTTTCCTCTGGTATTTATTTCCTCCAATCTTGGAACCCGTGTTTTGGGTTGAGTTTTTTCTATAGTTACTATATTGAAAACATGCAATAGCTATTTCTCTTTATTCTTGAAATATGAAATACTTAAAGATAGATCATGGAGAACGGGGCCTATCCAGAAGAATTAAGAATAAACGTAAAGAACTAGAGTAAGTTTCAATAAAAGATTCTCTCATTCGCCTTCCAGGGTTAAGCGCCAGAGATTTAATGCTGGTCGGAGAACGAGAATGTTTCTGCAAATCTCCACCCTCCTTTTTTATACCTACAGATAAAATGTTATATCTTTTTCGAATTCCTTATTTATACTATGCTTTTGCAAATGTTCTAAGTTGGCTCACTGACATAAGTATAAAACGAACTTTAGAAATATTTTTTTTATTATAGCTCATTTGCAGCATGTGCTCAAATGGGACTGAAACAACTACATTCATCTTTTGCTTGTTTAATGCGCGTATTCTTATTAATCTGCTGTGTCGATAAGACATGATCCCAAATATACAAGATTTTTTTAAACTCCTTTTGCTGTCTAAATCATCTTATCTGTTGATAATGTTTATGTCGTTGGGATGGTTTTTCATATACGATTATCACTTCTATCGCACCTACTTCTTTTAATTTTTTGCAAAATCGCTGTGTTTATTTTTAATGATGATTTTTGTTATTATTTCACCCCAAGAAAGTCAATGAGGCCATTAAGTCGCGAATTGATAATGCGTGTGAAAGAATATGATGAAAAGAAAACATTATTAATGAATGTGAACAATAATAGAATAGAAATTAAGAAAACAGATGATAACGATCGAAATTTCATTTATATTTTTGAGGGTCAAATTTAACTAGAAAGGCAGAGAATTCACAATATACCCCAAACAAAGTTGACATTCTTTCACTTTTTGTCCTTAATTCATGTTTATTCAGTAATTGTTACTGATATTAGGTTTATCTAATAGCAAATTATCAAGTGATAACAAATCTCATCTCTACCGCATACTTCAATACTCTGTCTTACCAAAAATACGCTGTGATATTTTTCTCTCTAATATAATTCATTAATTGATACATTCAATAACTTTTGTACTCCACTTGCGTGACCAGTATTAATATTAATCCGTTTCAACAATTCATCCAAATACTGTTGATCATATATTTGGCTACAATGGCCAGATCCGTGTCTAGAAATATTAATAAATACTTGAAGATATGTTTCTATTGTTTATAATTTCATTCTTTGTCGTTTGTGTAGGTTGTTGTTTTTATGAAGAATCAAGATACAGTGGCCCTTTAAAAATGCAGCGTACTCTGCAAAATAATAACTGACAACAATATATATGCCGTCAATATGATCCTCATTATTCGCATTTGAAAATCTCTTTCGATTATAACCACCCCTGGATTAGTTTCAATTATAATCCTTTCTGTTTTATTATTGTTTATTTTTTACTGTAAGGTTCTCCCTGTACAAGGCACGGATGCCACTTCCGGTAGAGGATTTTGATACGGGATATTATATTAATAGGAAGTGAAGATAAAGGGTGACTCTAAACATGAACAAGTTAAGATTGTAGTGATCGGGGTAACATCCTCTATGTCTTCTGTTCCATAGGCAGAGTATCACAGGAAAAGGCAGTTTGATTGGAACTTACTTCTCGCTGATGGTATAATGAGGGAATGTGTGTGGTGTGCTAATATATAAGTATCATTGACGGTCGTAGCTGTAAAGGTCTGTCCTGATGGAACCAGGAGATGCAGTTCGTTCGAAAACTTTCCATGATAGTACCCACATCCCGCCTGTGTGAAAGGGGCTGGAAACTAATTCTTCTCCCACATGGATTCGGAGACGCTTTTGAACTGCTCAGACCTGGGTAGCTCCTGACCAAATCAAATGTCGCAACAGTACAACATTTACCGCCCAATCTTACTCTTATAAATGTTTAGTATAGCATGACGTGTCAGGTACTTACTAGAGTGGTATAGGGAGTCAATCATTTTACCTACATTTTTAGCGATGAATTGATTACAGTAATTCCACTTGAGGTCTGGTGTGAGATTGTGACCCAATATTCTCTCAAGGCACGTGGCTTCATCAAGGAAGCACCAGGACATGGTGACTGGCGGTTTTATATTTACCGTGCTTTGACTGTAGCGCGATATATCCTGAGGATTCGCACATATTCCGGTTGCAGAAAGATCTGTTCGCACTTGGATTCTGCTATCTGACGAAATGTATTCTCCACTATGATAACACGATCTCGCAAACATGTTTCGACTGAAGCAATCAATTTAATTTGTATCTTATATTTTATCTTTAAGATTTTATAGAAGATGGAAAGATTTAAACATGGCGTATGAAATTAGAAAAAATACTGAAATAGCATTTCTTTTCTTATTGTCTTTCCTGGTCTGGAATTGTCAAAAGGAATATTGCATACAGTGTTAGACAAAGGTTTGCAGATATTTCTTGAAAAATCAACGTTTGATTAATATCCGTTGCTAATTTAACCACACGGACAGCGTTTACTTTATTTAGCTGTAAGTTAAGAATGGCTTATGGTCATATCCCGTTGAAAAAACGGGGCTTGTCAGATCACCGAAGTTAAGCAGTGGCAATCCTGATCATTACCTGTGAGAGTGACCGCTTGGAAATACCATATGCTGTTAGTTTCTATGTGCAAAATGCGAGTGATGGAATAGATAAAAGTACAGAATTAGAAATTGAAGAGCCGAGATCGAATTCTAGTTGGGTTTATTATATTAACTTACGCAAAAATATACTTCGGTGATGATGGATCGAAAAGGAGACATCACCCCTACCAACAAGCATTCGGCAGGGTAACGGCCTATTTTGCTTTATCAATCTGGGGAAGAGCTACATCCAATAAATTACCTCCGCAATCTTAGAAACGTTTAGAATATTTTTAATTAACGTTGTGAAATACAATTATAGAAATATAAGAAACCAACAAAAGCTTTAGTTGACAAATGTTTTATTTAAAATATTACCGTTAGGAATTTCTTCGGGGGAAAAAAAAACATTGATGATCAAAATGTCTATATAAAAATTAAATTTTTCCTTCAGTATTTCCGTAAAGCCTCTATTACTGAGGGTTATTTATCCTCAGTAATTTTAGTAATCGCATCTAGCCAGGATGTTGGCACCAATTAATAAACTAAAACTCAATCAGCTATTTAACATTGCATATTTTTACTTATTTCGATTTTGAACATAGCCAGCTCCACTTGCGCTCTTGATTCTATTGAAAAACATATTCGTTCGAAGAAAACATATCACGGCAGTTTTTATGTAATAATGGAGTATGTTCATTTGCTTCAATGAATAAATAAAAGTATACTTCTTTTGTTTAATAAAAAGTAAAATCTGTGACAATATTTATTAAGAGTCCCATAAAATGATTTCCTGGAATTACATTTGAAACCTGTGCTTTTTCAAAAGTCTCAATGAAATTATTGAATGAGCCTCTTGAAGACAATATTTATTTTACCAATGTGATAGAATTTATTTCCAAAATGAAAATGTATATTTTTTACGGAAATTTATTTCAGGGGATAGTTGCCTGTGAGATATTTTTTAAAATGAAAATATGAATCATTATACGAGTCGATATCTTTAAGGAGAATTGGAAATCGAATCATGGCTTTGGGAATTTAAGTTTCTTTTTATAATGACGGAATCCAGATAGGGCAGAATCCATAAATGAAGGCCTAATTGTAGTTGGATATTCCGAACGAATACATTCATCATCGGCATGCTAACAGCTTTTAGACAGATAAGTTTTACATTATAAAATTGGGAGAAGCAATGCACTCCACAGCAACAACCTGAAAGAAAAAAATGTTTTGAAATATATTATGACCCTGGAAATTGTAACTGAATCAATTGCTTTGAAAAAAAAATATCGAGTTCTCTACGAGGAAAACAGTAAAGTCACTAAGACAGGGGAGGTTACTGGTTGTAGAAGAATTAGAAAACAGAAACGTTGCTAAGGAGCGAGAACAAAAGAAGAGTAATGAGGAGGACAACGGATAGCGATTGGCATTGCATTTCAAATTTTGAAGATTAAAGGAAGCTGAAAACATGTGGCCGGAAGAGAAGTGAGAGAATAGATATCAGAATAGAGTATACAGTTACGCATAGCAGAATCAATTGTAAATTAATGAAAGCTCATCGCCCGCCAAGTAAAGCACTGCACTTCATAAAGTCTTGTACTATAGCGAATATCTCATCCGAATAATTATCATTAATGTATTTATAGAAAAGTCAGAGGGAGGAAACTTTATGTCGCTGTAAAATGATTGAAGCCGAGACGCAAGAATGGAACCAAAAATGGTTCTGAAATTTCTTGGGATTTTATCAAGGTTCTCTCAATATATAGCAAAAACACCAGACCATATGTAGCAGCGATATTCTAAACAGGGGCGAATGGTAAACCTCAATATATGCACGATAGATCCTGGAGGGAAAATTTGTCTAGCACGTTACAGCGAAAGATCTGTTTTAGAAATGCCCCAAGAAAGGAATTCCACTATATGACAGCCAAGAAGTTTAGACCGAGAAGACACAACGACTTACTCTTCTAGAGGTTAGCATTAGCGACTCTAATGAAAGACACTTACACCCACCAATTTAACCTCAGCGGACATTCTATCGAGACCGGAGTAAATGATTGTGGCATCAGCACATATACCAAATAGAGAACTGATGCCATCGGGAAGGTTGATAATGAAAGTAAAAATAAAATATGACTTAGGATTATGCCCTGTGGGACACCAGTCAATACAAAAGGATTTAGAATAGTGATCGTTAGAATAATATTCATTTCACGATTTTTTAAGAAAGATTTGATCATTACAAATATTTCGCCGGGAAAGATGTAACGTTTCAACTTGTGAAGAAAACCTGTATGTCAAACACTGTCGAAAGCTGTTCAGGTGTCCAAAGCAACACCTCGAGCCTCATCATTCTTATCTAGAACTTGAATGATCTAGAGAAAAGAAGCTATATTTCTTGTATTAATTCAAAGTTAGGAAAAGATTAAAATATATTAAGCGTTTTCTCTTCGACTGTAGCGCTAAAACCAATGTGACATGTTAGCAGGGATTAGCAATTCACACGCTCAAACCCTTACTAATATAATGTGATTGATTCACAAATGAGTGTTCCACTCTTGTGCCCGTCTTTTTAAATTTTTTAATGTGAAGATGTTACGCGGAGATTGACTTTTGAGATTTGTTCACTGGTTATGGATAAATAAAACTGTTATTAAAAGTAATTAATATTTTCCAACCTATTGTCGTCATTTCGTAAATATAGTACAAAAATGAATACTCAATATGAAAATGGATATTCTTGTAAGTGAAATGTCGTTTTGGCAATTATATTTTTAGAAGAGAAACAAAACTTTCAAATTAGAAAGAAATGACGCCTTATATATAAAAAAGAATTTACAAAATGGTACCAGAACACGTTTGGTGCAAGAAAGAGCCTTCGTAACCGTGCTGAATTAACAGTGTTGCTTTGAAAAAAAATCCACCTAAATACGAAAATAGAGCTGAAAAAAGTGTAATAAGAAAATTGTTATATTTTTAAGATATATTACAAATATTTTTCTGAAAACTTTATGGATTAACAAGAAATGTTACAAACAGAATGTTTATTGAAAAAAAGTGAGTTAGATTTTAAGATGATTTATTTTAAGAATTCCCTTAAATTAAATGCTACTAGGTTTTTCTGCTTCCATGTGGGACTTAGAGGCAACAGTCTGTTTCATGCTAGACGCAATCGTCAGGCCACGAGTGGTGTTATTTTTCTCGGCTATTTATATTTACGGGTCAGTGGTGCATTGTTGGTAGTGCATTTTGGCGATTATTTTACCGGAAGACGATTATTTGTTTATTTATTTATTTGGGTTAAATTATTTTGCTTGTCATTATTTATATTTATTTATTTTTATTTCTTATTTTATATATTTATTTTTTATTTTAATTTTAATCGATGTTTTTATTAACGTAGTAAATATATTTATATCGCTTATTTAATAGTTTTGTTCTGGTTTGGGGTGATAATTAAAGTTTTTTATTTATCTTTATATATATAGCTATATATATATATATATATATATATATATATGTGTGTGTGTGTGTGTGTGTGTGTGTGTGTGTGTGTGCGTGCGTGCGTACGTGTGTGTGTGTGTGTGTGTGTGCGTGCGTACGTGTGTGTGTGTGTGAGGGGGTGTATGTTCGCATGCGCGTACGTGAGAGTTCGGAGGTTGTAATAATACATTAAAATGTACGTTTCTCTATGATTTTGAAATGTTTTTTATTTGGTAGGAAAAATTAAAGTTTTATATTTCATTCGCAATTTTGTATTTGTTTCTAGGGTCGCCTCACTTCAGAATTCTTCTGTACAGGTTATAATTCATTCAGTACCAATGTAAATGAAAGTTTACTGACACTTTCTTGAGAGAGAGAGAGAGAGAGAGAGAGAGAGAGAGAGAGAGAAATGGACAAGCAAATAAACAAAGAACAACGGCATTGAATCATATCTTTTCATAGTCCTGAATATAACGCCACCTTGCGGCCACAACTGAAGTCCATTGGAAGCAAAATGGTGTACTTCTACAACTCCATCAACACTTTAAATGAGTTTTTGGCAATCTAAGTCATTAATCTGTAATGTTTTGTTTAGCTAAATTTTATTCCGGTTTCTTTTTCTCATTTTGAGTTTTCCTTCGTGGATTATTTTTATCAGGTTCTGCAGTTTGTTACAATCATGAAAAAACTTTCAGTATGGTAACTCGTGTCGCATACGAGCTTTTTGAGGACCATATACAATTCCCAAACTCCCCTCTTCCATCTTCCCCATAAAATCCATTATTATTGCTTGTTTTATTATCATAATATTATATAAATTAATTCAATTAATATCGATTGAACATTGAGGAGGAACAGCTGTCACCAAAAGTTTACTGTACTATGGATATATTTTATGTCCAAATTTATTTACAAAGACTATCTAGACGACTTTACAGCTACAGCCGATTTCAGGTAATTCGCAAATATGTCTCAGAATTTTCTGGAAATAACCTGTGATACATGAAACCCGACAGAAGTGCCAGCTTCAAGACCCCATTCTCTATTCCCTGGGGAGTTTATCCAAAATCATTCCCAGTATTTCAATACTATATTTTCTACTAGAAGAGCCACTGCAGAGGAATGGCCTAGTGATGGACAGTGGGCCAGAAGAGGAGTCGGTGTGTAGAGTTCGATTTCCAGTTGAGTTCACTGAATTGCCTTTGGAAATCTACAGAACTATCTCATTCCCCCAGCTATAGGAAAGATACAAGGACTAACTCTGTCTTATTGGTTTAGGTGAATGAAATATCTGAATCCAAACAAAACAATTACGGAGTTGATTTCGAACAAAGGAACTAAAACCCCTACTACGAGCTGTGACAGAAAATAATGGAAAATAATTCGTACAATCACAACGCACATGACACACACAATTGGGTCATGGGTGTATCACATACGGTACTTTAGACAACGAAGAGAAGATACAATCTGGCTGTACATTTTCGAATGTTTAAATTATTCGAATGCATAACATATTGAGACATGTAATACAAACAGAGAAAAAGTATATTTAATTAGGAGGATTAGAAATAATCATAATTAATTAATTCAACGAGTCTAGAAGAAACAGAATACACTAGACAGCAGTTTCGTCCTATATTCGGGACTCAAAAGCAATGCGCATACACTACTGAGAAATGAAACCCGAACGGTTACGATAGGAGGCAAACTCCATACCAACTAGACCAACGGGTTTTCGTAAAGGCTTCGTCACTGCGGCCTGTTTGGGATTCAATTCTCGGTAGTGGATGCGCAATGCTGATGTGTGCCAGATATAGGACGAAACGGCCGTCCAGTGCTTTCTGCATTCTTTTTTAGTGTACCGCGTGGTGGGGGTGAAGTGTGAAAGAGAGGAGATGTGTATGTATCTCTGGGTTAAGACTTCCAGCTGAACGGTCGAGCTACATAAGAATGTTGGACTATAATGGAGTTCAAAGAAGGCAAAGAAACAAACAAGACCGATATACATGTATGCAAACAAATATATATTAATAACAAATAGATTAATACACGAATTACAAATACATTGAAGACATAGAAAGTTGCAGAGTATTTGTATGGAGAAGTTATTGTGTGTGTGTGTGTTGAGTATCCGTACGAACGCGTATATAGTTTTAAGCGTGTTCCCAGAATATGGGAAACGCTGTTTGTGTGAGAGGTCACATAGTGGTGTAAGTGAACAAGAGAAATTTTTTTTTACCTCGCCTCACGCGCGAGGTTGCGGCCCGAGGCTAAGCAGCTGGCCGCACGGGCGCGTAAGCTGTAAAAAGAGGAATAGGCGAAAGGTCAGCCAGTATTTATACTCGTGGGAGAGAGAGACCCCTGTTGAAGGGTTAAGGAAATGAGGAGGAGCTAACTGCGACACTTTTGAGGTTTCTACTTGACTCGATGTATTACTTAATTATGATATATATATATATATATACACACACACACACACACACATATATATATATATATATATATATATATATATATATATATATATATATATATATAGTATAATTATTTTTTTTAAATATATATTCATCTCGACACAAAAATTACTGTTTCGAAACTGAAACTAAAATCTTAAATTAAGCATAAATTTGAAGTATGGTCGCATTTTCAATCGGTGTTAAGAGTAACCTTCCAAAGAATTGATTTACTCTATTTATAAGTCAAACAGTACTATGCACACTTTCTTATTATATATATATATATAAAAGATAACATACTTTTTTGTTTACGTAGACGTTTGGTATGCGACGATAAATGTTGCGGAATAGAAGACACATGTAAATTCGTAAGTCGTACATGAGCAGGTGAAAAAAAGAATTCTTACCAATAGAACCATATTTTAAAATACATTCTAATATGTTGCGACTTGTTTGAAATGTGATTTTGTTAAGTGTGTGTTGCTTTGTCTTATATATATATATATATATATATATATATATATATATATATATATATATATATATATATATATATATATATATATATATAATTTCTATGGGCGTTGTAAGTTTCGTTTTGATTTTTTGTCTAAATCTATATACCGCAGTGAAATATTGGCGTCTTACATCCGCTATTTACTTTTTGATGGTTTTCACTAAAATCGCGAACAATAAACAAATCGCAGACATTTAGTCTACTGTATTTAGAAAGAATCGGAAACTACATTACAGATATTTTGGCTGAGTGAATCCTCCAAATCTGACAACAATTCCTTCTGACATTTATTCATTAACCAACAGGAAATGGGCTTGTTGGAATTTTTAGTACATTTACGGGCAATCAATGATACACACGTTACAGAAGTTCTGTTCGTTTCATCAAGAGCTAAATATGAGTTTTTTGTGCTGATCAAGTAAGAATTCTATTGGGCGAATCAGATGTGAAATTGTTGTTAAACAACGTCCTCTTGAGTTTTGACATTCAATTAATAGAATTTTACGTTATATTTGAGCGTGATAACATTATATAATGACGATTTGTAGAATCTGATTTTAAATTTTAATGTGCTTTTCGTACACATTTTATTTATATCTTCCTATTTGTTCATATATTAAGTACATACTTATTATGTGTTTGCAAACCTGCAACTCTGTTGCTTATCAGTGAGGAAATGGTCCACAATTTATTGCCAGGTTGGAAGGTAGATACGATTTCGAATTTCAACTAATGTTAAATAGTTCGAGTTTTTAGCTTTTGCTACTGAGTAGATTAGAAATTGCAACTTTCTTTCCGCGCCCGACCTAAAAGGGGAAGTGGGAAATGGCTGGTCGTCACTGATTATCCTTCACCTTGCTAATTTTATTCAGGACCCATTCAAATTGAAACTGAGAAATTCATCACAAGAACCCATCCTTCTGAACCCCATCCAACATGTTACATACAGGATTCCTATACAAAATCACATGATATAAAAATATTCATATGTAAATTGTGTTTTCTTTAAAACCTTACTTTTTTTCATTATGTTTTATATTTGCGACTCGTCTCAATGTAAAATGTAAATAAATCTGGTGAGAAATTTCATCCCTGTCTCAATGTTCTTGCCATTTACTCAAGAAGTCTTCTCTTCGCATATTACAGAAAAATATTTTTCACTTTTGGCACAAGACGACTTCAATGAACGTCGTAGGAAGTTAGGTGAAAAAAAAGACTATAGAAAATGCAACACACTTTTTAGGATTCTTCTTAAATTAAAAACAATATCATTGCCTGTATTGTTTCAATTAATCCCTTTGCATTCTTTGACAGTTACTTTTCTTATTACATGAAACAAATTTCATTTTCATGTTCACTGATTACAGCGACACTCATTAGCTTCTTATTCAAAACCTCTCTATCTCTATTACGAAACATTTCTTTATTCAGGATAAGTAAATGTAATCTTTAGTGTACACTGTTTAAACCCTACACGTAATATTATTTTACTTATTTAATTTAAGCTATTAGCAAATTTTTATCCAAGACGACTTTCGTTTCCTATGAAACAGTCCCGAAAATACTTTATTTGTTTTGTTCTTTCGGTAATTTAATTTACTTCATTTTCTGATAATGTGATTAAACATCTGGTCTCAGCCTTTAAGTAGTTGACATTAAGTAGGTGACATTTCGTATTAGCTTTCCCTTTTTATTTGATTTTGCGTAATTAGTTATACGCCGTTTTTATTATTATTTGTATATTTACAGTGTAAATATATTGTTCACTTCAACCGGAAAGTTACTATTATTAATCCTAACAAAAATTATGAAAGAAAAATGCCTGCCGCCACTTAAAGCTAAGTATAAAATGTATGTGAGGAAAAATTTACTCCTTATTTTGCGGTATTTCAAAGTATTGTTTTTAATTACGCAAACAAAGTATAGCTTAGAATGAAGGTGAAAAAATATTATTTAACTCCGTATTTAAAGCCCCCTACATCTTTATGACAAATCATGAATTCGTAAAAAGTATCGACATATTTTCACAGTTCATGTTACTTGTAAAATCCAAATGTCACCGAGGAATTATTGTATCGAACAGTACACATACGATTCAGAGGCATTACTGTCATTGAGCAAATCTAGTATCAGGTCTATGTATGTCTGATCCATAATGCATTCTCTTATAGTAGGAGGGATAACATTATAACAGGGGTGGGCAAACTATTTAGTACAAGGGCCGCATTCTAAAAATTTATGGTTTTACTGGGCCGCATAGTATATATAAACGAAAATAAGTGATATTTAAAATTGGCAAAATAAAGGGCTTTTAAAGGAAAAATATAGTTTTAATAAATAACATTTTCAACCGGGCCGCACAAAATCGTTTGGCGGGCCGCATGTGGCCCGCGGGTCGTAGTTTCGCCAACCCCTGTTTTATAATGAGCTAAATATCAATAGGTTAGCATGACGCAATTGACGCTTTAAGCGAGTAAATATTGATTGTTTAATTTAATGCAAACACTCGGATAATACAAATCTATGGAACAGATACCCAGCGTTTTCTTTTACAATATTTCATATTTAAAGAGCGGTGACAATTGCTCTGTACCCCTCTTTTGTAATTGCTACTCATTTTTAATCATGGATTGCAAGATTAGAAACTTACATATTATGTATTTGAAATTTGCGATTTCGCTTGGATAAAGTCCAAATGCATCAATGTGAGATTTCGTTTTTTAAAGTTCACTTGCATCATACTGTATACGGGAGGTCTGAATATATCATTTAACAAACAGAGAAACGTTAAGAATGAAGAAGAGTGCTACGTGAATTGGAAGTCTCTGACTATAATGGCTGTATCCCAAAGATAAATTAAGACTTATTTACAAAGTCCTAAATACGAGGTATATTATTCTAAGTATATTATCGACTGTTATTGGGACTGCATATTATTCAGATTTATTGATAGTGTTGACATATATTAATCAGCTACATAAAATGCCCTAAGTTACTATTTATATTCAATTAATTTTCATCTTCCTTGTCTTCAAATACTGTAAGTTATTCAAATTAATATCGACACCATGAGAGACGAAAAATAATTACGTCAACGACATATCGAAACGCGCGAAAATAAATGTTTTGCAATTATTACTTTAATTTATATTTTAAAGTTTCAAACATATTCAAAATCGTTATATGGTGTACAACAAAATATATACGAGTTTTGTATGATATTATGTAAGTTTCAAAGTTTGTTTCCTAACTTTAATTAGTAATGCCAAACGTCTATTCATAAAGACAATTATTATTAGAGTAAAATGTAAAAATAATCTGCCTCTACCAATTGTAAATGCACGAAAACGGTGTCACATGTAGATCAAATGTCGACTTCCAAAATTATCGGTTCAAATGTTTTGGAATTATGGAAAAAAGCTTTTAAAAAGTTAAAAATAACTTATAATTATTTATATTTTATAGTTATTTATAACGTATGAATTTATAGGAAACTTTAGCATAGATATTGACAGTGTTTTCTAAAGATACACGATTTAGTAAAATATTATATTCCATTGAAGCGCCCATACTTGTCAGAACCTGTTTATAGAACGCTTAAAGTAAAATGCTAATAGCTAATGGCGAGCAATGACAAAAACGTGTATAGAATGGGAATGGAAAATAAACATTTTGATGTCCAGAACACCAAAATGCAACCTTGTCCATATTACCGATATAATTTCTATAAAAGGCATAGCAACAAAGAAGGCAAGACCCATGTTGGGTATTTATACACGGTCCTCACTGATAGTGAGGTATTTAAATCCCGACACATATTCCTGGAGTTAATTCTGGTAACTAGATTCCATATGTTGATGGAGGTGTATGTATACAGCCTCAAACATACTTATCAGATTATCAGGCCTGCCTCCATTGATACATGTTACATTTCTAACGTGCATGAGTTCAATGAAGATGAACATTTTATTAGAATGGGCATTTAAACACACATGTTCTTGCGCAGCCAATAAACCAAGATCGATGTTATCTCTATTGGGATGGATATATTCCATTCGATCGATAACAGTTGCCTGGAACAGAAGCCCGTCTGTAAACTCGTGCAAAACTACCAATCAGGGTTTATATCTAAAATCATAAATTTTGTCCCACTGTACCTTTTTGAGAGCCGAAGATGTTTGATCTGCAGAGTAACCAACAAAAACCAGGAAATTTGCTCCAGTTTATTTAAGTTTTAGAATTTCTGTTACAGTTATTTGAAACAAAAGGAAAGGAAAGAAATTTAGCAGATTAAAACAAAAAAATATATACAAATGTTAGATGTGTAGTTCATAAGAAAGTACTATGTGAAGTTCTTTTGTAAACGGGAAGATTACCTCGCGTTGAAAATTTGAAACTGCGGTATTCTGGAATAACAAATTTTGAACAAATTTATGATAGTTTTTAATTCATTCATATAGTAAAATGTAGTTTTTTAGACATTATTTAATCTTTTTCATCATATAATAAATCTAAAATTCTCTTTTTCTTTTGAAGTGCAACCTTCATTTAGTGTGCCAATGCCTACATTGAGTGACGAAAGGTAGGATAACATTATCTCTGTCATTTCCTAAATGACGTTACGCTTCTGTAAATAAGTTGTCTTTTAGCAAATCTTTCAAATCTGTCTTTTTACACACAACGATATTCGCGCAACTTAGTTCTGCGTATGTCTGAGGATAATGTGTGTCATTTTTACGTGCAAACCCCACTTATTGTTATATTTCTCTGGTCATAATATTTTGACGTTCCTTGATGTGCCACTATAAGATGTACACAAGAATGTATACATTATCTTCTTTAAAAAAAATATTTAGCAGTGTCTTATCATCTCTGTAATTAGCGAAAACGAAAAAAAAAATGACTGTTTTTTTTTGTTATTTATGTGAGCAATTCTGTACACGTCTTTGCAAAGGAAAGCAAGACTTTCATAAGTTCGAAAACGTGCTGACCATCACTTGGTATTTTCACATGAAAGGAATTCTCCATCAGAATCTACTTCATCTCAAATCTGTCTTTTATTCCACACACACACACAAACACACAGGCGTGCGTATGTCTGTCTGTCTTAGCTTTATAACCGTCTCAGTCGAGAGTAGAACAGTCATTTCTTCTGCCTTTTTTCCCCAATCCATTACATACCAATGTTTTCGGCAAAAATAAACGAAGAATAAAGAAGTGAAATACTTACTCCCCAACAATGCCCACGTCTGGGTGTACTTAATGCTTTGATTCGTAAATAGAAATTGCTGAATTAAACCAGACTCTATAGAAAAAATACAGCCGAGTAAAAGCAAAGAGAAAAATACTGCTAACGTTACGACAAATATAGGAAAAGAACAAGAAAATAATGAACATCCTCTCCATTGAAGTAACTTTTCGATGTAGGCTGTTTCCAATCAAAACCGCTAACTCTTAATATTTGATTACTTTTAATTTTATTTTGCCTCTAATGACGATTCGTTTTATTGGGACGTGGAAGCATTTCAAGTTCAAAGACCATTTTCGATTTTTAACCCGTTTTAATTTTTGGCATTTAAAATCTACTTTGATTTGTTATTTTTCCAGAAGTCAGTTCTACTGAGATTTCCTATTCAAAGTTACACCGAAACGAAACAAAATGTAATACTTGGAAATTGACAGTGTAAAAATGTTCATGAGGAGTGAATGTGAACATATATTTTCAAATCAATGCATTTGAATAGACGAATATTGTGCTGAAAACTTTAGTGCCTGAATCACAACATCAACTAAAGCTTTCGATTTTTGGGACAGATTATGTGAAGACTGGTTCTGGTGAGATTTAGTCTCTGTCGTCTCATACCCAAGAAAATAGTTATTAGTGTATAAATAGATACACATGAATTTCTAGATGTAGCATGTTTATCAATGTCCTTGTTCATATGATATAAAATAATCGTTTGTAATAAATGTCTGTAGATTGCAAACAATTCATTACCCACAAGGCCGCGTAGAAGCTTTTGAACTTTATCAAGACAGGCAACTGCGGACTGGGTACCTCCAGCACAGACAAGGCAACAATACTCCCTTTTTTCTTAGCTGACACTTGTAACGATAGATTACAGCAGCGAGAAGCATATACGTACAATGAACCAACCATTTTCTCAGCACGTTTAGCAATAGATCGAATCTATGATTTAGACATGTGATCTGTGAGGAGACTGAGTCCAAAAAGACGTCCAAGGCAATGAGCCTCCTGGAGGGAAAACCCATCCATCATGATAGGCAAAATTTCAGGCTCTGCTCGTTGGTGGTAAGACGATACTAATTTGGTTTCCGCCGTACTGAATTTTACAAGCCAGTCATTTCCTCATTTAGCCACCAATATTAGGTCAGAGTGACGATGTTCTGCTAGGTTGCGATCTCCCAGATTTTGGGAGGTGCACCTATCAAACTACTGTAATTGCATATTAATAATCGAAGTATTGTCTTAGGTAGGTCTAATATACATTGGAAATAGATTATGGTCGAGAAGATAACCCTGTAGAACGCCGATATTTGTCATATAGGCTTCGGATAACTGGCATTTAACAATGTAGTAACTCAGAGGTATGTCTTACCTAGTATGAAGTGTGTTTGAGTTGCTGCAGCTTTAACAGGAAATCCGGTTCGAGGCCTAGAGGCGAGCGTGCGCACGGACCGTGATTTGATGAAATGGACATCACACCTATGGAAAGTAACAACGCGTGCCGCTTACTATATAAGCAGCTACATCGCTTGCTAAGACAGTAGTAATTCTGTAGACAACGCACGTGGTGTGCAGTCGAAAGAGAAAGCGGTACGGGCGGCATAAGCAGAATACTTAACACAAAAACGACCTGTGAGGGAGGCACGGTGGAGTAATGGATAGCGGCTCGAATTAAGGAATCGGATAATCGAGTTCGAATCCATTACATTCTTAGGTGCTAATACCCTTCGAAAAGGTCTTAACCCTCTTCCCACTCCCAGAAACTGGGCTACTGCAAACGGAAATGGCAACATACTGTAGGAAAAAAAATCTGCCTCGTCAGTCATTTATCAAAAGATACATGATCGACTACGCGTGTATCACGCATGGTACATAACTGACTGTCAAGAAGACAGTACAGGGTTTGCACAGCAGCCTCCAATGACAAAGCTTGTCAAAGTCCTTTGACATAACTTGGGCAATGGCCTGCATAGTGAATTTGTTGTATAATATCTCTGGTTCCGTGAGTATTGATAGTTAAGGCAACAGTTATAGCTAAATATTGTTTATCACTCAGTATGTTTGATCCTCTTGTTGATTATAGATTCCAAGTATGTGCTGATGACGTTAAGGAGTCGACCTGTTCGATCTCTCTTAATTATTTGCGAAAGGTTTTCTATTCATGAAGTTTGGTATGTATGTATGATTAAAAATATATATTATTTGTTCAAAATGTCAGTGGTGATTTTTCTCTAGAGTCTCTTTTTCGAATCTCACAACGCTCGATTTCTCAGAGAGATATCGTATTGAATATATCGCCTTTGGAGGCGTTCCTACCGTGCGGCAACGTTGTATATGAACAAAGCCTGGTTATTGAAACTGAGTACAGGGAATCATTCGAGATTCGTGAATGCTAGTTTTAGCACGGAGTTACAAGTCATCGTGACTGAAGTTATAATGGCGCTGGTCATGCTCAAATTGCGGATCATCACAGATTATGCGGTCTCTCACAGGTACTGGAACGAACGTCCGCATTGATCATAATTACAATATAAAGCTGATGTCGGCTCTGTATGTGTTGAAGAAACAGGGAATGAATAATTGCCTTAGAAGACAGGTGTACACGGAAACGAGGTTGCCGGGTAATAACATATATTTATTTAGGAAACACAATACAGCCCAAAAGATACAAATGCGATCAATAAACCTACTGAGATTTAAAAGTAGAATGTGTAGAAATGGACATATATTTATCATTCTGTGTTGATACATTACTTTTGTACACTTTCAACGTTATCCTTTCTGAAGGTTGTAATGTAATACTCGTAGAAATGGCAACAAATAATTAGAAACGCTTTCTTATATCTGTACAGGGACAGAAACAGAAAATATGAGAATTTAATTGTTTTTTTCTTCTGGTGGTGTTCACTAACTTATCGATTTAATTATGCATTGGTATTACTGAATATCGGAATATCAGTTCCACTCGACCCATGATGACTGTACATTTGGTTACGAGTCGAACTATATCTACAATATCTGGAATGGCATTTAAAACAAGAAATGCTTGTAAAATGTATCTTTCACTAATGGCAATTTTACTTTGGATATTTTTTTCTTGCCACTGTTTTCATGATTCTTCATAAGAACAGTCATAGATTTACTAAGAGAAGACACACACCCGTTGCTTAAGGCACACGGTATAAACCAAGTCCTCAGGTTGAGGTTAACAGCGATTTTCAAACCGAGCATTTTGAACATGAGTTCTTTTATGAAATTTCAGTTCAGCTTATTTCAGTCCAGCAAACCACGATACCATATATATATATATATATATATATATATATATATATATATATATATATATATATATATATATATACATACATACATATATATATATATGTGTGTGTGTGTGTGTGTGTGTGTGTGTGTGTGTGTGTGTGTGTATTGATGCATATTACATTAGATAATCAAGACAATTTTTGTGTATTTATTTGAAGTATATATATGTATGTATATCAGTCCAGCAACACAGGGTAATTTATATATATATATATATATATATATATATATATATATGTGTGTGTGTGTGTGTGTGTGTGTGTGTGTGTGTGTGTGTGTGTGTGTGTGTGTGTGTGTTTATGTGTGTGCGTGTGTGTATGTGGGTCTGTAAGTAAATGTGTTTATGCATGTGATTTTAAATTTGTAAGTTGTATTACAGTTATATTGCTGTGAAAATCAGTCACATATTCATTACTACCCTCTACTGTAAATTTCCTCCATCCTACCACCTCACAAAATCTGAGCGAATGCTTAAATATTGATTTCATGTACTTGCTTCTTTGTCGGATCGGGACATTTTCTGTGGCACATCGTATATATAAATGTACATCTGTGTTGATCTCTAATTCAGACTTTATATATGAAGTGTTTACACACACATGTTTGTCTTCCTATTCATAGTGTTACATATATATATATATATATATACATATATATATATATATATATATATATATATATACATACATATATATATATATATATATATATATATATATATATATATATATATATATATATATATATATATTGACTGAGTTTTAAATGATGTAAGGTGTTTGCGTCTTCACATTTACTTTTTTTTTCCATTTTAGCCCTAGGCAGTGAATGATTAAAAGCCTTTCCTTTTACGTACCCACTCGAACGTCAAATGGAGCAACTCGTAGATTCTTACTTCCTCCACTCCCAATTCTATCGAAGAATACAGAGAAAGAAAGAAATACAATTCACTTGATTGAGAACCGGCGTAAAAACGACTATTCCAAGAATATCAATCTTTCCAATATCAAAAGGCTTCTTGAGTAGACATCAGACAGACGAATAACAAACCATGAGCAAAGCTTTTCGTCTCGTCTAAAATCTTATTCTTTCATAGAGGCTACCATTTGGAAAGTGGGATGTACTTATGGTAAGAATATTCATTGTGGAAGCATTTCCGCATCTAGTAGTTCAGCCGTCTTCGATACTCATTTACGCCATCTTACTTTTAGAATATTAACGAATAATAAATATCTAATTATATGCGCCCGTGTGTCTGTGCAATTTAATGTTGACTTCAATCAAATCTTCTGCTTTATGCTGACTTGCAGGGCCCAAATATCACACGGAAGAATTATCAATTTTAAAATTCGTCGAATGAGAGTGCAACCAGATGTGACTGAATATATAGCGTTTTAATAGTTAGTATCGTTTCTTCAAGTTATAAAATAACACGGGATATTTTTTATAAAAGGTCTTTTCGTGGTTGATAATTAGAATTCACAGATATTAATATTTCATGCAAAATATATCCATTTTCAAGTTTGTTAATTAGATAGAGAATAATATAATTTTAAAGAAATCTGGTGATTAAATTTACGGATAAGTAACACGCCTCACTACCATATCTGAATACATTATCTGGTATTGAAATGCCTGTATCGATCAAGAAAATCAATGTGTACCTGCTATAACTTGATTATAAAAAAATTCCTCAGTAGATTCTGTTTGGCCGAGATTATGTGATCCCTTGCTCGAGTAAACTCTATCTAAATATCTATCTTTATATTTTAAATTAAATATTAAATTTTAAAATAATTATACACCTGTTTTAGTTTGAGTAGATAATAATTTATATCCATCATAAATAATCAAATATTTTTTCTGCGTAAATACGATTATGTTTTAAATCATGTCTTGCGATTTGCTTCATTAAAAACCTCTCTGTACTCAGTGATGATTTTCATGCCTCAGATAATTACAAGTATGCGAACAATACATCATAAAAATGAATAACAACTGAAAATATTAATGCTAATAAAAAAATTTATGGGACTGGTAAGCCTTCCAAGAATCTACTTGATCGGTCATTTTATCCAAAGTTACAATGAATAATTGGCACGTGTTCTAAGAAGACCTGTGTAGTTCAAGTTGCAATAGCACGTCTAGCGCTAATTTTAACAGTGGCACTTGAAGTTCATCCTCGTGTTTATTGCAGGTGGTATCATTCCAATAACTTACTTTGTCGCACAGAAATGCTGTTGATATTAAGATGCTTAATTATCAAACATCTCGCCAAAAATTGGATTTTAAAGCATTAATGAGCTTCGTACAAATTCCCATGACCCTTTTACACAGCAAGCCAAAGGAATAAATACAAATCAATAATTTAGGGAAAATGAATGTTTTCTGTGTGAATTTCAAGTATCTCGACTTAACATTATGGATAACACGCTACACATGAACAGTGAGGCAGAGCAATATACTCATGTGGAATAAGCAGAGTCGCGTTCGAAATTCCCTGAAGCTTAAATGTATCAAATACCTGATGAAGGCAGAATCGCGCAACGAAAGAAACGTCGTGATAATAACAAAGTTTCACATAACAGTTCAATGTAATAAATATAAATAAATGAAGATAAATTCACTCATGATTATATTCAACAATATACGTCAAACGTTATACTCTATGTTTAAAAAAATCCTAGACGCGTTCCCTTTACCAATGGATAAAATTAGAAGATGAATGAAACAATTGAAATTGCTGAGAACGTGTTTATCCATCTGATATATTAGTTATGAAAAAGACACAGAAATTTGTAAAGGGGAAATGCCACCTATTTGAAGATCGTTTGCTCGCTGTAAACCCATCTTTACAAGTTTCATTAATGTAACGATTTTGTTATTACCGCTACAACCAAAATTGAAAAAAATGGCTGTCTGTTTTAAACAACTTGGTAGTGTATATACATTTCTCTTGTAAATATACAAAACAAAAACACGAGACATCATTATATACTTGGGTAAGGAACGATAATTCTTCTATATTTCTAACAGAAAAGTAACCAGGTATTTTGAGATAGTTGTAGCATCTACTCTCATTCGATAGGTCGAATATTCTTCAGTAAAGATATAACCACACCGTCGAATCGAAAATTATATTTCAATTTTAATTTCCAATGCCAACCACAAATTAGAGATTCAAAAACTAAGCAAGCACAAAAATATAAATATATGATTAGTGTTGTAACAGAAGATAGAAAATATGACACTGAAATCCGAAGTTACACTTCAATAAATATTGATGTCTTCTAAAAGTAAAACAAAATAGTAAGAAACATGAAATCTTAGCTAGAAATAAAGAAAAGTTTGCAGAAGTGTTTTGAGCCATATGATTCATATGAGTATTATAAGTTACAATGAAATAAGTAACGTTAGGCAGCAACAATATGGTTCCTCAAAAGGATTATGAAAATACCATGGGCTGAATATGCCTTAAGTATTTTAGAAATAAGGAAAAGGCAACTACCTTCAATCAGAAAAGAGCCAGTTGATATTTCTAGGTTACATGATGAGGAAATGAGGCTTGGAGTATTAGACATTCAGAATCATACTACTGGCTACTGCAGTGATAAACAAAAACTTGGAGAGCTGAGTTAAAGGCAGATAACTGAGACATCCGTAATATGGCACATGTAATTAGAACAATATATCCTGGGGGGTCGAAACAAATGGTTCAGTTTGAAAATCCAATCACCTGAAGAACGTCGTGAATGGATATTCTAGCATTTGCATCTGAACAGGTAAGGTTAACTGTAGCGATTTTGTCTTGAAATTAATAACACATTAGTCTCCTTAAGTGTAGCAATTCAGTTTAACTGAAAACAGATATAAGATCTGTTTTAGAAAATAATAACTGCATAACCCGCCTTTGCTCGGGTCTTTCTTTACTGGGATTTTTTGCCGTTCAATTGGAGCTGTTTAAATTTAAAGTTAGCCCACCCGAAAATCAATATTAGTAACAATATTTGGGTGCAACTGAGGCACATCCCCAAATGAGGGGGGGGCTATCAAATTGAATGGGGTGATGGCCCTGAAAAGGAAACTATAATATCATATAATATTATTGTAATAATTTAAACTAATTATTTTTATTAAATATTTTATGAAAAATATATATCCAAGAAAGATAGTAAAACGTTGCTGAGAGTTACAATGGCCATTATGTAGTGGAGGGTCATTTTCGCCAAAAATCTGGACACAAAAACGGCACTGAAATATTATCTATCAAACAAAAAAAATCATCGAAATCAGATGAAAACTGTAGAAATGCCTAAACAACATCCGATCACACAAACACACACATACATACACAAACATTTTCGGAGTTTATTAATTATACAAATTTAACTATATAAAGATAGATATTATTGTAATAATTTAAACTATTCCTTTTTATTGAATATTTTATGAAAGTTATATATCCAAGAACAGATAGTAAATAGTAAACTTTGCTGAGGGTTATAAAGGACAGGAAGTAGTGGAGAGCCTTTGTCGTCAAGAATTTAGACACAAAATACGCACTAAAAATTATATATCAAACCAAAAAAAAACTTCATCAATATCAAATGAAAACTGTAGAAATCCATAAAAAACATCCGATCACACACAGCCATACATACGCACACATACATATACAGACATTTTGAGAATTATAGATATAGATAGTCGCTCAAAAGGATATTTGTTTTTATAGCATATGAAAATTTAGTTGATTTTATAAAAAATTGTTTTAATGAAATTTAATGATTTTCGAAGATTCGACTTTTACACACATATCCGTTACCACCAAATACTTTTTAATATTTTCATTTATAAAATTCTCTAAGGATTTTATGTAATCCCCGACACTAGTCCATCCATTGTCGTCTTAGTTACTATGCATTTCCTTATTTTACGTTCAACAGTAACAGAAATATCTATGTAATGTAAAAAAAAAATACATAAATGATATGAATATTAAACAATCACCAATCTTTTACACGTTAGCAAACTAAATAATTCATCGCTATATTAAGATGTATACTGTCATCATCATTGATAGATGTTGTTGTCTATCATCTAAGATTTATCATTTTCTCTTTCAGGAAATTCACAAAAATATTGTTCTCTCTGCTTGTCTTATGACTCTTTAGGAAGTCTGGTGAAGAAAAGGACGAAGAGTCGACATCCACCTCCTTCCAGCAAACTGACAGATGCCAAGTTACGTTCGTTATTTTCATATCTTATCCCTCCTCTGAATTTTATCTTGCGACTGTTTGTTATTGCTGACCCGTTCGCTTACTTATGTCTCTTTGCTTTCAAATCATATGACTGTCTGACGTTTGTACAAACCACCGGTTAGTCTTGCGCAGACAACCGCCCAACCTCCTGCTTTTTAGAACCCTGTAATTTGGGATCTTAAAAGCAACAAGTGTCGGTCAGTATATTATAAAACTACGACAGACATTCTTGTAGACGTTATGTAAGTGTAGATGCCTCTTGTCACTGCTTGAATAGCATTTATGTGCGACTTTATGTTTCATACGATCCAGGTTTCCAGTCGATTAAAGAATGTGTCCTTCCGTTTTTACGTCCGCCATTGCCTAGCCCAAGTTCCTCTAAATTGCCTGGAATGATCCACTTCCAGGTAAAGGAAAATTCGTAAGCAGAAACTGACGTTGTCTATAATGAAGATCAGGAGGGAACTAAGTCAGAAATACACTGGATAAAGAAAAAAAAATACATTAATTTATCATACAAGCAGAAACGAAATAAATCGTGGTTTTACCCAAGTGAACTGAACTTTAAATGAATAGAATGAATAAAGTTATATACAAGGTGCGATGGATAAATTGTCGTCTAAATTACGCAAAGATGATTATAACATACGTCTCATTTTTATTTACCAAAATTACTCGAAAATATCTGGAATTACTAAAGAGCAAATGTATTCAATAAAAACGCCATTGGCTTCAACCACGGACATTGCACGACATTGAAATTTCATACAACTCTTCTGGACGGTCTCGTTGTTTAAGCTGGTGAATGCTGTCATAATCTTTGCTTTCAGTTTATCTTTTATATTACAAGGGTTTTCTTGTGGTCTCTCGCTCAACTGCGTTCCACACATAAAAATCAAATGTATTGCCGTCTGAGGAGATATGTGGCCAGATGTAAGATGTCATGTGGTTGCAGACACTGTCTCAAAGCTATGACTGGGTTCTCCAGCATGTGTGGCATGGTGCAAAGTCCTGTTGCCAGACATATGACACAGACCAACACTACTTCTTCAAGACTCTTGATGTAGGCCTACCTGTTGAGTCTGAAGCCCCGTGTGAAGACGAATGAAGGTATAATTTCGCCATCACTAGTGCTCACTCTAAACAGCACGATCTTTATTGTATATATCATCCACCGCTTTCCGAATAATCTGCACTGAATTAGATTGACACCCAAACTCTGTATTGAAGTTTCTAGCGCGAATGACAAGCAGTACATCATGCCCTTTCCACATTTCGGTGAGGGGGATTGCATCAGGTTACTCTTTTTTCTCACAGACGGTATCTAACTGACCCTACTCTACTGCGTAGTCAACTAAACTAACAACAAACAACGGGCCTGCGCGGAATTAAGAATATGAAATGGAGACAATTTACCCAGCTCACGCTGTATCTGGAAATGCGAAAACAAGATGGTAATGCCTTGAATTAAACACTAACAAATTAGTTATTTCAATATTTTAAGAATACAAAAACGATAAACTCTACACTTTAACGAATGACACAATATACCTTTCATAAACACTACTGGTTCTACATTGCTGTACCGACATTATACGGTTTTAAAATTACGTTTTTTTTTTATATCAGCAAGAATATCATGTGTATGCATTATTAAACAAATGAATCATCATATCTATTCACTATAGTCATTACATGTAGAGTAACATAGTAAACTTTGCGATTGTAGAAAGTCATAGCGGTAAGATATTGTCTGTTGCATTCAATTCTTTTATGAAGATTTTCAAATTGCTTAATATTTATTTAAATGTTTTTCGTAAATTATAATTCTGAACATGGGCAATTCTTCAGATACATACTTTTTGAGATTTAAAATAACATTGGAATAAATAAAGCTTTACTTATAAAACACAATGATTGTTATATGTGATACAGGTGATGAAAAGGTCTCGGCCCGTCTAAAAGTAACTACTTTCAGACAGTTAATGTCATTTTAGAAGTGGTTAAGTTGCATATACCTTCAACTAAATGTTTTTATGTATGTGTGTGTGTGTGTGTGTGTGTGTGTGTGTGTGTGTGTGTGTGTGTGTGTGTGTGTGTGTGTGATTCATACACGTTTATTATCAAAGAATATGGAAACAACGATTCGCGAGAAATTAGATTTAAGTAGGTGGTGGATTTGCCTTTTAGATGACATCAAACTACTAGGAATTTATTGGGCTTACGGCCACATGATATTGAAACAGAGGTTCTTGTACGATCACCGAAGTTAATCAACCTCAGACCTGTTCAGTACCTTGATCGCTGACCGCTTCATTTACGCACAAATATTCTTTGAGAAGATATGAGTCCACCTTTTCTCTCAACCTGTTCTGGTTTAATTTGTAAACGGTGTATCACTAAAGCATTATTATACATATAATAAGTTATTCGTAAGATCTAAAATATTTTCTGGCTTTAAATTGTAACACTGTATACACACCCCACTAGACCCACGCACGCCACAAGTCCGGCCGTTGGTCCGATATGGTCCAGTATTACAGGTTAGACACAAGTCTCTGGTTCCCAATGTCAAATCGAAGCCACCCTAAAGCCACGTTTTGATTGTTTTGATCCTGAAGAGTGGTCATCAAATCGTAGAAATCCGGAAGCTGTCCGTTGCTCCACCAGCGAGTTCGTCCGGTGAGTATCGGGTTAACAGTAAAATAAATATAACCAAGTCGATTCGATTTTGAAAGGACAAAAGTTTTACAAATATATATATATATATATATATATATATATATATATATATATATATATATATATATGTATGTATGTATAAAATAAAAAACACACATACACACAAAAGTAATTCTTGTTGCACAACGTTGAATAATACTTGTATCTGAACAATAACCAAACTACAACATATAATTTCATTAAAGGAGAGATGTGGCCTTCATTTAACACTTTTTGGTTTGTTCTTAGCGCAACTGCTACAACCTTCGATGTTCCCGTACTCAGTAGTAATAGTAGTAGTAGTAGTAGTAGTAGCACGAGTAGCGTTATTTCGATTCTTCGCCATCAGCTTCAGCAACACATAGCGGACGCTTCCCTTTAAATCTCTGACGTCTCTCCATTCAGTTCGACTGCATTCGAAGACAGACGGATCAAAAACTCTCTCTCTCTCTCTTCCGGATGGTTCGCCTCTTTATTAAGAGAACAGGCTTCCGTGTCCCAGACTGGTAACTTATCTGTTTTTCTTGTGCGAACGTACTGACATACTGCCAAAGTTAAACTTCACTCCTCCGAGAATAAACAATTAATTTTTTCATCGATTGGTTTCCAAGGTCCACAAAGAAACGCTATTGTCTATCAACTCGTTACTAATTATTCTGCCGCTTCTCTTTGTAAACTACAGAGAGTCTTGTTTAAAAATAAATTCTAGATC
>OZ038475.1:132253682-132271182 GCA_964036315.1 Acanthosepion esculentum | reverse complement strand
TATCCCTGTACTATGTAAACTAACTTGCCAATTCTTTACTCAATTGTGCCTTGCTCCCAGTAAGATGTGTTATTTTTATAGGATTTTAAAAAAAAACTTTTTCTCCTGGGAGAAATTTTCTTTTTGATGCATAGGACTGTGTTACTTGTTTTGTTTTACTTGGTAGCAATTTATCAAATGCAGATCTGATCTTTCTAGCAAACATCACTTCTGCGGGTGATAGTGTTGATGGTGTAGCATTATTTGGCGTAATTCGATATACCTGAAGAAATTGATGTAATACATTCTCCGTAGGCACATCGTAGGCTTTTCGTAACGCTCTTTTGAATGTATCAACGAATCTCTCCGCTTGCCCATTTGATCTTAGGTGATAAGGCGGGGATTTTATATGTTTTACTTTATAAATTTCGCAAAACTCTTCGAAATCTGCTGACGTGAATCGCGTTCCATTATGTGTGACTAGGCAATCCACTACACCAAACCGAGCGAATAGCTCCTGGAGGCAATATATGGTCCTTTCTGAATTAGGATGTTTGCAACGAAACACCTCCGGCCATTTACTATGGCTATCCAATATGATTAAATAGTAGAAGCCGTCAATTGGTCCTGCATAATCTGCGTGTATTCTTGACCACGGACGATCAGTCTCTGCCAATCGCTTATGTATGATTGGCGGTGCTTTGGCTGCTAAATTACAACCATTGCACATTTCCACCATCTCTGTAATATCCTGGTCCATATACTTCCAATATACATAGCTTCGCATTAGCGACTTCATTCTATTTTTACCAGGATGGCCCCTATGGAACTCCTTTAAGATCATCTTTTATAATGTTTGTGGAATTACAACCCTTTCTTTGTAAAGTAACACATTGTCGCATAGAGAAATTCTGTCCGACATTAGCTCATTTTTTCTGCTATTTTTGCTTTTGTTTCATTAATGAATTCATCGTTTTTGGCTTCATTTTTTATGTCTTGCAGTGTTACTGGGAGGTTACTAACTGTACAATATAGTACTGTCCTGATGTCTTCTTCGATTCTTAAGGCTGCGATTACTTCCAATGGCCCTGTCTTTGTTGGTATAAGTCTCGACAGACCATCCACATGCCCGATCTTTTTCGTTGGTAAATATTCCAATCTTAAATTATAATTCAGATGAATTGTTCCCCCACTAAGTAACCTATTTGTAAAAAAAAGGTATGGTCTCCGCCTTGAATTTTTTTTTTTTTTTATTTTGGGGTTTTCCAGGTCGCCACTTGTTACGTGCGACGTATAGCAAAAATGTATGTTCTCCGTGTATAGAGTTTGTATTTCTTTTAGGGGTTTCTTCGTCGCCACTGTTATGTGCGACGTATAGCACAACCGTATTTTCTCCGCGAATAAAGTTCGTATTTCCTTGGGGGTTTCTTCGTCGTCACTCTTATGGTCCAGGTTACTTGTACCACGGTGATGGTCCAAGGTAGACCAATGAAGAATGATCCGAACACAGGTATGGGATAACACAGATATATTACAAACAGAATATGTACATAGATGTGTTAATAATAACAATCAGGTCAGGTTAGAGAGAACTATGTTGTCTAGAAGTATCACTATTCCAATGTCTTACAGTAATCGTCTGACGCGTCTCTGTCTCTGACTGACTGACTCACTCACTCTGACTACTGATTCCTTTTGAGGCGCAGTATTTATGGTGTACGTAATAGTCCATTACTACTATGGGTAAGTTCCCATAACAATAATGAAACCTAATATTCTAGAATATACTCATTCACATTGCATTTAATAATGTAGTTGTTGTCAGCTTAAACTCAGACAATAGGTTGTTTATTAAAAATATATTCCAATGATGATTTGTATCAATTGACTTATACCAATTTTATTATGAAAAATAAGTTTTCTTAATAATGTCTAACATCGTGCAGTTTAATGATTTGGATAGCGTAATCTGCTTGAACATAAAGGTTTTGAAGTCTGACAAGTTAATGTTTCTAATAATCTATATTTTTGTTTTATTACTTCATTCTCATTCTCTGGCAAATTATTTTATTTTCATTGTACATATTGTACATATATTATTATTACTGTGATACTTTGCTATATGTAAATTATAATAATTATTAATAATTTATTATTTTGTTGCGGAAATAACTTATCGTGGCGATAGTTATTTGTTTCCTATTGAAAAACTTCTATTGCGCTTTCATGATATTCACAGTGTTTCTACATTTTGTACAATAGATTCTTTGTCTGCCTTCCTCATTACTGTATTTGTTTCATAAATTTGAACTCTAATTCTGCTTAAATCTTTATTAGATCTTTCGAATATCTATCTGAAATAAAACGTATCTCAACTAAAATATGAAATGAAATGTCATACATATTTTAATCAAAATACAGAAATGGTCTCATGGCCAGAATATCCAAGATCACAAAACACATTCCTTCCTTAGAATATTAAAGACTTTAACACCAAGACTTACTGATAAACGTGAATCCAGGATATATTGAAGAACTGCGTATATTTATAAATCAATGGATTCATTTATATGCTTTTTGTATATAGTATACTTCGTGGTTCCTGATATTTGTCATTTTTTCTTTCCACTGAGAAATGTCTAAACATTTCTTTACTTATTTAAACGTCTGTTAATAATAAATGTTTTAAAATATTTCACAGAAATATGATCTTATCAATGCACATATATAACGCATGTTCCATTGTTCACAATATATTTTTACTTTTCAGCTAAAGGTTATTTTAATATTTTTTTTTAATATTTAACGCAGCGAACAATATTTTCACACAGCGAATGCATTTTCAATTGTTTACGTTATACTTTTGATTAAGATTGAAAGGTTACTTTACTAAATAAACTTTTCAGATATCTAACGCAACTTTAGAATATCTTATCATAGTACATACATATCAAAATTTTCATTTCTTTAAATTATATTTTTGATTTGGAATGAAAGGTTATTTTAATATTTTTTCATATTTGTTCAAAACATTTCACTGGGTCTGCACTATATATCAGAGAAATATAAATCCATTCTTATTCTGAAGATGTTTATATGTTTGCAATAGATCTGAAATGAAATTTATTTTTTGTCAAACATTTGCGTATATTCAAATGAAATGCCAGTCATATGGTTATATTTCTTTCTTTCACTCTCATATACATATATATGTATAATTGTTTCTCTATGTGGAACTACATGTCCTATATATATGCCGCTTTTCCAACTTTGTCTGCATAATCTTTATGTCAGAGTTTCCTCATATTCATACACATGTTACATTTCGTTCAGACATTTAACAAGATTAAATGCATTTTAAGATTATATTATCAACGAAGTTTACACAATCAGTCAAATTGAATAATAAAATAAAGGATAATGTGCATATAAGGAACATTCAAATCTAAACTCCAGAAGAGCAACACTCTACGCCTTATTGGCCTCACGATCTTCAATAATATGCCGTGGATTGAATATATTGATTCAATTGCTTAGTCCACTGTAGGGAAAGTTGTCTCACTGTACCGTGCCAAAAAATGTTTCTCGTTCGAATCCATCTTACGCATTTATAAATCAACTATTCGCTCTTGCATTGGATACTGGCGCCCTGTTTGGTCTAATGCTCCTGCCGTACATCTCGAGATTCTTGACAAAATAAGAAGTATCTGCAATGTAATCAATCTTTTCTACAAATATTTTCATGGCATTTATGCAGATAAGCTTTTTTTCCTTGGTGCCACAACTAAATGAATTGAAACGTTCTACTAGTTTGGCAACTAGGTCCCACAGTTTTACTGTTACGTTTTACAGTTATTCTTTTTACGCAACTCCTACCTTTGGAAATCCCTTCCTTTTCTGGACTTCTTGATAACGACAATCTTCGAAATTTAAAATGAAGCGTCATTTACTATCTTCTGTCTTCTGGAACCCAGTTCCCTTAATTCTCCCTATTCTCAGTTTTCACTTTCTCTTTGACCGGATCTAAACACGTGCGTTCTATTGGTATTATTGCCTTGCTTATGAAGAAATGATTACAAAATATGAAAGAATATAGTAACAAAGTTTTTTTATTTTAATTTTTATTGAATTAAAAATATCAATATCAATGTGTATGTTGCGGCTGATGGAAAAAGCGGAAAAATCCGACTGAAGTCTCATTATGCTATTCATGCAACTTCAATGAGTTAAGTGTAATTTATGACACATGTTTGCACGATCATATATCTTTCGAATCATGAACGAGCAGACACAATATTTTCCCGCAGTAAGTTGCATTGCTTTTAGTGGTAGACAGGTTACCAATAAAGGTTATAGGAACCAGTTTGTCTCATAGCAGTTGGGAGAAGAGATGTATTGATAGCTTCCCAAGGGTATTTGGGCAAAAAAGAATATAACTAACCCGACTCGAATTTGAACTCGGTTTTCCCAATTCCTAATACATAGCCGATGCCCATTACACCACATCGTACATCCAGCCCGGTTTCACTATAAATAAATTCGAACTGAGTTCAGAAGACTGAACTATGTGATTTCTTGACAAACTTGCTCACAAAAATATTGTTGAGTCGTAAGGGTTCGTGTCACAGTAAACTGATTTGTTTTGGTAGATAATTCGAATTACGAAGGCCACTTTTGACGTAGCGTTAATTTCAGTACTAATAAATTTCATTTCAAATTTTGGTTTTGCTATAACTAATCTATTTTGCATACATGAAACAATGCTTTATACGAAATATTTATCATTGAGATATTTTACTTGACACTGAAGTTTAAAACTACGTACTGATGGCATAACAAAAATACTGACAATTTAGCGCGACATATCGTCTGGCACGCGAATTTATGTTCATCTAGAAGCATAAGTCAGAATGAATAAAAATCAATTCTTCTGAACCAAAAGTATTTCCTAATTCTAAGAATCAGTGTCTAGTCCTGTAGTAAATTTAATACAGCATTTGATAGCCCAAAGAACAGTATTAAGCAAAGTTGCTTCGACTTCTATCTAGTAGATTTATCATTGTAATGATTGGGAAAATGTCTATCTAATACTGACTTCATGTTTCATAGCCGGTAGCTGTCGGCCAGAATCTCTCGAGACAATATTTGCAGAGTCCTAATTAGCACAAAGAACGTCCCGTCTTTCGCGTGACGTCAACACATAAAGATAATTGTCTGAAACGAAATTGATAACAAGTTTACTTACCAAATATGGAATGCAAGAGGCAACAACAGAGACCAGTCTGTCATGAATGATAACCACAACAAATGATTTCTCCGAGAATAGTCTAACATCATTCTTATACTAGTTGGGTCTGGTGAGAATATTTCTACTCTGGGCTCATTTTCCGCTGGCAATGCGAAAATTAACCCAGAGCACGGATGTCAGTCAAGTGTACTTATGGTAGGACTGGTGTTAATTTCTGTAGTCAATGAAATAACAGGGCCGGATATTAATTACACGTACAGAATTCCCGCCGGCGCTAGTGAACTGTTTTCAAGAAGACAAAAAAATACCATGATATTTAAGTCACAGGTTCTTTTCAATGTTAACACCACATAGCTTAACTTTCCATGAGTGGCATTCTTATAGACGAGATACAGTAGGACAAGTAAAGATAGGCTATATCAGATAATGAGTGCATTATTATTTGAATGAATGATTGTTACAGATTTACGTTTAATACTCGTGTATTATATAATATTTATCCGATTTTAATATGTTTTATAGTAATTACCACCGCTAAAGGTTATTGATTAATAGCAGGCAGTTTCTTAGCAATCGTAAAATTGTCATTACTTTACTTCTAAGAGTAAATATTTGTATAATTCCATTGAAGTACACCGAATAACATAGTTTACACTATATTCAACATGAAATGTGCTACTCATTTGTTTTGAGAACGAGGAAATGATTTGTTGATCTGTCAAATAAGGGAAAAATCTGTTGTTTCTGTTTGTAATGCTTTCCTCCTGGTTAGAGGATTTGTTATTGGTTCAAAAGACAATTCTTAATAAAATAAATAAATACATAAATAATAATAATAAGAAGAAGAAGAAGAAGAAAAACAACAACAACAAGAAAAATAATAAGAAAGAATAAGAATTATAAGAAGAAGAAGAAAGAATAATAATAATAATAATAAGAAGAAGAAATGATAGTAATGATAATAATAAGAAGAAAAAGTAGAAGAAGAATAAGAATAAGAAAGAATAATAAGAAGAATGAAGAAGAAGAAATAAAAGAAACACAACAACAACAGCAATGATAATAAGAAGAAAAAGAAGAAAAAGGAGAACAACAACAATAACAAACAAACTTGCTGTATTTTCTCACCCTCCTCATAATACAGGTGCCTAAAATAGCAATATGGTCACTTAAAAACGTTCATAAAAAATGACATGTCCTGATATCACATAAATATTCTATATGCACCGTCTTTTGAACTGAGAAAAAAATAGAAAAATAATAGCCAATACCATATTTAACCATGTGCATACATACATTCATATATATATATATATATATATATATATATGTCTCGGAATAATTCGATTGAGCTCCCGGAGAGGAAAGGCTGATTTTAGTAACAGTGGCTAATGCAATGATCAATGATCTACAAGTACTAATCGAGCTCTCCTTTTACTTATGTCTTTCGCATGCTAAAAACATTTATATTTCCTCGCCGCTCCAACGTGCGACGAGAGCTTGGGGACAGAATCTCTTACTGATACCAAATCAGTCGGATTTCGATCCCGGCTGGAAGCAGTCGGATGTCTAGCCACAATGATTGACTGTAATACAACGAATCCATCTGCCTGTGTGTGTGTATATATATATATATGTGTGTGTGTGTGTGTGTGTGTGTGTGTGTGTGTGTCATCCACAGACAGACTGTTTCGCTGTTTCACAGCTCATCAGTGTGGCTAGACGTCCGGTTGCCTCTAGCTAGGATCGAAACCTGACTGAATTGGCGTCAGTCTGAACTTCTAACACTAAGCCATCGGCGCACGGCAGGCATGAAGGTGAATTTAAGCGTGTTTATTTTTAGATTTATATAAACACACAGTGACTGACAGTGACTCAATTCTGCCGAAGAGTCATGCTATATTAGCTTAAATAGTCACTGTTTACAAACGCACACCTCAAACCAACAGAGCTCAATATATATATATATATATATATATATATATATATATATATATACATATATATATATATATATATATATATATATATATATATATATATATATATATATATATATATATATATATATATATAAAGATATGTATATATACACAATTTCGCAAGGATGGTATAGTTTGTCTGTTTGTGCCTAGATCCGAAGTAGGTAGAGTAGTAGTTCATCTGGATCTGTCATACAATACTACAAAAATCGGTCTTCAAATGTAGCTAGAAACTAGAGAACACCAAATAATGATATGTGAAAAAGAAGATGAAAGAAATAAGAAATATTATTTAATAATAAAGGAATCCAACTATTTTAAAATGGAATTTCAAATGGGCGATGAAATGCATAAGATACCTACTGCAGAGGAAAAATTGTAATGAAGAAAAAGACAAATCCAGTGTGCTAGATACAGAAACGATGGAAAGATAAATCTCTTCACGATTAATATTCTACCAGTACCAAACAAGCTTATGTAGACAAACCCCGTACACATTAGTGGCTACATAGGACTAGATTAAATGCTGAAACCGAAGGTTTTATTCTTGATGCACAGGACCAATGATTGATAATTAGAAATTACCAAGCACTCATATTGGAGTATTGTTCTAGTCCAAAATGCAGATTCTTTGATAAATATTTAGAAAATATGCAACTTTTACGGAAATGAAACCGTAAGAAACTGTTACAAAAACCACCCATACTCGTTTACAGAGATAGGAGCTGTAACAGTTTTGTGGGTCTTTACAATGCACACAGTTAGAACCATCAAAGCTAACCGTAAAGACATCGTGATCAGATACCGCAAAAACAAAATATTCCTTCTCATAGACATGGCAGTCAAGCTGTCTCTTCATCAGTGAATCAATTGTCCAAAAGACACTATCTTAAACGAGGACAGGTAATATATGGAATTGCTTCACTTATTTATTAAGAGGCAAAAACTGAAAAAGCAATCTTGAAGAATATGCTTTTATATATTTATGTTCTGTGTACCTGCAATGAATTTGCGATAATATCTGTCAACAACTTCCGGTCATTTGTTGATCTACGTAATGCTTGACTATTTAAGCTATCAATCCCATTCACTTTCCACTCATCCATTTACAGACATGTGCTTGTTAAGCTATTAGCTACGTCTCACCGTCGATTTTGACGCCAGTAATTTATGAGAGTGTAAAGTCATCCAAGCTCCTTTTCCTGACATGTCCCAGAAATAGCAATTGTTTTTTTTTCTGATTCTAAATGTCGTTTTCATTAAAACTTCCTCGCTGTTTTTAGATTCCGTCCATAGTATTCTCAACATTATTCACGAGAACGAGATGTGCATTTCCTAAATTTGTCTCCTTATCTGTGAATTAATAGTGCAAAAGTCACAATCTTACACGAGGATTGGCAATACATGGATTTCCGTCACTTATTCATTTATTTATTTATTTGTAATGACATAAATACATAAGTGACGGAATAATGAGTTTATTAATATTTTATATGGCATTTGAAAGTTATCCTTTGTTATTTCAAAATAAAGATTTTCCAGTTGCTTATATCTATTAATGGCGGCAGAGATAGAGGCAGAACAGTATATTTTCAGTAGACCTACATCACTGAACTAAAAATACATTTGAGTGACACAAATGATTTTCATCTGGCTGACTTCAAAATGACTATATAACATTAAAATTAGTGCCCACATGCGTCGCCATATTCTTGAGAGTATTTGGGCACTGAGAGATAGCGCCATTATTTACAAGCTTCTCTCGCTAGATCAGTTACAACAATACAGTGAGTTCAGTCCTTAACGATTTCCCCGTACTTTCTGCTATATATATTTTAGCTGCGCGTAAAAAATAAAGGCAGCTCAACATGTTGTAATGGTTAACAGGGTTGTCTTGCTACAATAATTACAACTGATTAGTTGATACAATCCTCACTTCTGTCCCAAACTTTCGGCTTTGTGACACATATAAGCTACACTTAGAAAATCACGCTTTTTTGAGTATAAGGTCAAAGTTTGTGCAACATTGGGTTTAAATTACTAATCCACTATTGCAGTTGATTTCGAAAAAATATCACATGAATTATTCTGCGTCACTAATGTCAATGTCGAAAATTAACGTCATACTAGTGTCCTCTTTAATGCCTCCGCAGTTTAAAACCCTGATTCCTTTTCTTATATCTATCTATCTATCTATCTATCTATCTATCTATATATATATATATATATATGTATATATATATATATATATATATATATATATATATATATATATATATGTGTGTGTGTGTGAGTGTGTGTGTGTGTGTGTGTCTGTGTGTGCGCGTGTGTGTATTTATGCATGTATGTATGTGTATATTTCCGGTATGTGAAAATAAATAACTGTAGTGTTTAATAAATAATTCTCAAATACGAGTATCCACTAAAAATGATTGAAAAAACACACTCGAGAGCGCACACAACAACTGAAACACACACAAACACACACACAATCACACATACACACAACCACACACACACACACACACCACACACACACATATATATATATATATATATATATATATATATATATATATATATATATATATATATATATATATATATATATATCGGTTGTGTATGCCTAATTCGTATTTGTAATCAATACAAATCTTAGAAAAGTTTAATGAAATATAATGAAACATGTCGCAGCATATTCATTTTTAAAGAATGGGATAGTTTAAAATGAAGAGTGCGGGTTATAACTAAGTATTTAAGATAACTATATATATAATCACACGGATAAATTTTGACTTTTATCATAGGATTATGTGAACATTTTTTAATAAATTATATGTATTTGCCTGACACGTTTCTTTTGCAGACACCATTTGAAGATCTCCATTCGGTATATTCAATTTACATTATCCCACAATCTGAACACGGATTTAGGTGTGAAATAAAATCATCTACCATACACAGTAACTCATGTGTAATAATAAATGATGTAAGAAAAAAATAATTTGTCGATTTAGGGAATAGGGCAATAAAAATCTATTTAGAAATATATAAATATTTATTAGTGATACTAAACGAAAGGAAATACATGCTATTTACAATATTTGCAAATAATAAAATATGTTTAAGAATCAGGTTGTCGTATACTGAAGAAATAACTCGGGGCATTAGGTAATATTTGAAAGTTTTGAATTAATTTATTCGAATGAAGAATCCGAACAAGACTAGAAATATGTGGAATATTAAAAACGCTACTTGATCTAACGGAAATATATTTTATGCCAAAAGTTTCACCTTCCGAGATTCACATGCTACCTAATAGAAATATATCGAATATATTTATTTTGTTTTGACAAACATATACAGCCAAACACGATTGCAATAAGACAAACAAACATCCCCATGATATGATTTCCTCACATCTTTTGTGATATATATCTATCTCTCTGTCTATCACATACGTGTGTCTTTTTGCGTTGGTGCATTTAATTTGATAACGAAAATATCGATGACGGTGGAATTCATCAGAAAAAAATGATTGAGCCATTAAACTTTGTAATTATGTGACTAGCATAGAAAAAATTAATATAGTTTTCAACATGAAAATTATAATCGACATTTTGAATTCAAGAAGGGCACCTAGACGTAGTCTAATGTTTAGAAAGCTTGTCTGGCGATATCAATTAAGAATGAATAGTACGTTCGATCATCACTGTGTGAGCAATGCTTTCGGCCTTGTGCCACATGTAAGCTACGCTTAGAAAATCGATGTGTTAAATTCAAGATATCGGATGCACTGGACTTAATTTTGTACTTTGAAAGACACGAATCCATCTCTTCAGATTTCAGACAAGTATCGTCTGGCCGGGAAGATTGAGGAGGGAAACATTTTAATAGCAGCTTGAATCATTTTCAAAAAGTGTATGCTATTGGGAAGCATCGCACGATCTACCATATCAAGTTACTATGAATCGCTTTTAAAAGAGTAAAAACAATATATTTTAGAGACATGAACACCTTTGTCCTGAAATTATATGATATTGAGTAAAAATAATTAGAGGAACAAATCGAACGCGTAAAACCTATTTTTATATATATTTTATCTTCATTTAAGGATACATATATACTACCGTATATGCACAAACATTTATTTATTCTACAGAGATGGTCGGTATAATTGCATATGAATATATGTAGAAATTATGTTGTGGTATAAATATGCTCATCAATAAGGCTTCAAGTTCTAGAACATAAGACATAATAGGTTGGTCATTGAAAAATACTTAAACAACTGACATATATCAGTGCAGAAATATTATATATTTGCATGTGTTGTAAACAGCCTGACACGCCCATACTTGCTATATGTAACTATAATAACACTGTTGTATGTTGCTAAGTCATTTTTGCTCTTAAGACATAATATTAATATATATATATTTATATATATATATATATATGTGTGTGTGTGTGTGTGTGTGTGTGTGTGTGTGTGTGTGTGCATCTATATATGTATGTAAGTATCTATGTATGTAATAGATCGTTGGTATATAACCCAATGAATCCTAATAATATAAAATATTAAAGCTGATCTACAAATAAAGCGCAGTGTAATTATTATAAAAATCATATAAGTCGCATAATATAGCAATCCAAAATTACATTACACTTTAGTCATGAGATAATTTTGGATTTCCCTATATATATATATATATATATATATATATATATATATATATACAGGGTGTTCCAAAAGTCATGCAAAAAATGGCAGGAAGCATGGACTTGTAAAATAGCAACCAGGGAAAATTTGAATGACATCATCTTCCATAATTTGACCAATAAAATTTCGTAATAATATATTGTCACAGACAGAAACATGGTCCAATTTGGTAAATAAATATAGAATTTACAGTGTTATCAATTGTAATGTGACTTTTGGAAGACCCTGTATATATATATATATATATATATATATATATATATATATATATATATATAGAGAGAGAGAGAGAGAGAGAGAGAGAGAGAGAGAGAGAGGGAGAGAGCGAGAGAGAGTATGTCAGTGTGTTTGTCTCAAAAAATATATGCACACATTAACAGCTTATAGTTTAATTTGTTTTCTTTTCTTTCAGAGTTAATAACATTAGAATTAATGACAGCTAAATTAAGCTTTGCAGAAAGGAAATTAATTCTAAATTCTTACAGTAAGTGTGGAAATGGAGATGACGTGCAAAGACAGTTTAGGAGGGACTTTCTAACAGATACACAAACGCCAATTGCCATCACACTAAAAGTGATAAGATTTAAGACAATGGAACTATTCAGAATGTTTCAGGAGAAGGGTTCCGTAAGACCAGGATCATCGAGAAGCCCCAAAAAGCAAGAAAGAGTATTTGAAACATATCGCAAATGCCCAAGAAATATTGAGTGATGAGATAGGTATTTCAAATCCATCTGTCCTAAACAATTTGAAGAGCTTTCAATGGAAAAGTTACATTTCAAGATTAGTCCATGCTATTAATAACGATAACACTGACCTTAGGTTAGAGTATTGAGAGAGGTACTTTGTACGATGTGTAGAAGACATACATTCAAACAAAGATTTTGTGGAGTAGTGAGGTCACATTCAAATGGTGGTGAGGTCAATTAAATGGTTCACTTAGCCACCACAATTGCACGTACTGGGTACTTGAGAATCCGCATATTATAATGGAACATCATGTTAAATTACCAGGAGTTAGAGTGTGGTGCCTATTATCATCCTCATCTTTAATTGGGCCATTCTTTTTTCACGCTACTGTGACTGGTCCAGTTTACTTGAATTTGCTGCAAAAGTGTCTCATGCCAAGCGTTAAGAGGACTTTGAAATTGAGGAATGTTATTTTCAGCAAGCGCATACTCCACACTTCCATCATGAGGTTAGATCTTGTCAATCAATCAATTGAACGAAGGAATTTCGGAGAATACACTCTACGTTCACCAGACCTCGCACTACTACAATTGTCTCTATTGGGATACTTAAAAGTCAAAGACTACCCTATAAATTGAGAGCAGACATTAAACAAGAATGCACAAAATATACCAAACGAAACACTTGGTGGTGTTTGCGATTTTATTACTTCGCGTTGGCGTCAATAAAATAATGTCTGTAGAATATATTAAATTTTTAAAATGAAATGCATTTTAATACATACTGAATTTATTTTTATTTTATTTTTTATACATGTTTTTGGAATACTAAACTCTGGAAATGGGATCAATTAGCGAAATGAAAAATCTTACTCATACAGATTATATCTATCTATCTATCTATCTATCTATCTATCTATCTATCTATCTATCTATCTATCTATCTATCTATCTCCGTGAGATGAGAAAGGATAGAGCAGAATTCCAACGATAAATCCAGGTCATGACCTATTTCTAAGAAATATATCTTTTTTCGTTTTTGCATAGTTTGAATCGATCGAAGGTCATATACAATGGGTTGATCAGCGTAAGGTTCTCATAAACTTTTCTTCTCGAAAAAAAATGATGTATTTTGTTTTGAAACCAACATAATCGTTCATTCGCCAGAAATTTACAAACGCCTGAGAGGACGCATTGATATGCGCGGAACAAGACTGCAGATGTGTAGTGATTTTTATATGCTGTTTTAATATCCTAAAATCTCTCTTTCTACATATATCTATATCTATATCTATATCTATATCTATATATATATATATATATATATATATATATATATATATATATATATATATATATATATATGTATGTATATCTATATCTATATATATATATATATATATATATATATATATATATATATATATATATATATATATATATATATATATATATATAAATAATTATATGTATATATATATATATATTAATTGAATATCAAATACTTAAAGCCACATACTTAATAATAAAGTCACACAATACAAATTTGAGATTTGTTTGAAGGACTAGAAGATTGAGAGCTGTTTCTGTAGAAATCTCATGGAATATAAATTATTACATATATGATTTTAAATATTTGATATCCAAGTAATAATAATAATAATAATAAAAATATATATATATATATATATATATATATATATATATATATATTCTGTACGTATATTCGACCGCCTGCGCGGATATGCGTACATATAGAGAGTCGTGATCATTTGCCCATTTCGTCGGTATTTTTCTCAATTTACAATCAATCTCTAACCTTATCTGCTTTTTTCTTCTTTCCTATCAATTGTTGCCATTTTGCTTCCGTGGTCGTTTTTACTTTTTTAACATTCTTGTCGTTTCTCGACTTAGGAAAATTGTATTTCATTTTAGATTTATTTATATATTTGCATACACACACACACACACACTCACACACACTCTCTCTCACACACACACACACACACACTCACATATATATATATATATATATATATATATATATATATACGCATGTATGTATTTATATATATATAGAGAGAGAGAGTGAAATAGAGAGAGAAAGAGAGTGAAATAGAGAGAGAATGAGAGTGAAATAAAGAGAGTGAGAGAGAGAAAGAGATAGAAAAAGAGAATGAAATAAAGAGATAATGAGAGCGAGAGAGAAAAATAGGGTCCGTGCATGTTTTCTACTCTGGGGTAGCATAGCATTTTGCTGAAAGGCAAATGACCGTTGAAATATGTAAATAAACTAAAATAAATAAATGAATGAAAATAAAACGAAAAAATATGAAAATAATATATTCGTATACACAAATACGTATATAACCAAATACATTCAACAAACTACAAATATATAACTATAAATTTAAAGAAATTTAATACGTGACGTTTAACTAGAATAAAAGGTACACACAAATATCATGACATATACCAATATATAATCATTTTAATTTACATAGATATACAATGTTGTAGAAACAATAATTTATTTATAATTATCTACATATCCACATGTCCTCTATATTATCTTACACAAATATAAATATATGGACACGGATAAATTAATATTCAGACACATCTATTTATATTTTTTTCTTTTATTTTTCTCACCCCAGTCTCGAAAATAAATTAGACTGTTCAAATATTATTATAGTATAGTATTATATATATATATATATATATATATATATATATATATATATATATATATATATATATATATAAATTATGCAACTGTCATTATCCAATCAGTGACTGGCAATTGCCTTGTGCTTGAAAATCAGAACTGCGCTACCGGTGAGGAAAAGTGTATATTTGTTCTTAATATAAATTATAGCTATCTAATGATACATCGGACAATATATTATTAATACTATCACTGAATGTCCCTTTTATATATATATATATATATATATATATATATATATATATATATATATATATATATATATGTGTGTGTGTGTGTGTGTGTGTGTGTGTGTGTGTGTGTGTGTGTGTGTGTGTGTGTGTAAAAGGAAGAGTTTATAGTGTTTTCAACGAGAGAAAAGTGTATATATTAAAAAGAGAGATACCGCAAAAGTTTTTGATTGTAATGTGGATTTAAAAAAAAATATTGTTTTATTTTCCATAAGTTTACTACACGGATTTCTGTTCTCGCGACCCTCTTCAGGTAAAGGGTGGAGGTTTCCACATATTATTAAAAATAAGTAATTTTTTCTTTATGTTTTTCAATGTTAAATATTCTCGATATGAGACATTCTCTATGTTTGTGTTAGTAATCCGAATGTCTTTCTTGAAATGTCAGTGAAGAGTTCTGCGTGAAGGTTCATAAAACAATTAAGGTTGGTTCGAGAAATGATGAATTAGTTGTCGGTATCTTATCTTTTAATGTTTTAATAACCCCTGTGTGTTCTTAAAACTTTTTCTATTTTCTTGTGTTTCTGTCAGTGTAAATATGCGTGTGCATATTTCCCCTCAATACATACACTGCCTCACTACGACGAATTAGTAAACACATGTGTACATATACACGCATACATAAACACACACACACATACCGTCCCACCGCAAGGAATCTGTACATACACATACATATATACACACATACGTACACATACATACTTCCCAAGTTACATGGAACCAGTATACACATACACACACATACACACATATATACGTACATGCATACACACATACTTCCTTAGTACTTAGATGGGGGACCGCTTGGGAACACCTGGTACTGTAAGCAGAAATCCATAAGGCGTTGCTTTAGAATCACGAGGCACCGAGTTCGCATCCTGGCTGGAATTAATTTCAGCAGCTATCGGACTCCAAGCACAGGGCACCATGTGAGGGAATTTGGGAGAGGAAACTGTGTGGAAGACCTCGTGGGCCAAAGCTAGCACGATATCACAATAAACACCGTGATTGCGAGTTGAGGTGGCCAGCCTTGTTCATTCATGATCACGCTCTAAAAAACTGTTAATTGCCTCTGCACACGCCAATAGCAGTATAAACTGCAGGTGGGCTCTGTGGGCATTTCCCAGTTGGGAAATTGCAAAAAATGCCTGTGCAAATGTTGCAATATGCGCTAGCTAGCTGTGCATTGCAACGGCTGTCCTCGATATCGAGTGGCCAATTATTATATATATATATTATTTCGTGTTCCACAAATACCCGCTGTATTTGGTCATTATGTGTGCATGTTGTGTGCAGATACTTTAATTGTTGCTTAAAATTAATTCTGCTAGGATATATAATAGGTTGAATGCATCTCGTAAGAAGACACGTTCTTGTTTTACTCTCCTTTCGTTTTTTGTATGTAATTTAAATTAAATTTCTCTCTATATACAGGTGTTTTTTCTCCCAGCATAGGCTCTTCATTTTCTAATTCTTTTCCTAAATATTTCAAGTATACTTAACAGTTGCAATTTCAAAAATTATCATAACAACTCCCAAATCTTTCCCTGTCAAAACTTCTCGCTAATAATGTTTGGATGATTTCGAAATGTCGCAGCAAAAAATACCTTACGCAAATAATGGATACAAACCTAGACGCCAGATATTTGCCAGAAAAATGCCTCAATTTAGGCAATGTGCGGGGGAAATCTTTGTGAACTGATGAATCCAAATCTGAACTGTTTATTTATAAGAGGATGCAGTGTGTGAGGAAAACGATAGGAGATCGATATTATCTACTGGGCATTATCCCATCTATCATTGTGGAGACGGTGTTTTGATCTGAGTCTGTTTCTGTAGTGAAGGTGTTTGATATATCTACTTGATAAATGGCATAATAGAAAGCTGAAAGTGGAACCAGATCCTGATTAATTAT
>OZ038475.1:132201182-132248682 GCA_964036315.1 Acanthosepion esculentum | reverse complement strand
CCACATACATTGACCAAGACAGTCCGATACAACAACCAAGAAATATTCAAGATTGAAAGTGTTATTAAACGAATTCTAACCACTTATTAAAATACAACATATAGGGCAAATATATATAGATAGAAATAGTCTAATAGAATTCAGAAACAATAACAGGGAAAGAAAGAACAATAAAACAGATATATATGTATAAAAATAACATCATCTAATATATCAAAAAAGAAAATTCGGAACACACAAATATATATAAAAATATATATTTTTTCATAAATTACTATATACGCCTTATTGTACATAAGGTGAACGAAAATAAGAACTTCCTACAGATATATGTGTACAGTGTACACACATACATTACTACAAACAGAAGCAGAGAAAAGCCTACATATACATACATATATACACACTTATATACATATATAAACATGCACACATACACACACATATATATGCACATATACACACATACATATACGCATATTCATGTATACACATACAGAAGCAAGCAGAAATACATAAACCCAAACAGCCACGGAAAAATTAAAGAAACCAAATATAAATATATATACGTACATACACATACATACAAACACACATATACAAAAACACACACACACACACACATACACACACACACATATATATATATATATATAAATATATGTATGTATATATATACGAATAAAAACTAAGCATACATATACATATGAAAAACATCTAGAAAAACACGCATATATATATATATAAAACATACGACCTTAGATTTATACATACACCTACATATACATATATATGCACATACGCATCAATATATATATATATATATATATATATGTATAAAAATATTCAAAAAATATAAAAATAGGTATATACATACATAAACCTAAACATATTCTAACAATATTATCTTATTGACGATAAAGTACAGTAAAGTCATTAATAATTTTAAAAAAGTAACAAGACACAATAGTCGATTAAGTCTATAAGCAATTAACAAAGCGTTATCAATTAACCAACCGTTATTTAGTTAGCATCAATGATACATTCCAAGACACTAAGATATACATACATATACATATACGAAAACATACGAAAATACATCCACATATCCAAATATATAACCATGCATAACTACCCATATGAACGCATCCACAGATACACATATATAAGTACACTAACATCCAAGCATATATATATATATATATATATATATATATATATATATATATATATATATATATATATTTATATTTATATTTATATTTATACATATATATTTATATATATATATATAAATACACATATGTATACATATACATATATAAACACATACACACGCACCTGTTGACACAAACCAAAGTTTACATACATACACATATGCACAAAGATGCTCAAATATGATAGTTGTCAACACACACACTCATACATCCACACACATACACACATGTGTATGTATATTCATACATATATACCTATAATTACATGTACAGATATATACGCACTTACACATAAATACTCACACAGTAAAACATATAGATACATATACATACATAAACATATATCCATATACATAAACACACATGTATATGTATCCCTACATACATACATAAACATATCCATACATACATAAGTACACGTAAATAGAAATATACATACACAATACATCTGGATATATATATATATATATATATATATATATATATATATATATATATATATATATATATATATATATATTATATACATATATATATATATATATATATATATATATATATATATATATATATATATATATATATATTCATACATTTTAATCTCCCCTCCTCCTACTTTTTACCTTACTTTTTATATATAATAAAATTCCTTACTTACATATATATATACATATATACACATCCAGCAGTACAAACACACATACATACAGGCAAATACATACACACATATACAGACACGAACAACACAGTATAGGTACACCAACGCACACTCATATCGACCGGATGACTATCAGGTAATAAAAACTATTAACCTATTAAATTGATAGTGAAATATCATTACCATTGAAAGTATTACATCCCCTATAATAATTTAAATTTATACCGGTGTTTACAGTTAACTGTTAGTATGTATCTTTGATTTAAGAGATGAGTCTTATTTTTAAATTTAATTATTTCAAATTTTTCGTTAACACAGAGATAACACGGGCATATAGGAAGTTATATGTCCGGGCTTTCGTGATTAATTTCCATTTACCAGTAGGTGTTTTATTCTTTTCTTTCAGACTCCCAAATTACTTGGATAATGAAGCCATGTACTTATAATTACTGTTATTAAAAGATTACATATGCCCCCGCCAACGTTCCTTGAATGGATTCATGGTTCTACCAATGTAATTTTTTTTTTATGTTTGGGTTACTAGTGTAGAGATTTTACTAGGATAAACTACAGATCTATTCATACAATTATTCTGTAGTGGACAATTATTTGGATTCCTACAATTTCATAAGTTGTTATTCGTGTCATTATACTTTGTAGTGCTGCTTGGTGAGTAGTCAAGTTATTGAGTCCTTATACTTGTTAAAATCTCTATTGTTATAATTTTTAATTTTTTTCTCTATGTTATCCTTACAACTAAGGCGTAATTTAAGGGTGTTAGGATTAAATATTTTACTAAGTGGTTTAGTTTCTTGGTTGAGGAAATGTCTCTTGATGAGGTTTTGAAATATACGTCCTAATTTAGTTTTAACCATTATAATGAAAGGGAGAATAAACCAAATAATCTTTCTAGATCTTCTTTTCTTATTATGATTGCAATAAACCGGGTTTCTATAATGAATACTGATATCTGTGTATCCATTATTTTTAAGTGCAGAATTGTAAAAATCTCGATGTTTATTAAAAACATCTTTGTTAGAAGAGTAAGTACAAAATAATTAGTACTAACTCTTCTAACAAATGTATCCCTGTTGTCTTGAAGTTAAGAGCAGTCGATCTTAACGTCTATTCCAAAGTAATTTCAATAAAAACAAAATAAATAGAATAACATATGTATTTCTTTTTTTTTACTCAGTAATTATATAATTTTAAACTTAATAGAGACAAATATTTAGATTTGAAAATGGGTATTTATTTGTTTTTAATTTTAATTACAAATTTTATATAGTTTAATACATATAGATAGAATAAATTCTATTTTAGTATAATCCCAACTTTAAATCATTTAATAGCTATTATAAGCTTACATCGTTGTCAAGGTATTTTGAATTCTCTTATACTTGTATTTTGATTGGTCATTCCAGCTTATGTAACAGCGTTTCCCCTTGCGATGGGTGGTTAATTAATTTGAACATTTTAAAACCATTTATTCTGCATTCTACATCATCAATTGATAAGACACCAGAGATGTTGAATCAAAATGCCTATTTTTGTAGTATTTTTTATTATATATTTATGTTATATTTTTTAAATAAACAATTATATTTGTTCTACTCTATATTGAGCATTTTTTTAAGAATAGTAATTTTTGATTATTGAAATTTATTCCGTATAAACCAATTCTATACTTGTGTGTATATATATGTATATATATATATATATATATATATATATATATATATATATATATATATATATATATATATATATAGATATATATATATATATATATATAGAGAGAGAGAGAGAGAGAGAGAGAGAGAGAGAAAGAGAGAGAGAGTTAAATTCCGGGATCATTTCTGTGGACAGTTAAATTGGTATAAATGACAACTGGAAAATTTTGAAGGGCGAAGACGAAACGCGTCGGCAAAAAATGAAATTTTTTTCCACTTGTTATTTCACACACACACACACACAAACACACACACACACACACATATACATATATATATATATATATATATATATATATATATATATATATATATATATATATATATATATATAGTGCAATAAAAGGTGTGGTCTTCCGCATAGGGTAATAATGATATCTACTTTCACTTCATTTTTGCCACCCGATATTACAGTAGAAGGTTAATCGCCCACGTGTCCTTCCTCTTGATATATTCAATGTCATTTATGGACATTAAGAGAGATGCAATTTAATTTTCTCAAGTCTAAATTGCTATAGTTAGTAGAATATTTCCGAATCAGCATATATTGTGGTGTTCCGACTTTATTTATGTTGAGTACTTTTCCAGCAAAGAATATTTATTCATCACAGAAAAGTCATTAGGACGTCATTGATTTCGGAAGTGAATGGCGTTGAGTACTAGACATGAAAATGACTAGTCTGGAATGAAATGGAGATAATTTTATTCACGAAGAAAGTAATAATTCTTCTTAACACAAAGTACACTGATTTTTTTAATTTTAACCTCAAGTTGCGTAACCGCTTGTCACTAAACATACACATGTTGATGAATGTCCCTCACCGAAAACCTTTTAATGTTAATACGGACGGTATACTTTAAACTTTATAAGCATTAGTCGTTTGCCAGTGGTAATTTACAGCTCTTGAATATGATATTCAGTATCTTCAAACGCTATGTCAATAGGGTAATGTATTTTTTATCATTTCACCCAAACCAAGGCGATAACGCCACTGATACGTCAGGGTATAGTTAGAATGAAAAAAAAAATATCTTTAGTGAGGAGAAAGTAAAAAAATGACAGGGTTCAGGAAGACAGAAGATGGTGATTGATGATGTAACTTTTTAAGTGCGTCCGTAACAGGGATGCGAGTAGATTTATAAAAGTGCGAGATAGATTCTAGATTGTCTTGCACAATACAGTATATGAGAGAAGAATTAGTAAATAGAAGAGTACTAACGGATTAGTATGTTTTGCAGGGAAACTTTTTGATCTTTTATTCATGTGGACACATATCATCTAATGGAACAAAATTGACCATAAAATACGTTCATTCATGTATATGGATAAGCAAAACGTATTACTAATTCATTTCGTTCGAAGACGGAATTAAGTTTAATAATGCTTTTTCTAATGGAGTCTTATATGCAGAGTCGGTAATTAATGATAAAAAAAGAGTTACCGATGAAAGTTTATAATGAAAACTGAATTAAAAATTAAATTGTGAAACGCACAACCTACTAGGTACCAAGTGTTTTCAAATGCTAAAAACAGATCATACGGGATATGTTAAGTATCTCTGAATTTCCCTTTGTCTTGTGACCTGGATTATTTTCTGTCAGCTTTCTATTTACTTATCATCAACGGCGGCTGTCGTGCCAAACCGTTGTCGGTCTTCCTAATCAAAATGTCCACTTTGGAACCTAGCTAATTACTTGCGAAAATTATTGTCAGCTGTTGCAGCATATCCGAAAATAGCACATGTCACTTGTGTTGTTTATAAATCGTTTTTCTTTAGAGAAATAAAAAAAACAAATAAATATTTCACAATCACAACTCCCAAACGCTTTGTAAACAAAAACACATTAGTATGACACTTTTCTGAATAGGTTCACACACACACACACACACACACACACACACACACACACACACACACACACACATACATACATACATACATATATATATATATATATATATATATATATATATATATATATATATATATATATATATATATATATAAACCTATTCAGAAAAGTGTCATACATATATAGAGAGAGACAGACAGACAGAGAGACATAGACAGAGAGAGAGATGGAGAGAGAATGATAGATAATGAATTTGCATCAATTGTTAAATGAAATTATGTGCCAGACAACGCGTATTGAAAAGCGGTACAGACAATTTTGTTACCCAATATATATATATATATATATATATATATATATATATATATATATATATATATATATATATATATATATATATAGTGCGAGTGCTATTTGAGGACATATTGTTTAACGTTCAGTACACGCTCAGATCATTTACAATATATTTCCTTTTTATTTCAGATAACCCTGTCAGAGGAAGATGTTAACCCAAGAAGTGAAAAGACATGCAATCAATGTTGCTTTAGCTATAAAACATAGTGATTAAAAATCAGTAAATTTAACATGTTGCCTGAAGGTTCGGTTGGAGCTACAGGGATGTGATGGCAATATTTCCCCTGTTGGACAGAGAAAATTGCATTCACAGCGCTCTGATACCGTGAGAACACCGGAATTTATACGGAATGTTCAAAACATCATCGATTAGAATCCCGGAAGATCAATGAGATCCATCGGCAAAGAACCCCAGGTATCATAGTGGACGAAAAATCTTTGAGCAAGACCGGAAAACAAACAGACGGAATGACAGGTGGCTATGTGCATCTTCTGAAGTGCCCAGGGTGATACATACCAAATATCCGGCTACTGTGATGGTTTTAGGAGTTGTGAGCAGAGAAGTTCATGTCATACCACCTTACATTTTCCCACAAGGTGTTAGGGTCAATGCTGCAGGATACATTAATGTTCATGAAACAGTTATTAAGCCCTGGATAAATGAAGTATGCAATGGATGGCCATATGTCTTTAAAGAAGACACTGCACCTTCTCACAAACCATTGTATCCCAGAATTGGTTATCAGAGAAATTTTACGATCATGTGACGCACAACATGTGGCCCCCTAACTCACAATATTTAAATCCTATGGACTATTACGTGTGGAGCGTCGTTGAAAAGAGACTAATTAACATCCTCATAGTATCATAACTGCACTGAAGGACGCCATTGTCCAGGTGAAGTCCAAAATGAATAGGGACCACTTAATTGAAGCTTGTGGACGACTTCGAGCCTAAATAGAAACAGGTGGTCTCATAGAATAATTAGATAAAGAAGTATCATGAAGGATATGTGTCAATTTGACTTAAATATATACATTTTTTGCTAAGATATTTCTGTTTATTTAACAAACTAGAATGTTCCTCAAATAGCAATCGCGCCCGGTATATATATATATATATATATATATATATATATATATATATATATATATATATATATATATATATATATGAGAGAGAGAGGGAGAGATAGAGAGACAGAAATTTTGAAATAAGGGTGGTAGTAATGAACATTCAACAATGAATTCCCCAAGACAATATAAATGTTGTCAGAATAGTAGATAAATTTTCTATTTATAGAGACATTTTCGAAATTTAGATTTCACATCAATAAAAAAGAATGTTGTTTCATCGTATAAATGAGCACATGTGTCCAAATATTTATGGAAGATCTGCAGCATCAGAAAATGTTATCAAAGATTTCTACTTCTTCTTCATCTTCTTTGTTACATGCCCTTTCAGGACGTTTGCGATCATGACTCATCACATTTTGCTATCCTTTTTAGTTCTTAGTTTATATTTTATCTTTTTTTTGTTATACCTCCAATACTCATTTCTACCAACCATTTACATAATCCCGTTAGTTAGGTTATACGTTTGTTTCTTCTGTCCCTTCGAAAATATTTGCAGTAATTTCCAAACCCCTTTTCTCAGTTTTGAGTTCAATGTTCGCTTATATGATGTGCCTGGTCGCATCAATCTCTAAAAAAACAAAATTCTATACGGAAATATTAAGATTCTTTATGTCATTTACTTAATTCGGCGAAGTTTATTCACAGGGAAGTCGCTTATATCAAAACTGTATTATTTGTTTTATACATTAAATGTGCGGGTAGTGTAACGGATATCAACGATGAAAGTGCAAATTCTGCGTGAAATATTCCATTCTCTTTAGTACTAATGGCCTCGGTATTTGCAGAAATGCATCTACTAAAAGCTAAGTGGTAGAAACCTTTGTCTAGCCTTGGATTTCAGCAAGTTCACCGAAAGACATCTCATTTGAAACAATGGAAAATGCAAGAGAAAAACACTCCATTATAACTCTAAAAAATCATTGCTATTCATGATTTCGTGCATGCTATTTATATATAAAATGATGTACATAGGCCGATTTATACTAAATTGCAACAGATAAAGAGATCGATTATATATATAGGGAGACATTTTCTTTTAAGTTCTTTCAATTATCAAAATTAACATAGACTATCACCTTCCTAGATAAATTACGACTTTTCCATTTGTATATTATAAGTTTGATACAATATTGTTTCTCGAAGGTTTTTAAAACATAAGCAGTTTCAAAATGAGATACATTCACCAGTTATTACAAATCTAAAACACATTTTCGTTCACCTTATGAGTAAACAGCTGAAAAATAAAACAGTTAATCCATGTTATTTGACAGCAGAATTCTTTCATCTTCCAACATATATTTTATTTTATGTATCCCCTAGAAATTTGTAAAGAAAAAAAAGTTTTCCCATAGGATTTTGCAACTTCCTACTAACTCTCAAGCTCTTCGCGAGCGCAGCGGCTTTTTTACGTTAAAATCTAATTTACTTGCGTATATCTAGATAGACTAAATTTGCGCAATTATTCCAATGATTTTCCCTTTTAGATTTTTCGTAGTTTGTTATTTAATTATGTCGAGTTTGAACAAGAATAAGAAACTTGAGAAACTTTAATTTGATTATTGAGAGTGTGTTGCGAAAACATTGTATTTCTAAATGCCGATAAACTAAAAAAAAAGATTAAACACTCTTCTAATAACAATAATTTTATGCTAGTCAAATAATGAACCTGTATCGTTCAATTAAAATATAACAGTACATGGATCTTGCTTTCGCTACTCAACTAAACAGCAGATCATAGACTTTGTTTTCTTAATAATTTTAACCCGAGCAATGTGATAATGTAACTAAGAATAAAAGAATTACTGGAGGTGAATGAAAATGAAAAGATTTTGTTGAGGAGAAAAGACAATGAAAGAACATATTTCAGACTGAAAATGGCGATTGATGTTGCATTTAATTTCGTGGATTTTTTAGGTGGTCGAGATTCTAGAGATTGAAAAAGAGGCCTACAGACGAGAATTGGCATGTGAAAAAATAGACAAGAACTTAGGGTTAAATCTATCTATTTTATGAGTTAAAATATGAGACCTAATTTCCAATCCCGTAGAACGCTTACATTGATATAAAGGAGTTATGACGGACGACGCATTAAAACAACTTCCATGAAAATATTTATAGAAAACCCACGTAGAAACCACGTTCTGGTGTGTAATTTCATAAACTGGATGTTATTTCAGGCCATTCCTTGAATTGTGATGAGAAGATCTAAATATAAATCAGAGGCACAAGAGTAAATGTGGCAGCAATATTCAATGATGGGGCGACTGTTAGATTTGTAAATGTGAAAGATGGATTCTGAAGAGAAGAATTATCAGGTAGTACCCAATGAATTTTCTTACCAGCATACCTTGTCATTGATTCAGTGTAAAACGTGAAACCAAGCATGTAAGTTTGCTAATAGTTAACAAAATATATCAATATATATCAATATATATCAATATATAAATATTAAAGTGAACATAGAATTCAACACTTAGCGGCGACAGTCTGTTTCATGCTAGAGGCAATCGGTGGTCTGACGATTGCCTCTAAGTGTTGATTCTATGTTCACTTTTATATTTAAACATGCTCTGTCTTTGATATTGAGCACTTTATCCCATAAATATGGCACATCTTAAGACTATATTTCTTCCTATATCAATATATATGTTTATATATATATATATATATATATAAGTTTTTTTTTTATTTATATAGTATACCTCAATTACGAGATTAACTGTTTCCATGTTGAAATATATAAAATATTACTCTTAGAAATGTTTTATCGTGAAGGTAGACTTCATAAAGTTAAGCTTTGTGAAGTTAAATACTAACGCTCTTTTTGGCTTACAGCCCAACGATAATAATCTCGGGCGTCAAGATTTTTAATAACTGCCCCCTGACGACAATTACAGGGGGCGCATGTTTTAAACAATTCCTCTCTTCCTCGATGATTTTTCATAGAGAAAATACGTATTATATTCGTTCCCGCCGGCAATTAAATAACTTTTTTGAACTCTTCATAATTAGTTTCTCATTTTTCCTTTTGTAAAATGTCCTAATAATGTTAATATTTATTTATATGTTTATAAATTATTATTATAAATTTATTATATTAAATTCTATGTTTTATTTTTCGGTGGATTCACATGAGCTAAAAAAATTGTTTGCGAGTAAAATGTACCAAGTTAACAAAAAATTCATCAAATGTATTTATACCCGCAACACTATTTCATGTAGTGTTGCCAATTTCTATCCTAACATTTTTTAAGGAGGTCTAGAACAACAATATATTGATTATATCATTTGTTACCATTTTTGTTACATATTATATCTATATTAGTTGTTATTGCTGTTAGGCGTTTGAGAAGTGATATGCTTAATTTCAGATTGTAAATTTATTTGCCATTCTATAGTGTCAATTTATTCAACCTGATGAAGGAATGTCTTCTGTAAGACCAACAATTCATTCGCTTGAAACCATTTTAATCATACACAATTGACTGACAATTACCATATATATATATATATATATATATATATATATATATATATATATATATATATATATATAAACTAAATCAAAGGTCCTTTTCTGTCGTATACAATGAAATGTGTATGAAAGAAAGATTGCTGTCTAAATACACACAAACACACACCAACACACGTGTGTGTTTGTGTGTATTTAGGCAGCAATCCTTCTTTCATACACATTTTCTTGTATACGACAGAAAAGGAGGTTTGTTTTAGTTTCTATACAATTTCTCATGTGATCTAATAATTTTTATTTCTGTGTTGATGATAAATTATATAAAAATTGTCCATTTGGTCTTTTCGCCGCGCGCATTCGGCTATACATTTTGCCATTTTCAACGTTAAAATATGTTATCTGTTAACAAGAAATAAAATGTTGTGTGAATGTATTTATATAATGTTTTTATTTTCAAAACACGGCCAATATATTGTGCCCATGTTCATAGTTGATATTATTAAATGTTGGTTTTTATTTTATTAATAAGACTTCCGTTACTTTTAGCATTCGTGGCTTGTAGATCATGCCGTTATACTTGCGGTGTTAACACGTATGTTACACATACGGTCCGGTTGGTTTCCATGAATGTTTAAATGAGATCTAATTGAGCTATATTCAGATATCTGTAGTGTGAATCTTCGTGTCAAACATGTTGTAGTACGGCCTATATAATTATTTATGAATTTCGATTGATTCATTAACAGTTAATATATTCCAACCTTGAAAATGGTTAAATGTATAGCCGAAAGCGCTCGGATGAAAAGAACATTTGGGTGGTTTTTATATAATTTATCATCCGAAAACAAAAAAGAAAGATCACACCAGAAAATATATAAAAACTAAAACGAAACACCTTGACTGTCGTATTCAATGAAATATATATATATGTGGGTGTGTGTTTGTGTTTTTGTGTGTGTGTGTGTGTGTGTGTGTGTGTGTGTGTGTGTGTGTGTGTGTGTGTGTGTGTGTGTGTGTGTGTGTGTGTGTGTGTGTGTGTGTGTGTGTGTGTGTGTGTGTGTACTAGCGTAGCCTATTATTCAATTTCTTCATTTCTCACACCAGATTTATTATAACTAATTCATTACAGGATGCATCAGATGTCTAAGTATTACTAATTAATAATAAATAATTATTACTACCACACTGTGAAAATTTGTGAATGTTTCAGATAATGTGCTATCAATTGTCTCATTCCAATTACAAATTATAGTTTCTATTTTGTAATTTTTTTATCGAAACTCTTTGTAAAGATATCATAATATTCTTTTTTTTTTTCAATATAATTATTTTTCTATCTATGAATACCTATCTAAGTTCCACTCACACCATTACACTACTCTGGCTCCTGTCGGAGAAACATTTTTATTAGTAGCTTCGTTCCATCTCTGATTGAGGACGCGCATTATATAATATAGAAAGAGGTTAAACAGACTGACACTCTAATAGCCTCCTTTCAATTCTGATGGTGTTTGAAATTAATCGTTGACAATTCAGTAGAGTCAGAGCTTGGATGACCGTTTCTGATTTAAGGAAATTGAATGTCGACCGATGTAATCATATTTGCTGTCAGATCAAAATAACCTGTATAAAACTTCACATTCAATAAATATGTCATAGTCTAGAGTTGTTTGATGATATGGATGCCATCATTATATAGAATAAAATCCCAATATTCAGAGAAACGTGGGAATTTATTTAATAAAATTATCATTATAGCTTTGATTGTAATGTATACATTTCAAAGAGCAGATGAAGATCGTCTTTAATATATTTATTCAGGTAGAAGTCGAGGAGATACGCAAATTGCACATAGAATAGATTGTGTTAGCGATAGTCTCGCCCAACACTAAAAATTCCTTCAAAACCATAGCATTACTATAAAACTTTGAATCCTTTTCGTAACCTCGTTAGATCAAGACATTCAAGACAACTATGGCTAATTATCTACCAGCAATATACAACAGATTTCTAAGATCAATCTTTAAAAATGTGTTTAAACTACTTAACAAGGGTCATCCTTCTTTAAATCTTATGGATTAACGCTACAGAATGACAAATACGTAAGTGCAGCAGATAACAGAATCACCGTCATGAGACATCAGAAAACACGAACAAGTAAAATCCATAACACAAATAACTTGTTGATCGGTGAATTATTGTAGAATATTTCCTGATAAGAAAACGACTAATGTTACCGCTAATACATGAGATAACCTGTAAAGATGTAAAATTTAGGTAAGTGTTAGATAAAAAATTTAAAAACTTGAACATATATAATTCTTGCAGGAGAATAATAAATAAAGGTTAGAATCGCCCATGTCCTCGGACCTCTTAAATAACATAAATGGCATAGACTACAGTAAACGTTAACTTCCTAGAGATTTTTATATCCTATGTCAATCAAAACAACATTTAAATTAATGATGAGTCCTTCAAAACAAAAGATACTCTGGGTATGTTGATTTCAACTCGTACCAATTAAATGCGGAAATTTTGCATAGCCCTTAATGTCATAATATTGAAATATAGCGACGATTTCTAGTTCAGTTTCATATCCATTCGATCTACCTTAAATATGTCAATATGATGAGTTTGAAAGTACCTACGCACAGTACATATGTTGTAGATGGAAAACTCATGTAGCGAATAGCTCTGTCGTTAAGTGAAATATTTGAAGACCAGTGACACAGAAGTACGTCGCAGAAGATAAGCAATTATTTCTTAAAGAAAACATTCATATTTTGGAATATGGGTTAGCATCAGGCGATAACGCAATCTTCTTTGTTAATATGCATGGGGACATTTGAAAAGAATCGATAAAATTATATTTTTTAAATATATATTTATAAATATTATTTGAATGAAAATTTCATGTTCTATATTATTTAATGAGCAACTGTTACTGATCTATTTGTCCGATACTTTCACCCTTCATCATCAGTATCCGAACTAGAAATAGAAGGAATATTTCGATTGGTAAGGGGCTGGTTCCTCAAAATATGTGACAGTAAGTTGATTTCCTTAAATCATGTTTTCTGACCAATCGATAAGTAAATGTTTTAAACAATAAAGCAATTTTGGTTAGACAAATAAGAGAGGTGTACATTTTTCCTCACTGTTCTTTCCGTATTTATAAAGAATCAGAATCAATTTCTTTTTCCACCTCTCATTAAGAATACTATGTATATACGTTTAATGCCTGCGTTTTATGATGAAGATCTCATAGATATCAGATGTTCCGGATAAGAGAATACTTACTGCAAATCGCTAACATAACCAGTAGTGAATCCAAGATCCTGAAGCAACAATTTAGATGGGATCGTCTTGTATGAGAAAGCTTACATGCTGAAACAGGTGTTCTATGTTGAGTACGCGCGAGGCAAGTGTCATTAATGCAAGTAGTATGATACCGAGAAAAGTTTTCGGAAGCCATTTGTGCCAAGATGTTTAGGTTATTCCTTGTACTTAGTCGTGATAAGGTAAACGTGCAGAAAACTAACTTGTACACAGTGTAGAATGAATGCATCTCATCTGCAATTCTTCTGGGCCATTTAATACATTATCAACGACATGGGAATCGTACCTAAAATAATTATTTGTGTGTTATGTCTTAGATGTTATCTTGCTCACTCGGGTGTAAACTGGCACCATATATGTGGGTATGTACATTGACTGAAACGTCAAAGAACATACACTTCATGGTTTCAAGAATTCCATTAAAACATTTAATTTAACAATGTTTGTCCCTGAGTACAGGCAGAAACGCTAGTCGTTAGAAAGGCGATTGCATGATTAGTGATATAACTTACTTATCCATATGAAAGTGGAAAAATCTCTTTAGTGTGGGGTATAATATAACATTCTACACAGGATCTGCTGGTGTCTTCCCACACATACATGCATACATGGGGGTGATTAGAATAGTGATCAATTGAAGTACACTGTATGCGGTACTACAAACTGTATGACATTGTAGGGCCACTTGATGTGTGCAGATACCTAGATCGTCTAAGACAGCCTGTAAGACATGTTCTCATGGTCAGGCGTAGGAGCGGATCATGTTCTTCCACGATCCTTAGTTTGTGGTACCACGGATTCTTTCGCATCAATGTGACGATAAACAGCAGCAAAAGTTTGATCTCAGAGCTGCGTTCGGTCAGGAAATGCAACCTGATACAGTCAGGCAACATCGTGTACTTTACCATTCACGCGGCCGTAAATAATAATCATATCTGCCTGTTCAGGATATGAATATCCTGTCATTGTTAAACGGAATGCTTGTCAATTAACCCAAACGTTTCAGAGAGAGTAGCTACTAATGTATGCGAATGACAAATGTAACCTAGTCTAGATGGCAGCGCTGAGCCATTTACCGTAAACTTTCTTTAAACTTAAATAAACAAAAAGGATTTGCCGACATATATTTATACGGACTTTTGCTCTTATTATTATGATAATAATAAATATGTTGAAACAACACTCAAAAGCATAATAGGTAGAACTGTTAAACGCATTACTAATAATAAACATCGTATATTATAAAAAATAAAAGAGATGATTGTATCTCTGATACTAATAATAAACACAGTATATATACTGGTTTTCCTACAATCGCACATTTCTGTAGACTTATCTGTCAAGTTTATGATTTTAGTTTTATTAAACAAAATTTCTTAGAAAAAGTACAGAATATTAGACAGATGTTAGTTGATAACACAACAATACACCCAGTTGCACACAGTAAAAATAATATTCATATACTGGAGGCAATCTACATTGAAACAAAACAAACTGAACTGAAAAAAATTATATTTCAAACTAGTCAAAACACATTGTAATGCATCTAGACTTATATCTCTGTTGTTAATATTTCGTTCTCTCTCGGGGTAGAAAGTCATAGAATCGCATCAGGAATTTAGGAACTGCGCCTCCTATTCCATGACAGTTATCTTCGCATAACAATCTTCTATGACGTCAGAATATAAAATCATTTTGATGGCGAATATCTTTGTTTAATTGTCCATATAACTGTTGAAGGGTTATGTGTGCCGAAAATTTTGATCAACGAAGGTTTGATAAAAAACCCAAATGTTTTAAAATTTTTGTCTTTGTTTTCACCCAAAATTTAAGCAACTATACGAAGTTTAGAAAGATTCATGATCAAATATAATATACATACATTGTGTGTTACGTTTAACAATATATATATATATATATATATATATATATATATATATATATATATATATATATATATATATATATATATATATATATATATATATATATATACCCAAGTATAGGATTGGTATATACGGAATAAATTTCAATAACCAACAATTATTATTCTTAAAAGAGTGCTGAATACAGAGTGGAATATATATATATATATATATATATATATATATATATATATATATATATATATATATATATATATATATCGGGTGTAAGATATACATTTTCCAAATCGTGTAACAGCAAATTTGTCCAATTCTTAGATTAATGTTTGAAACAATGTATCTTACAAATGATTAAAAATAACTTGCTGGAATTCCCCGAGGTTTTTATAACACAATTAGTATCTACTTTCAGCAATAAGAATAAATAATCACTCTCGAAGCATAAACGAAAATGACATGATCATCATCAATTAGTCATAGCTAAGGAGTGGAAACTCATGAAGGATTTAAATGAAGAAGAAGGACGAAATCAAAAATATACTAAAAACAAACGAAATGATTAAGAGCCGACGAAAATCTAAAACCTTGAAACACAAATTAACCTCATCTAATTTTAACCAACACACAATACGTGTGGGGATGCAACAAAAAGATGTTGACATTGTGCCATCACTATAGACGCAAACTCCTACACTTTGGAAACCCTACAACGACGTTCGCAATAAATAAAAATCTTAAATTGCATATAGAATAATATGCACTCAAATCCACAAATGGTTAAAAAGTCATATATAAGTAAAAGCCAAGCACTAAACAGTAGAGTTTCCCTTCATAAAAGCAACATCAAATTACCAGAGAACAGAAACTCTTTGTATCACAACACGTCTACACATCTACAAATGTAATCAAGGTAAATTTAAAATGTATGCCAATATACAAATCAGAAAATTATTCTTGCCTACAAATACAAGAAAAAAACTTCGCAAACAAATTTAGACCAGCACTAAACAGATCGTAACCCCCTCACACATAAACACATATCATAACCATGCGCGGATATCTAGGGAGAAAACATGTTTATCCTCCTCACACCCACACACACGAAACTTACACAACATAGGAAGAGTGTGTATGTGTTTATTTCTCTCTCACCCCAATCTCTCTCTCTCTCTCTCTCTCTCTCTCTCTCTCTCTCTATATATATATATATATATATATATATATATATATATATATGTGTGTGTGTGTGTGTGTGTGTGTGTGTGTGTGTGTGTGTGTGTATGTATTATGCTTGTATATAATGATGCCCCGTTTTAAGACAGTATGTATAGAGAGGGAATATGCATACGCATAGTAGCAGAAACAAGCACACACACGCAATACACAAAAATGGAAATAGATCTAAGAAAATACAGAGGTTTCAAAAAGTTAAGAAGGAAAATGTCCTTTTTCGGACCAATTCCAATTACTTTGTTAACACTTAAGCAGAAAAACACTTTTGCGCCTATTACAAGACATAAGGAATACTACACAAAAAGAATGGTTAGAAATATCCACATCTTGGGGAATATCGCGAGACTAGAAACACGTGTAGCAAAATTATGGAAAGTAATATATATATATATATATATATATATATATATATATATATATATATATATATATATATATATAATCCTCATGATATCTAAAAACGGTTGCGGTTCCTCCCTTCTTTTAAATATGTATATATATTTATAATAGCATCATCAACATACAAAAATGGCTAAAATAATTGAAGACTTATTAATAAAAACAAACCAACACTTAACAATATTCACTTTGAACATAAATATAATATCTTGACCGTGTTTTGAAACAAAAAAAATGAAACATTTTATAAAACATACATATAACAAACTATTTCTTATTCTATCAGTTGAAATATAATCCTTGAAAATGGCTAAATGTATAGCCGAAAGCGCTCGGATAAAAAGAACATTCGGACAGTTTTTATATAATTTATCATCTGAAAAGAAAAACATTATTAGATTGCAAGGGAAATTATATAAAAAAATAAATAAAAGCACATTTTTAGACGTTTTTAATGAAATGTGCATGAAAGAAGCACTGCTACCTAAATACACAAATATATATATATATATATATATATATATATATATATATATATGTGTGTGTGTGTGTGTGTGTGTGTGTGTGTGTGTGTGTGTGTGTGTGTATAATCCACATGATATCTAAAAAAAGGTTGCTGTTCCTCTCTTCTTTTAAATATATATATATATATATATATATATATATATATATATATATATATATATAGAGAGAGAGAGAGAGAGAGAGAGAGAGAGAAAGAGATAGCTTATATAATACTTATGTTACCATGATTTATTTGATATATAAGACATTATTGAAAAACACATTAAGAATGTAATGTCACTTATTTTCAATCGATATATTTTTCATGCCCTCTGCAAATGAATTCTGTTTGCTATTTGAGGGAGGTATCGCAGCAATATTTAATACTTAAATTCTTTAGGCCGTACATTTAATTTCATTTGATCAATCACCGTTAATACAAAAGCTTAAATGAATCCATAAATACAGCAATATAAGTAAAATCTCCAGTAAATTGTTTACATTCTTCACCTCAGAGCTTTGCAAAGGAAATACTTTCTGATAGAATAACTACACTTGTAACCGACTGAAAAAGAAATATTATTGATTATCTGATTTCGATTTTCTGGCAGCATAGTTTACTGTAGATTCGATCATTTATTCTACAGTGTATTCAATGAGTCACGATTGAACTCAGACATCTGGGCCTACGGCTATAAATAACAAATGGACACGCAGTTTCTAAATTTCGGTTTAGCATCAGCCTCTTTATCTATAGAAAAATACAATCGGTACAGCAATCAAATCCGAGCTAATGATGCCAGTGATTCTTGCGAAAACAGAATTTAGCCCTTGGTGAACCAGATTCTGGTCTGTGCACCTTACCATCGGCTGCTAATGGGTTCTGATTAAAGTATATAGATCGTCGTTTAAATCTTCAGTTAGGAAATGGAAAACAAATTTACGTGGTAATTACCAGGCAGATTGAGAGTCAGCCTGCAGGCGAGTTTTGAAACAACGACTATTTCAAGTCTCTCTTTTCTGAAAGTCGTCTTCCATCTTTGACTCTGGAATTTTCCTTTTGAAATAGAATTGTATGTGTTAATCCCCCCTCTTGATGAACCTCTTTCATTTATCGCTGTTTTTAAGATGATTAATTTTATGTTTGCTTTTAAAAATGAGGTATAGTCAATGTATTTTGACGATTTTCACTATTCTTTTCATGATGATTGTAATAGCTGTTATCGGCACTATGTTTTCAGTCGTTTTAAATGTTAACTTGTAAATTGTTTATTCTGATATACTGTAACTGTAATGTCGTTTCTGATTCGTTTCTACTAAATCTGAATATTATTTAGCTTGTTGATCCAGGAATTGACCACTGGATGAGGGATGTACTTACCAGCTCAACTTTCCGAGATGTATATTTTGGCGACTTTAAATTGATGTATTATGGCTTAACCCTATTCCCCTGGAGCATTCATTCATCTTGTTTTATTATTTTAGTTTTTTCTTAATAATGGAAATGATGAATCGTCATACACTTTTATTTATTAGATAAAATTTTCGAAGAATTGTCCGAATATATGTATTAAGTCAGAGTATATTTTGTTAATAAATAATATATTTCAACGCTCATTTTGGTTGAATTTGATAATTGTTCAGTGAAACTTTCCTCTAAGGTACGTAGATCTTATCATTCTACACTTACTAGATTGGCTACAATATAATCTTAGTTCCTGTTCTTTTATAGCTTCCACTCCTTACTAGTGTTTTCTTTTTTCCATTTTTTAAATCCATTCACACTCATCTTTGAGGCTTGCCTTGATTAAGGGGAAATGATTAGATAAAATTATCATTATTCGAATTACGCTATTTAAAATGCTTAGAGCGATGATGCGGGTTTTGATGTTGTCGGTTTCAGGTTTCTCATAGAAAATGTAAAATAATTGAAAAGGAGAGGATATAGAAAAATGTACGTTTATTCTCAACAGAAATTATATCTCAAAATGAATTATTCTCCATTGTGAAAATGGTCATTTAATGATATACCTTACATAGACAAAATCTAATAACAATATTAAGACCCTTTCATTCAATGTACTTCATTTACAACCAGAAGATTATATATGCCATTAATGTGCTAATCGCCGAAAAATAGGGTGTATATTTAAAGTTTTTTACACACACACACACACACGCATATATATATATATATATATATATATATACTATAGATACATATACATATACATATATATATATATATATATATATATATATATAAAGATAGATAGATAGATAGATAGATTGATTGATAGTTAGATAGATAGATAGATAGATAGATAGATAGATAGATAGATAGATAAATAGATAAAAAGATAGATAAAATGAGAACAAATTCAGTTTAATTCCGCTGTACGTAACATTAAATTTAAAAGTGGGCTCAGTACAGAGTAGAGCAAAATATTAAATATTTATTCATTTTAGGATATTAAGAACGTTAAAATATATAAATATATATATATATAAATTGCATTATGTTTCAATACCATAAATATGTCCCTCGGGCGATAATAAAGTACTGGCGAATCAAAGAATTCACAAATAACTTGAGGGCGTGAAGACATTGATCTATAATTTTCGAAAGGTATTCTCTACGATTCGCTATGTGAGACGTTAACCATTATTTCACCCACACACAAGTTTTTAAATTGAACCCAACCCAAGCAGGACAGTAAAGTCACTAGGACACAAGGGATTAATGTGTCTAGAAGAATTAGAAAACAGAGACATCATGAACAACCCCCACAGTGCAGTTTCTACAATCCACCATTTGAAGAAGTCTTTGAGAGTAGAAATATAAAGGCCATTTTACAAGATGCAAATTAATCTTCAGCAGTAAATATCGTAAGGCCAAATTGGAAAATTGCAAGGCAGTATAGAGATGGGCGACAAACGTTCTGGAAGAAATCTTTATGGACTGATGAAAATACGATTTATCTCTACGAAAGTGAGGAAATTGTCAAAGTGTGGAGAAAGGAAGAATCTACTTATGATCCAAGCTACACAAGCTCATCTGTGAAGCATGGTGGAGGCAGTATTTTGAATTGGATTGCATGGCTGCTTCTGGAACAGGTCCATTCATATTTATTGACCCTATGACTTGTAAACAGCAAAATTCATTCGGAAGTCTACTGAGAAATGCATCCAAATTAATCGTGAGGATGTTTATAAAGCAGCAGGAGAATGAAACAGGTCATGCTGCCAACACAACCAATGGCATCATCAGGGTAAAATTGTAAGTTTTGACTGGACAAGTAAATCACCTGACATTAAATAAATAGAGCATGCATTTAATCTCTTGAAGAGGAGACTGAATGAAGAGACTCCCCAAAACAAAACAAAAATGTAAGAGACTGCGTTAAAAGTCTGGAAGAGCATCACTAATGAAAAATACAACAATTGATCTCAATGGATAGCAGAATTAATGAAGTTGTGTTGCAAGCAGGGGTTATGCAACAAAATATTACATGATATTTACTTTAAAACAATTTGTTACTTTACATTTTCTCACGTAAAACAGTGGTGCTCTGATACAAAGTTGGTGTGTCCTTAGCTATTTAACACATCTAAAGGTAATTAATCGAAAATAAAATTTGAAATAACGAAATTTTGACTCATTCATCTTTTGATCATAAACACAATTATCTTCAGGAAACAACAAAAAATGAAAAACTGGCCTTGGTGTTTCAATAATATTTTCGAAGGATACTGTAATACATATATATATATATATATATATATATATATATATATATATATATATATATATATATATATATATATATATATATATAATATTAGTAGTAGTAGTAATTTTATAAGTATAAGTAACTACACTCGTTTCGGAAAACCTTCGGTTTCTTGATTTGCGAATAATCGAATCAATATCGAAGGAAAAGCAGGTATAAAAAAAGAAAGGGCCGAGAACACGAAAGCCTGTCGAAAACAAACGTTCAGCATGTAGGTCCAAAGCCCAAAGAAAAAACTCCGATAAGATTGCGTAACTAACTAAATAAAGTGCTTAATACAGTAAGTAGAGAAAACCTAGGTAAACCTAGAGAGCCAGACAAACCTTCCAAGGTTTCACCTAAGCGGATCGTCAGGGAAGGCTGGCTTAGTTGAAACATTGGTAGGTTTGTCTGGCTCTCTTGGTCTAACTATATATATATATATATATATATATATGTGTGTGTGTGTGTGTGTGTGTGTGTGTGTGTGTGTGTGTGTGTGTGATGTCAACGAATACACGTAGCCACTTTTGTAATGTCAAAAAATACTCGTTGTCACTTTCATAATGTTCGTTGTAGTAGAGACTTTATAATCACAGATATATCTATAATAATACCTTTGAACAATGCTGGTGGTGAGACGCCTTCGATTAACACTCGCCCTAATAGTACTTACTCGATAATACTCGCTCGAAAAGCAACCGCCAAATAGTGATCAGTGTATTGATCCGTATAGTGAACTGTATAGAGAAATATTATAGTGAATAGTATAGAGAAATAAGATAGGGTATAGTATAGATAATGGGGTTTCGTATAGTAAAAGAGGATAGCGTAGAAATCGTGATCAATTAGACGCCACGCTTATTCTCATATATACGTTTCTTCAAAATTGGATCGTCTCTGTTTGCTCTCTGGTGATCTGTGTTCAAACTCCAGTGTCGACAGCGACACATTATTCCTATAATACACACACACACACACACACACACACACACACACACACACACACACATATATATATATATATATATATATATATATATATATATATATATGTCTTGACTACTGGAAAAAAGTCTCATTGAAACCAAATTTCATTAAGCCGTGGCGAGGATCCCTAAATGAAGTTGTAGCATTGGCGATCAAATTTGTTATTTCGTCATTGCATTTGCATTCATTTTATTTCACAGTCTTCAGATTCTTCCCCTCAGTCTCTATAGGAGTGTGTGGGAATTGATGAACTTGTGGTGGTTGTCATGCACACCGAATCTGCTTTGGACAAGGCGCCGGCTTGTGGATTATCTCTTTTATATTTATGCTAATGGTAATGCCAAATGTTTTTCATGCAATAGAGAAATGGTTGACGAGATATCGGGCTTCGTTTAGGGATGTTGTCACGAGTGTAGCATCATCAGCAAACAGTAGATCAGGAATCACGCGAGTTCGAAGTATTGTTTTAGATTTGAACCTCTGATAGTTGAAAACGCCTGCGAAGGTTGGAAAAATGTATTTTAATACCAGTATCAATTTCAACATAGGCTTATTTCAGCATTACTTTAACCAAGAGTGTAAATAGAACTGGGCCTATGACACAACCTTCTTTCGTTCCACTTGTGACATTAATAGACTCAGATCAATCCTCATCAAATACAACAACAGCTTTCATTTCCTCGTGAAAGTAGATTAGAACCATCAACGATTTGTCTGTGATTCCAAGCTTTTTAAACACTTACCAGAGTCATTCACGATTTACAGTTTCTAAGACTTTAGTAAGATCGGCAAACACCATATGCGACTCTTGCCTTTTTTCATGGAATATTCGGCTAAATGATGAAGTGGGAAATCATTTAATATTACCACGACCAGAGGTGAAGCCACAATGTGATTTCGGGTAAATCGCATTGATGACGTGCATGATAATCCTGTTTAGAATCTGTCTAGCTAACATTTTACAAGCAATTGACAGCAAAGATTGGGAGTGTAATGGCAGTCTGAAAATAGTGTTGGTCACAACAAGTTCATGTTCCGCACAGGGACCCATTAGGAGTTGACCGTTGGCGTTACAGTTCCCGATACCGTGGTGGCCAATTATTCCCTCAAACAGACGATGCGGCTTTATCTTCATCAGGTTAGGTCAAAATCGGGACGTATAGTGCAATCAGGGTGATGTGTCTGCCCCGCATTATGGGAATGTGAACAGTCATTAATGACTTATATATATGCGCGGCTCCTCGGGGGCCTTCCCCTTCCAGGAGATGGTATAACCTGTTCCAGCTTCCCTGATTTTGCCCTGCTCGGACAGTCTAGTCTCGCTGAGGGCCGCCACATCTATGTTGAATCGGGCAAGCTCCTTGCAAACGAGGGCAGTGCGTCTTTCCGGGCGAGTAGCCTTCGCCACGTCTTGGAGGGTGCGGATGTTCCAAGCACCAAGGGTAAGAATATTTTTATTGTTTAAACTTTTTGCATTGTTGGGACCGCAGTAGAGGGGTGTTTGCCCCACCTTTTCTAGGGGTTTCCTGCGGTGGTCCTCAATAGGCCAGCGCAGTCATGGGTCCAGCTGCCGAACTCAGGTGTCACGGCAATGTCACGAGAGAGCGACCACCTCTGACCCGCCGCCTGTGTGCAGTCGCGGGGTGGAGGCTTCCAGCGTTCTAGGCCAGCCCCTGTTGCTCGCGGTGCTATCGCCACAGGACTTGGGTGGTGATGATGGAGGTGAAAGGATGAAGATAGATGAAAGAAAAGAAACGGCAGAATGCCAGTCGCTGAGGATATTGTTTTAGTTGGTCGTGGCTGCGCGACGGCCACGCACACACACTTGGCCAGCATCGCTTCCACCGCGGCTCAAGAGAAACGAGACAGGGGACCTCCATGATGCTGGTTGCATCGCGCTGCCGGGTTCTCCCGCCTTATCGCCTGTCCGACAGGCGTTGCCTTCCTCCGCCATCGCTACTAAGCTCCGCCGTTGAGGTCTCGTTGGTTTTATATAGGAGTTTTCCTTCACCTAGGATTTGCCTCAAAGAAGCAGAACCTGCAAAGCAGAACCTGCAAAGCAGGACCTGCAAAGCAGAAGGAAGTGGACTGATTATACCACCCGTCTATTCGGTCACTTGGATGCATTTCGTGAGAAACAGAGGGGACCACAAAAAGGTAGCAAGCAGGCAGTTAGGAGGCAGAAGTTATGGGATGCTTAAGTCTAGCTTAGCCTGAGACGCATTCACTCCGATCACCCCTCCATAATTAATATATTACAGATTTAACTTAGCTTTCTACGAAAATATTTATTAAAATTGGGGAATAATATAAACTTTTTTCAATAGAACATTTCCAGTTTATGCCGAAGATATTTCTCAAAAAACTAATATATTAGTAAATATCCAAAGGTGATTGGCGTTTATAAGTCTAGCCAGGTAATACGATTGTATAGGCAATTTTTCATTCACATCCACTTGTAATTGCAGCCGTTATTTTATAATCAAATTCATTGTAAGAAAATCGACATTAGTCGCCACGTTTTGCTAGATTCCTATTCTGATCAAGTATTCACTTGAAGACAAGACATTGAAAATCCTCTTTTATTTCATCTAGTTCGGATCTTACATTGAAATCTATCGAATCTAAAGATTACTAAAATCATTACCATAATATAATTCTTCTTCTATCTGGCTTTATAGCCGCAATGCCTATTTGAATAGCAGACGTTTAGGTGATACGCCAAGGCTTGTTAACCCAATTCTTGTCAGTTTTGCACATTGGATATTCTATATTAAAGATTCCCTCTATTAACTCTATCGTATATAATTGAATGCTAGAGGGAACAATTCAGTTGTAAACTGTCTGCGGTGATTTGTGCCTGCAAATTTTGAATTTAGTCAGTTGCATCTGCAAGAACTTTGTCTATCTCATTACCATCTTTCATGATCAAAATCTGTTGTTCCACTTTGAAATTAATAAACTCCGTCAAATTTAACTTTGCTTGAACGTCTAATCTTTTCCTTTCTTAAATAAAGTTCGTGTGGAGTAGAGATACGACTTATAATCTGTGTTCTTTAAATTGATAATATCAATTGAGACCAAAGTTTTATAACAGAAGTTTTTCGTTAAATTTCTATAATAGAAGTTTTTCGATCAAGTTTTTCGATAAATACTGTAATGACAAGATCACAGTACATAACAATGCAGCCAAACCAATTATGTGATCATTTCGCCATGATTCAATCTATTCAACATTTTCGTATATTTATATTTTATTCTGTTTTATATTTTATTCAAAGTAAGTTGATGCTAGTGCAAATTTATTAAAATATCTAAAATCAAAGCCATTTTCATAGCAACTGAAATGCGAAATAATTGTATATATCACTGCAGGTATAGTAACACTGAACTGATGTTTTTACAGCAAAGAACGTACTACAAGAACAGGAAAAAGATTTAATTTCCAGTAAATTAAGAGAAAAAAAACCTGTTCAGATTGAGACCTGACTGCTTATCACGAATTCAACTAAAGTTTTCAAAAACTATGTATATATATATATATATATATATATATATATATATATATATATATATATATATATATGTATATATATATATATATATATATATATATATATATATATACATACATATATATATACATATATATATATTTATATTTATATATATTTATATATATATTTATATATATATATATCTGTATATATATATATATATATTTTTGTATATATGTATATTTATTTATATATATATTTATGTATATATATATATATATGTTTATGTATATATATATATATTTATGTATATATATATATATATGTATATATATATATTTATTTATATTTATGTATGTATATATATATATACATATATACATATATATATATATATATATAATGTGGCGTTAGTGGTTTGGGAGAATATATACATATAATGAAGCATGAGAGTTTATTTTTCAACTTTCATATTCATCGATATCGTAGACACTAAACGAGACTTCCCTTGTCAGTTCACTCACATAAAATAAATATTTCGTAACGGAATCAAGTAATTTTTATTTTTATAGTATTAAAGTATTTTATATCAATACTCTTTAGACTTATTCTTCTTCAAGTTTTTATCTTAGCACAAGTTTTATTAATGTGACACACTTGGTTTTGTTTCTTACTCTGCGTATATATTTAAACCAATCGCTGAAATGCGATGTGAAATTACTTTACGCTTATCTAAGTTGTATGGAATTGGCTTAAAAAGTGTTGTGCGTTAAGATTTAAGGGGAAAATTGGATTTATTTTTATTTTAATTTTCGAACAAAATCACTAGAAAAGAAAACAAGAATTAAAACTTATGTGATAAATATACACTGGCGTGCAGAGGCAATGAGCTACCTTGTGATTTCCTTAATTTTAATAACTTGACAAAATACTTCCTACAAAATTCAAAATTAAAGTAAATTACATATGTATCTCGAAGAGAAGATGATGATATAAGATGTTGTCTTTCGGCATTACTTCAAACTGGTGTCTAGTAAGGAAACTCCCATGAACACTAGAAATTTGTTAATGGTTACTACAGAAAAGAAACCTATATTTCTCAAAAATTGATTTTAGAGAATGATTATATAAATTTCAGTTGACAGTATAACCTGCTATCATCGTTACGATTTAAATATGGGATATTTTCCTGTCAGCAAAAGAATCTCTGGTCATTCAGGGCTGTAATGCAAATGTTCGCTTTCACATTGACCCAGTACGATGATAGATACAGACGTAAACATATTGTGAAACTTGAAAGTAAGCCACGCAAAATTAAATCACCAGAGAAATCAGGATTATCTACCTTTATTTAGAAAGCAGATTACACAGAAGAAATTCATATATTTATGGAAGCTAAATGCTGTAATCATTACTTAATATGAATCTCATTGACATGAATTTAGAGTACAACTCGACTTTTTTTTGGAGTAAGACAACAGTTTTTTCTTTTCTTTCTTTCTGGATTGCTTTGATATATGAATTAAATAATCTTAAATCTTCTGCTAATACTTTTGTTAATATTATACACCTGATGTTTATTTAAATATTTCCAGATTAGTTTGATAATGTTAAAATCAGAGCTTTGTAAGATTGCAATGTTTTCATAAGCGAGGTTTGTAATAAACGATGTATGATATGGAAATTCATTATGTTGTAATATTTCATCTGATCTCTGTAATAGATGGTACTTTATAAAAATAATATACCTTTCGCTACTCGGCATTCAATCGATATTTACCAACTTTTTTGTACCATTGCTTTTGATGTAGCCCGAAATGATTAAACATCTACCATCATATCTTTCTTCTTCGTCATATATTTTGTGGTGTACGAATTGGAATGCGGACGAACCTTTTGTCCCTAATTTTCATAGGTGATCTTCCTAATGTAATTTTTCTATGTACATTATCTAGTATGAAGACACAAGTATTTACTCTTGTTTTAATAGTAATTCTGATCGTTTCCAAAAGAACAATTTTTGCTGATGATAAAAACTGCCTCCAATCTGTCGTTAACTGGTGCAGTAAATGGCTTATTAGTTTTAATGCATCCAACACAAAACTGCGTTCTTATAATTATTTGAGAGAATGCTATTTCATCGAATACGCCAGGCTAATGCTAACCTACAGGAAAGTGAATCGTGGCATCTTGTCAGGCTAACATCTTCCGCTGACATCCAATGGAAACATGATATCTAATCAAATTCTAGGTCTGTCGACAGGAAGGATGTTTTTGCGTGTTGTGCTAGACATTTTTATTGTCAGAATCTATCTTATAAATTGATGACGCTACCATTCATCATTGCAATGAATATTGCTACCACATACCTGGCTAGACTTATAAACGTGTTGAGTCTTGACTCAATGTTGAATCTCGCCTAATGCATGGAATAATAATGCAACACAAAATGTACTTAGAACAAGAATGTATTATAACAAGAAAGTGTACACAATAAGTACATATAGTATTTCTGTATATTTCTGGGAAGACGTTCCTGGAGAATGTGTTGACTAGTCGCAGTCAATTATAGTCTCTAGTTTGATCTCGTGATTCCTCTCCCTCGTCTTCCGGTACCAACCATTATTTATATAGTTGGTAGTCACCTATGCAGATTAGGTGGATCCCACCACAACAAAACGCCAATCACCTTTGGATATTTACTAATATATTAGTTTTTTGAGAAATATCTTCGGCATAAACTGAAAATGTTCTATTGAAAAAAGTTTATATTATTCCCAAATTTTAATAAATATTTTCGTAGAAACCTAAGTTAACTCTGTAATATATTAAGTATGGAGGGGTGATCGGAGTGCATGAGTCTCAGGCTAAGCTAGACTTAAGCATCCCATAACTTCTGCCTCCTAACTGCCTGCTTGCTACCTTCCTGTGGTCCCCTCTGTTTCTCACGAAATGCATCCAAGTGACCGAATGGACTGGTGGTATAATCATTCCCCCTCCTTCTGCTTTGCAGGTTCTGCTTGCAGGTTCTGCTTGCAGGTTCTGCTTTGCAGGTTCTGCTTCTGGTACTTCTGCTATGTATTTAGAGATTGTAGATAAAATACAAGGAATAATCTGCAATGTTATTGATCCTTATCTGGCATTTAGACTTTTATCATATTCCCACGGCCATAAAGTAGCTTCCTGTTGTCTTTTCTATAAACATGTACATGGTAATTCCTCTGATGAACGTTCCACTTCGGTAACAGGACTTCATGTACTAGATTTGCACGAAGGCTTCATCGCTTTACAGTGTAATTTACAAATAGCCTTCTACAAGTAATGGGGCCTTATCACCTGAGGTCTTCGCATAATTATCACAATCTCCCTTCCGTTTCTTAAGATACAACTCCTCATTTATCACTATCAAATTTCACGTGGATTTGTCCCCAAACCTGATAAATGATTGAAATCTTCCTTTCAAATTACATTTAATCTTCAGATAGTAAAAAATCAAACTGTTTGTTACAGCAAGGTATGTTTGCGTGATGCGATTTCTTGCACGATAATTTGCGCCCAATAATTTGCGCGAGGTATTGATATTTGATTGGAGCATTTCCATTGAGAATCAAGCAGACTGTGTATCAAAATTAATGTTGTTTCATTATCAAGTGAGTTACCACTAAAAGAACATGTGCAATTTTGAGTAGCAGGGCTATTGAATATTTGATCGCATCTTACGCCTGGTGAAGCGGGCCGACGCCAAATCTCCGTTAAGTTAGGCTGAGACCTTGAGCAAGATTTAACAATCCGTCCGCATGTCAGGAATACAGGGAAAACAGTGTAACAAAACGTGAATTGGAGTTGTTGTGAGCTGTCTATATCAGACTGTCTGTTTAGCACAGCTGCTTTAGGCATTTCGATGAGTTCTCCAGCAGAAGCATCGGTTGGGGACACATACTAGTTAAAATGCCACTGCAGGTCATTTGACTAATGCCTCCATTGTAATGTTTTGGTTTTCCATGGGATCACTTGCTATTGAAACCAGAGAGCGTAGTTGTATGTACGAGACGAGAGTTTGGCAATATAATCAGGCCCAGACGAGTACGACGGCAATCGATTGTGATGTATGCGCATGAATGATACTCCTATCTATTGCTTCAGGTATAAAAATATGCATTCAGCTTTTGAAATTTTCAAATATTTCGATACTTTCGGGAGAATAATAAATATAATAGAATTATAAAAATCAAACATATTATATTGTCATGACGTTGTCAAAAGTGAACAGCTTTATGTAAGACAGGAAATGACTTTCATTTATAAATTTTCTAGCAATACCTTTAGAAACATACATGAAATACAACAAATCGTTTCGTCTAATAAGAAAGTAAAAGCTAATCTCTGACTAAGTATTCCATTAAAATTAATAATATGATAATAAGTGACCAAAGTATTAGCAAGTGATTTTGGATTATTAGTTCATATATCAAAACAATCCAGATAGACAGAAAAGAAAAATTGTTGTCTTACACCAAAAACATTTCGAGTTGAACTGTAATTCGTGTCAATGAGATTCAAACTAAGTAATGATTACAACATTTAGCTTCCATAAATATATGAATTGCTTCTGTGTCATCTGAACAGTCGATTCGGGACGTTGATGATCAGTACTCTCTAAAACGTCCTGTTTCTTCAGCTCTAAGCAAACTTTCTATTTCATTCCTTTATTGTCCTCACACTGCCATCTTATCGATGCATGAAAACCCATTTGCTAGGTCACACAGTTTCCCTTTGATCTACTCACCTTGAGTATGTTACATTCTCATATATATGTCCTGTGGGTGTTAATTTCTGTAAACAGTTTCTTCCCTTTAAGTGTCACAGAAATATTCTCTTTATGATTTGAAATATGTTAAATTTCGTTCTCATCGTCTTTAAAACGTCCTCACTTCAGTTCAGTTCCCAGTATTTTCATGTGTATATCTGCCATTGAACCTCAATGCCTCTATCTGATAATAAAAACCACGTAACTTGATGAGTCCCACAGCGGCAAGAACTGAAATAGGTAGCACTTGTAAGTCGAAGAGTATATAATGACATCTTCATTATGTTTAAATTCCACATTACTTTTAAAAAAATGGTTACGAACGAATCTACGCTTATTTCTGGGAAGTGCTGCTGAGAATGTTATTTTTCTGGAAAAATTATTTTAATAGAAATACTTTATAAATTTTAGTCAGACAATAGTAATAGCTGTTCGGCTAATGACAGTAGAGTATTTCCATTTAAGAAAACGGCTAATATTTTCCTTATCTTTTGTAAATCCTCATATGACTCTTCCAAATTATTCTTCATCTGCACGGAAATCTTCCAGAATTCATGCCCCATATCTATAATAATATGTAATCGGATTTCGTCAAACATTTATATGTGTCTGGTGACATGTTCTTAAGTCTTAATATATTGCTTAGATTCAAGAAAGCATCTTCGCTTTTAATTCACAGTTCCCATCGTCTGTTACATGACTAACAAGTTAAATTTATGCGTTTAGTTGATTCCGCCGCTTCTGGCTGCCTACGTTACTGACGACCATACAGTGTGACTTGTTACTCTTAATATTTAGTCCTTATTTACTCTTTAGATTTGTTTACATTATCTAAAAGTTGCTGCAGTAATCCATTTGTGTCTGTTTTCTTCTAAATACTCATGGGCATACCATGCCATCTCTGCTGCAAATAATGCGTATCAATATCTAATGTAAATAGATAATTTTTTCTGGTTACCACATTAATTTGAAAAATATATTATTTACAAACTGAGATATCATTACGAATAAATCAAAATTTATTTTCAATTAACTTTTGATGTTTGGTCAAAATTTGCTGCGTGTCTTCGACTGAGAAGTTTTCATCACCCCCTTCCTATTTACTAACCTTCTCTCTGTAAGGAGAAAGACAACTCTGTTTATTTTTTTTAAAGACACATGTAATGGCAGATATTATCAAAACATAAGAAAATGTTATTATCAAATTTTTCAAAACACACTTTTACATCAAAGGAAATCCACAGGTTTTCTGATGCTGTGATAAACAACAAATGTTATTTTCTACTATTTTTTAACTTTTGCTCTTAAAAAGATAATGTCGATTCCACATACGAACTGGTATTTGTCAAATTGGAATATTTTTCACCGTCTGCGTACGTACTTGAAGTGTGTATTTATAAAATATAATAAAAAAATAATATTTTTTATAAGTATTAAAAAGTAAGCATGTTGATTATTTATCAGTCCGACCATTGTTTGTAAATGCTCCGGTATATGGATTATGTGCAGTAACTATCGACGACATAAATCACGTGATATGCGTACAAAATTATGAGAAGACATGTCGTCGCTCAACAAAACAAATATCGCTGATGCGAGAAGTACTGATGATAAGAGTTTAACATATAACAGTGAATTAGAACGTTTAAAATATTCGTCTTAGCACAATATTTCAGCACGATTTTATTGATCGTTCTTTAGACACTTACCATTATTCCAAGAACTACAATGCATGATGTGTCATGTTTGAAGTTGTATAAAACTTTTGTGGGTTTCAATGTGTGACAGATAAATATGCACGATAAAATTAATTTCAATTCTCCTTCTTTTTCAATGTACTATTTTCCATTTGGAGTTTAGCGATCATGGCTCTCCATAATTTACTCTCCTTTGTAGCGTTTACTAAATTTTTTCTTTTTGTTGTTTCTACTAAACTGTGTTCCGCTATCCATTTACTCAAGCTCGTTACGTATGTTATGGGTTGTTTTGTTTTTCTCTCTCCCTCTTGAGATTTATTCGTCCCCGTGGAAGAATCATGGCGTATCCTAGGAGTACTAACTGACCATATCCTGGATTTCCAAAATTACACGCCCAACTGATCTGGGTTTAAAATCGTATTCATTCTTCGACAGGAAAGAGCTGAGAGACACGTTCCGTTAAGTAAAATATATTGAACTACAGAAAATTCACCAGCAGTTATAAAGAACGTTTAAAAATCTTGGAATATTCTCTCTAGTTAACCAACATGTTTCCAGAACTGAAAATGTAATTGCAAACTTCGGATTCATTCAATATAGGTGCTGTTTCTAATTGAATAAAACAAATATTCAACAATTATATAAACTTAAGGGTTTATATCATCATATTTTCAGGAAAATTTTCTCAGTGATACCCTTGTGACAATATTACAGCAGGGATAATTTCACGAACAAGAATTAAAAGTCTTCCTCTGATAGCGGGAATTTTGAAAATAGGTCGTTGGTAAATATTTGCCATGATTACTTTGTTGAATAGTGTCGATCCCATATTTATTTGATTCAGTTTTTACACACCAGCTACACGACACATATCAAAGTACCGCGAAATGTCAATGGGAATAACTACTAAATTATTGGCATAGGTTTATAAATCATACGTCAGTAATTAAGACATGATTATACACGATTCCCCTGATATTGGAGTAAAAATATTTATTGCTCTAAAATATATAGAACAATGTTTTAAAACAGTTTTCTTCTATCTGAGTTAGACTGTGACGTCAGGCAAGTTAGGTAACTCAATGTACTTTTGAGGAAATACAGGTTGTTTCAGAAAAAATATGTCAATTCGGAAAAACCTGACCAAATGTTGTTCAAATAATCTTTTCACATGTTTAGAAACAACTTAAAAGTCTATGTTTAATGTTTCAAGAAGTTTATTTTTCAGGTATAGAATGCTATTTAGTTGGAAAAAAGTTGTTCTGTAAGTTAGAATATACCATAAAATAGTGAAACAAAATCTTGAAACGCGCATTTGTGAGCAGATTCGATACAACTGCATCACCTGCAATGCAGATTTGAACATGACACAAAATGTTTAAAGAAGAAGTCTGCATGTGCAAGGCAAAAGGAACTGGACGACCACTAGCATCGGAAGAGATGGTGGAGCAGCACCGGAAGAATATTTGCGAACCCCGGTATGTCCATAAGAAAAATGGAAACCCACCTTCCACCAACGACACTTCCGCGTGTCATAAGGAAACGCCTGCAAATAACAATCTACATGTTGCAGCAGGCTCAAGCTTTACGGACAGACGAGAAGCAAAAGCGCAAGTAAGTCTGTGTAGATAAATATGTGAAGTTTCAATATGAATTTAAATAACATCAGCGATGAGGCCATATTTCATACGAATGGCAACGAAATCAAGCATAATGTTCGCATTTGAGGCGAAGAAAAATCCTAGCTGAGCATACCAGATACTGAGAAAAGTGCACGTGCTCTGCGCCATCTCAAGAAATAATCCCCATAGCTGTTTTCCATTGGTGGGTGATGTGATCGGCCCTGTTTACCTGCAAATAAACAAATCATGGATTGATGTTCAGATAACTGGAAATACTTCAAATGAACATTTCATTTTCAATACATTGTGTATCCAATGCACAGGAAGATCACTGTGCGAGCTTATCTCATTGATAATCTGCGAGGTATATCGACTGGGGGTGATAATGAAGAAGACAAGGTGCTTTGAAAATGGCCGCTATATTCACCTGACCAGATAAATTGCGATTTTTTCAATGGGGCTAAGTAAATGAACTGGGATATGTCCAACCAATTTTATAGAAGCCTAGAGGAAATTAAGAAGAGAAGCACTGTCGATCTTTAGACAGTTACCTAAGATAGCTGCACTGTGTTTGACAGGAGCTAGGCTGCCGATTTGACAAGTGCTGTGTCAGTATCTATGCAGATATTGCAAAAACTTGTGAAATGAAGATCACATACATCAATATATCAAATTTGTCACACATTATGAAATGGACAAAGTCCGACAATTATTTAAAGAAATTTCTATGTTTAACATTTTTTTATAGATACAAATATTTAAGTAAATACTCTGTTTATAATAAACAGTATTAAATAACATTTACCGGCCTGAATGTCCGAGAGATTTTCATAGAAATTATTCGTCCTCCGAGAAGATTCGAACCTGTATCCTATCCGGAACAGTTATATAGCCTGACGTGCCTTAACCGATTCGGCCACTGAGGAAATAATTTAAATAATTGTCGGACTTTGTTCATTTCCTAATGTGCGACGTCATTTGTTAACATTTGATACGCCATGAGCAGTTATGAATGTACGTGAGAGATTCGTGGAAGATTGAAGTTTATAAGGAATAAATTCGACCTTGCCAATCGAACAATACTCACAGGCCGGTTAGGGAACGTCAGGCTATATGACGGTTCCGTACAGGATACAGGTTCGAATCCTCTCGGTGGACGAATATTTTCTATGAAAATTTCTCGGACATTCAGACCGGTAAATGTTATTTAATACTGTTTATTATAAACAGAGCATTTACTTAAATACTTGTATCTATATAAAGAATGTTAAACATAAAAATATCTTTAAATAATTGTCGGACTTTGTATATTTCATAATATATATATATATATATATATATATATATATATATATATATATATATATATATATATATATATATATATATATATGTGTGTATATATATATATATGTGTGTGTGTGTGTGTGTGTGTGTGTATGTGTGTGTTTGTGTGTGTGTATGTCTGTATATTGAAAGCATGTTTTCATTGAGGCAATAATAATTTAAACAAGTTTCATCCACTTATTTTTAACAGAATCCGTTCATCTCCTAGAATAAGCTGTCTGGTTTTCTCATTGGTTGACTTTTCATTTGAATGACATGTCTAACATTTTTAATCTTTTATAACAACATATTTGTCTACATTCGCAATATAGAAATATTATTGTCGAAAATACATTCATACTTCCTAATATACATAATAAAAATAACATAAAATCGTTCAAGATATCCATATTAAAATATGGATATCCACATTAACAAAATTAGTTATGAATACTACACAAATGTTCTAAAATGTTTTCAATAGATAGACTAAATATCAAGATCTATAGTAATAGTTTCTCATACTATGTTTCTTTATTTTTAAAAAAAATATTCACACATCATAATTATTTACCTACCCTAGAATTTAATATACACCGCATGGAACAACTACTAGCGGTGATCATTCCACAAGTAAAATTATAACTTTCTGATGCAGACAGAATTTTTTGTCTAATGAACACTATATTTCTTTATTAAAAACACACTCTGAGAATGACATTTTGCTAATATAAAAAGTATTAAACTATATGTAACGGTACATTCTTCCCTTCTTTTAATACCGACACTAGAAAACTCATCCGAAAATACGAACGGATCCTGTTGAAAATAATCAGGCAAAACCTGTCTAAACTATTAAAAAACTTGCCTATATATATATATATATATATATATATATATATATATATATATATATATATATATATATATATATATATATATATATAATTAATAAGGGAATGGTTAGAAAAGTGGGAGGAAAATGTGTTTTTACTTTTTCCAATCCCAGAGCAAATTCTTCAAAGAAACGAATGAACATTTGTCAGATTTATGGAACGATTACATCGGAGAACACTTACAAGACGAAAGAGAAAAAACTGTAATACGCAATATATATGAAAGGACGGAAAATATTAACGTTTGACATGATAATCACAGGTCAAAATGAACGGAATCATCAAGATCAGATAGGAGTGTAATTGATATACTGACAGATTAGATGATTTGTAGATTAACAAATACAAAAATAATGAATAAAATAGAGCACTGTGTATATATAATAGAATATTTTTTTATAGATTATGAAAAAGATTTTGATAAAGTACGAAACAGTCGTTTAAGATGCTAGGGTGATTGAATTATTTGAGAAATATATAAGAATAAACAGTAAACTGTGCTGGAACAAGCGTATTGCATACAAAAAGAAAACGAATTCACCAAATCCCCATAGATAGAAATTTACGTAAAACAAGGCCGTGTCTTCTCAGCGGAATTACAGTGATTTGATCCTGGGAGAATTAGAAATCCTTCTCGGATTTTTTATTAACACAATAATAACAATAACAAATATAAAGGTGTCATAGTATTTAAATCAGAAAGAGAGGGTTACTTACAGGGACTCTTAGAAAATGTAGTAAATGAAAATGAGAAGAAAGGACTAGCCATCAATTATAAGATGACAGAATCTATGGTTGTCACTGAGAGCAACAAATCAAGAAACAAACTATATATGAAACATATCAGAATTAAGTATGTGCGAAATTGTAATTATGGAGGTAGTGTTTAAAGAATAGGTAGAAATGTGTCGGCGGAGTCTGAAGAGGTTATGGCATAGCGAATCATATTTTCCAAGAGCTAAACAAAGTATACAGAAACAGAGAATATGTGAGTGAGTGAGTGAGTACTGTACAATCTCAAAGATAAATGAGCGACTTGATGCAAAAGAAATGCAGTTCTAGAAAAGATTGCTGAGTATACCATGATATATATAGAGATGGGAAACGAGGACGTTTTAAGTAAAATGGAAACAAAGAGTAAATTCATTCTTAGAATTATAATTAAATAATTGAAATATAATAATAAAATTGATATAATGTCTGACAGAATATATGGCGGTTTTGACAATTACAAGGCATACCAAATGCAAGAATGATGAAGGAGAATGAGGAATAACTTACTTACCCGACACTTATAAATGGCTGCCCAAATAGGGACTCGGAGGTATGTACAAATAGACGAAACTTACTTAAAGATAGAAAAGCCATGGAATTGTGTACAGCCATGCCTACACGACACATTGAAAAAGTCATTTACCAACAAATTAAGTCACTGTCTCTCTTTTCCCTATATACTACGTTTTTGACCTGAAAAAGTTACTATTTTCTACACATTGACACAGTATATGTTACTGAATAGTTACTATTTAGCCCATTTACTATGTATATAATGTTGATAAGTTAGTAATTTTCCCGATTCTCCAAATATTTAGCGCTGAAAAGTTAATTCTCATTATTCAGCACCACTAAAAAACTGAAAATGTACAGTTGTTCCCCCATTCACCATTTATATAGTGTTGATATGTTACTGTTTTCCACCAATAGAGTGCTGAAAAAGTTACATTTTCTCCCATTGACAGTATATCTAGTTTAACGGCAAAATTGTCCAAATCGTGTAATGGCAAAATTAACCATCCCCCAAAAATGTTTAATATTTACAAAATCACTACACTTATTTTCTTTTTTTACAGCTTTTTAGATAGGATGTTTAGCCATCTTGACACCAGTTTTCGTAAAAATCACTGAATAACACTTTCAGTTATTCAGGCAAAAACAGGGCTGGTTAAAATAGTTTGTTTCAGCCCACTCTTCTAAATCGAGTAATGGTGAGATGCACAAGATCTTTCAAGCGTTCAGTAATGGTGCCACCATTCATACTCTGGCTTCCAACTTCAAAGACCTTTGGTAAGTTAGAGAGGAATTTCACCCATGAAAGTCCAAAGAGCAATGAAAAAATATATGAAAATGAAACCGTAATTGAAACCTGTCTGGACAGAAAGTTTAAATGTTAAAGAGGGAAATATCGTCATGTTGGAAAATCTTTGGTATTTTTTTAAATTTTTCATCACAGGCAATATATATACATTCAGGCCGGTAAATGTTATTTAATACTGTTTATTATAAAACAGAGCATTTACTTAAATACTTGTATCTACAAAAAGAATGTTAAACATTAAAATGTCTTTAAGTAATATATATATATATATATATATATATATATATATATATATATATATATATATATATATATATATATACAGTGCGAAGACGTTAGTAAATTTACCCCATTCACCACATGCTGAAAATTACTATTTACCTCAAATGTTACAGTTGCCAGGTGATGAAATAATATACACTATGCTGCCAGTGATAATCTACGTTTCTACCCACTGAAAACATTTTAAAGCATTTCACCTCAAGCTAGGTGGAAGTGCCACTCGTACGCAAGGCGCTACAGAGAGTGTAAGGGAAAAGTCAGTGCATATTTGGTGGTTTGATGAAAGGATAAAAAAGGAACGGAGGGGGATAAAAAAAAAGGCATCGGGGATTAAATCAACAGAATATGTCGACTGGCATGACATAATTTTCTGAAGAAAAATGGTTATCAGGGAAATAAGAGGAAGGGAGTTCCAATGTCTGGAAGCGTGAAAGAAGAAGCTGTTGAAGTGGCGGTTTCATTTAACATTTTCGACAGTAAAACGGTGGGACCGAGATGCCAAACTGGTAGCCATCTTAAATTCATGCAGTCTGGACACCAGTGAAAATAGTTCATCAGAGCAGACCCTATGCAAATATTTATAGAACGTACAGATAGAAGCCACATTATGTCGGGAAGAACGTGATCCCAAGTCAGGACTGATCACATTGCATATCCGTCTTTGGATTTTGTCCAGAACCTAAAAATGAACAGCGGGGGCACCAAACCATGGTCTGTCTTTTTGCTCTCTTTCTATTTTTCTCTCGCATGTGGGCGTCAAACTCGTCTACCTAGTTGACATTTTATAGAGCGTTAGTAAAAAATATTTATCAAATGAAAATCTGATGTAACAAAACTTCTATATTTCCTGCAGAACTAAAGAAGCAAGCCTCCGAAAATAAACTATAAAGATGGGTCACATTTCTATTGTTTTAATAAAGTGAGCCTTCAAATATATACGCTACACTTTGTTCAAGTTGAAGACGATATTCTTTGCAAAATATTGCAGGATCAAATCACATCAAAATTATATATATTTTCACTGTTGAATTATTAAATAAAAAATGAAATAACAATATAGATTAAGTAACTTTTAGAAAGAAGTCATTCTAAAATTATTTTCTATAAATTCAAATCTTAAATATCCAGTATTCGTTAGAAATGTCCCGTAGCTTGCAATATACATCGGACTCATTTTGATTTGAGTTTAGTTTTTGAGTGATATCGATACTTTTTCTAAATATTTTATTCCCTTTCATTTTCATTATCAGCATTCTTCAAAATAACTCTAGGACTTGGATTATTGCCAAGCGGCTATAACATCTGAAGTATTGCAACTACTATTTATACTGAAAAAAAGACACACGTATATATGCTTTTGGCGTAAACACGATCTCTCGTATAATAATACAGTTGCGGCCAAAATGTTCAGAACGGCATTGTTTTCGCCAGAAAAGTAGGTATAATTTTTTATCAAAGTTGTTTTATATTCTATAATTTTCACAGACAATAAATACGATATTCTTTTGCTTTTGTCTGAGTTTTTGCTGTAATTTGAGAGGAAAATACAAAAGTTATGGATGATTTAGTGATTTACTGCAAAACCCATGGCGGCCAAAATGATCGGAACGGTTGCTTTTACTCCGTGTTTTAGTATATTTAACCGGCGAACGCTAATTTGTTAATTTTTTTCATGTGACGCTTCGTTTACTAAACATTAGTAAGAATATCTGCAGTGTACTTTGTTAATATAATGCCACTTACTCCGTTACCAATTCGTCAGTAGATTATTAAGCTTCGAAAGAAGGATAATTTAAGTATTGGGTCTATTGCAAAGATTGTTAACAAGTCAAAAAGTGTTGTTCACGATATTCATAAGTTCTACGATGATTGTAGTTCGTGTGAAGAAAGAAAGTCAACAGGTAGGTCAAGAAAAACGACCAAGAGAGAAGATCGTGCTATTTTAAAGTTGGTTAAAAAGGACAGATTTAACACTGCTGCTGCCGTTTCTTGGGAAATGAGCATTGTACTGAAGAAAACTTTATCTCGAAAAACTGTCTCGTCGTTTAGTTGAACATGACCTACAAGCAAGAGCACCTGGAGTGAAGCCACTGATCAGCTCCATGAAACAAAAACTGTCGTCTTACCTTTGCAACCGAACATGTGTTGTGGTCTCAAGGAAAATGGCAAACGTTGCATTTCAGTGATGAATCTAATTTTATGTTATTTGGCTCAGATGGGAAAAGGTACGTTCGTCGAAAAGTAGGTGAAGAATTGTCGCCTAAATGCCTTAAGACTAGTGTTAAATTCGGTGGAGGATGTGTCATGGTTTGGGGGATGATATCTGGAGATGGTGTGGGCCCTTTGGTGCGATTACATGGAAAGGTAAATGCAGGAGTTTATAAACAACCTGTAAAAGATCATGTCTTGCCTGTGCTGAGAAATTCATCTAAGCGACCGCCCATATTCATGCAGGACAATGTCCCATGTCACAAGGCTAAGGTGGTCATGAACTTCCTCAAGGCTGAAAAGGTTATTGTTATGGATTGGTCTGCTCAAAGCCCAGATCTCAATCCTATTGAAAATGTGTGGGATATTCTAGGAGAAAGTTCGAAAGCCAGAACCGAGCAATTATGGAATGCCCTTCAGGAAGAATGGAATAAGATAACACAGCAAGAAATTGAAAATTTAATTTCCTCATGCATTTGAAGATGTCAAAGTGTGATTGAAGCTAAAGTGCTTCACACTAAAATATTAAATAATTCCATTTTTTTAAAATAATTCCGTTTTTTATTATTTTTTTTCAACCTTTCTGATGATTTTGACCGTCATGGGTTTTGCATTAAATCACTAAATCATCCATAACTTTTGTATTATCCTCGCCAAATCTCAGACAATAACAATTCATATCGTATTTATTGTTTGTGAAAATGAGAGAAAATAAAACAACTTTGCTAAATATTTATACCTCTTTTTCTGACGAAACAATGCCGTTCTGAACATTTTGGTTGCAACTGTATACATAAAGCATAAAAGTATATTCTTTCAACATACACATACAAATAAAAATTATATTTAATATTAGGATCGTAAAGGAGTAGACGATATTTCATGCTTTCATTAGATGTTTCCTTATTATTCCACATTATATTGGAATATTTCCACATAGATATTAACATTAAATCTGTGGAAGTATTTTTAAATATCCTTTCCGAACATTTATCATTCGATATCTGAAAAATGACCAATGAACAAAATATTCAACATGTTTATTGTAAACTTGATGCCACACTATCTTTGTTTACTTATAACAAAGGAAAAATTATTTGCTAAGATAAAAACAACGCGGGCATACACACCAACGCAGACACATATGTGAGGGTATATGCATCTAATATTTCAGATAAAATTAAATTATATCTGTAACAGTACTGGCATATATATATATATATATATATATATATATATATATATATATATATATATATAGTTTACTTAAAACAAATAAAAAATCATTTGCTAAAAGAAACACACACGCACGCACGCGCGCACAAACAAACACACATATGTGTGCATGTATGTGCGTGTAAAACTTCTGATAAAATTAAATTATATCTGTAAAATGACAGTTATTCATATATATATATATATATATATATATATATATATATATATATATATATATATATATATGCTCTTCAAAAACTTAATTTCGGTTCAGCTCACTGGGGAAGGAAGTGTGGATTTGTAATCAGTGACTGATATAGCAAGACTCTTCGGTAAAGCGAATTTAGTCCTGTCGGTCACTGTGAGCTTATCTAAAAATAAATACTCTAAAATACACCTTCATCCCTGGCGCCGGTGGATTAGTGGTAGAATTTCCGATTGACGCCAATTCAGTCGGGTTTCGATAATAAGTAGAGGCAATCGGACGTCTAAACACATTGATGAGCTGTGATACAGCAAAACAGTCTGTCTGTAGATGACGATAATATATATATATATATATATATATATATATATATATATATATATATATATATATCAATATGGGTAAAAGTTTCTCACTTAGCTGATTTAGGTTACTTTCAGAATCACGATTCCAGAGTTTCGTAAATAATATGTCTGTCCACACTTCACAGGGTATCTGCAATTTACTCTTTGTATCTTTCCTTTTTTTTTCTATTTCTTCCCTTATGATTGGTCGTAATTCTTTTACATTTTTTTAGTTCGCGTGTGCGCTATATATATATATATATATATATATATATATATATATATATATATATATATATATATATATTCACCATGTATAATGATAAAAGTTATTTGGTGTCGCCGTCAGTTATTCTTGGTTGCATATTTTTGTCAATTGCCTCCGAAGTATTTAGCGGAAAATTATATATAACTATATAATATATTTGTTTCGCTTTTTTATTCACACATTTATTTCTGTCTCATTCATCCTTTTTCTGTTTTTCTCTGATATTATTTTAGGTCTGTATTTAATTTGTCTTTTTATTCGTTCACTGATATCTTGTCCATTCCATAAGACTTTGACGCCATTAGTAGCTATGTTTCAAAGAACCATATCTCCCCTTTATCCAGCAAAATAAAATATTATATAGTGGGTAGATATAACAGATGTGTCGTACATTTCAAACTTTACCTTTCGAAAATGATCGACAAATGCTTCATCTGTATTAATTTTAAAATTTCGTAAAGATTATACTGATGTTTGATTCAATGTACAGATAAGTATTTATACAGTCATTTGCAAATGTTTAACACCACATATCTGTTACAATTTTATTTTTATTTTGTGCAAAACTGTTTAACTTACGGCGTTGCATGATAATAAACCTATTTGTTATTTCATCATTCATTATTCATTCGTGATGGATGGTTAAAGATATTTATGTTTGCAAAAGTATCTAACATTGTGATGGTAATTCTGTATGTAATTAGACTTATAAAATGTGCAAACAATTATCACATTCACATACACGAGTGACCCAAATTTTGACTCTACTCGACAATGGTTTTTCGCAATGTGAAATTAATGTGAAATATGTTCTAGCACAACTGTTGTGCTCAGTGCTTTCGTGGTGGATATAAAAAAATAAGATTATTCAGCAACAAGGGGGGACGTGAATGTTTACGAAAAAAAACAATGCTAAAATGACCATTTCATGAAGAATATTGCTGTTTGATAAGTAAAACTTTAATCTCAGAATATAGTCACTAGCCTGCTTGAAAATGGTAAATATTGTATTTCGATGACATTTTCAAATCGTCTTAGATTTGAGTTTAGTCGGAGATCATTAAACCCTCTCGTAAAATACAGCTAACTGCAACGCTGAAATCAAATAATTTGGCTAGATGCACCTTGGCACATGAAGACTGGAGGAAATAACGCTTTCAGTTGTATCTTCTCTGCAACTGTTCATAAATGAAATATTAGAAGAAGCTTTCTTAAGATATTGGATGAAAAGTATAGAGATCAGATTATGGGTGATCCACCAATCACATAGATTTACAAAACTGGGGTAAGTGGACACTCCTTCTTGCTCCATAGAATAACATTGAATCGTGTATGGTAGTTGAAGCAACTACAGTATAATTGGTAATGCATATGCACATTCAGAATTCAGCACTATTGTGTTTAATGTTACCGGTCAAAGGAAGATTAGAATGATTAGAAAAGGATCAACGTGACAGAACTGAATTGTTTGGGGAGCAGAATATAACTGAAAACAAATGAAAACTTATGGCAAATTGTCAAACAGTTATTCCGGAAAAAAGCAAACTTCAATTAATAAAGTCCCGAAAAATACTATTAAATAAGACATCCCAAGAGTTACTTCCCTTGACTTACAGATAAATAGTCAGGATGGCATGGCGCATCGTAGAAGAAATTAAAAGCGAAGGTAAAACAAAATGCTGGTCAAAGGAATATTTGGCTTGAAATTAAAAAAGATATATTTTAATGAACACCGTTGTCTTTTTAATATAAGAGAGCAAATAAAAAGGTGACTTTACATTTGGAGAGTGAATATGATTGTTAGTAGTTTGATGAAAAGCAAAGACAACGCCTTTGGTTAAAAAGTGAGTTAGGATTCAAGTCGCGAGGTTGGATGAACTATCTGTATTTAAGCAGTCGAAAATTCGCTCGTCTTATTTATTGAAACAAATCCGTGAAAATAGCAATAACGTTTTGACATTAAGATGCAAAACTTAACACAAAAGTTGGTGACACGCACTTTTAATTTGTCCCATTAAATCATCGTGACCGAGGGTTTGAGTGTGCTGGCCTTGTTCAAATTGTTGATAATTCCGTATATTCTGACAGCATGGTTTCATTAAGACATGCCTCATTGATTAATTTAGACAAGTTTTGTCTACTTATTTTGATTAGGATATTCTCCATATTCATGGGCAAGCTACTAAGTATCCTTGTTAAAGGAAAAGAGAAAATTACCATATTGATACATAATCATTTATCTTGAGTACTTTAAGCATTAATACGATGTTATTTTCTGAGGCAAAATTAATGTCTTCATTTGAAAGTAAATTTTTCTAACTGTGAATTGAAAAGCGTTAAGATAATGTAAAGTACGATTTAAATTCATCGATGTCAGGTGAGATAAGTTTTGAAATGAATATACTCTTTTAAAAACAGAAACAAAAACTATTAGTTCAAATCTACATATTTTAAATTATCTACTAATTAAATTTTAAAACATTTGTGCTACATTCATAATTAAATTCATGAAGTATTGTTTTTAAAATGTTTCATATATGTAGATTGAAAAATTTTGAGTTTATGTTTATTATTTTCATGGAAATGTATAGATATATATTCAAGTAGAATTTTCTTACATTGCAAATTTTACAGGCTTGCTATTGAAAATGTTGTGATATGATTGATGAATCATTCAAAGGAAAACTTAAATGTCGAGACAAAATATTAGTATTATGATTTTCATATATATTTATATATATATATTTCATATATTTATATAGATATTATTATTTATGTATTATATATATATATAGGTATGTATATGTATATATATATATATATATATATATATATATATATGTGTGTGTGTGTGTGTGTGTGTGTGTGTGTGTGTGTGTGTGTGTGTGTGTTTATATATGTATATATAGACATATATATATAATTCCATTATCTCTAATGAACTCTAATATTTTTTTTATTATTGATTTATCTTTTAGTCCGGTTCACCAACCTTTATTCTTACTATTGGGAAATTGTTTATTAAATATGTATTTCTTTGATTTGTATTTATTATTATTATTATTATTATTATTATTATTATTATTATTATTTCTTTATTTGCCTTATTTATTTGCTCTATTTATTTACATATTTATATGTTTCTATTTTATTTTATCATATATTTTTATTTTTAATTAATCGATATGTATTATTTTTATTATTACATTAATATTTTTTATCCCGGAATATTTTATTATTGATATCACTACGTTTATTTAAATTATTAATATCAATATGAATTTTAAATATATTACTAATGTATGGATTTTTATTGAAAAATAGAGTTGCACTCTTGATATTCATACGATTTTTATTATTCATCCATTTGTTTACAATTAGGGTATCTAATTTTTATTTCTGTATTTCACCCCTTATTTTCATTCCTATATGCTTATGCGAGCTGTCTATTTGTGCGACCAGTGTCTGATATTATGTATATTTTTCATCATATATATATATATATATATATATATATATATATATACAGACATAACAGAATTGAATAGACATCAAGATAAATTTTATTTCTGATTCTTTTTAATAACCAAGATAAATTAACTTAGATTATTTGATTAAAATTGCAGATAACAATACTGGAACATGCCACGAACCAACGGAACATCAGACATAGATAAATTTCAGTGAGGACGTATCGAGGGCCAACATGAAGGTGGTCTTATTCAAAGAAAAATATCTTAAAATCTTTCAATACCCCTTTCTACGGTTAATAGAATGATCGTAGAATTCAGCCCAGAGGGAAAGAAGTGCACAAAACCTTATCCAGGCCGCCCTGGGCCCTCTGAAAGAACCATGCGTCTTGTCGAAAGAAATGTTGAACAGGATCCACGTTGCAAGGCTTCTGACATAGCAATACAAGTTGATGTCAGTCCGAGAACAGCTGTCAGGTATCTTCACAAGCTGGGCTACTATGGCAGAGCTGCGAGAAGGAAACCAATTCTCCGTCCAGCCAATATAAAAGGCAAAAAGGATTGGGCTCATAAGATGGTGGAGAGACTTGTGACCTTTTGGACCACTGTCATTTTCTCTGAGGAGTCAAGATTCGCATTATTTTCCGACAGTGGAAGAGTATGGGTATGGAGACTCTGTAGTCAAAGTTTGATTGAGTGTGAAGGAAACATTAATTCAAACAAATATGTTTCTATATTAAAGAAATGGCTCCTTCCAATATTCTCAAGTAGTAGAATGAGCAAAGTTGACTCCCTATTTATGGAAGATGTAGCTCCATGTCACACTGCTGAAGCAACGAAACATTGGTTGAGACAAATTGGGATCAATAAACTTCCATGGCCAAGTCAGTCCCCGGATATTAACTCCATTGAACACCTTTGGGGCATATTAGATCGAAAACTCCGCAAAAAGAACAGGAAGCCATCTTCTAAGCCCGAACTTTTAGGATTATTGCGTGAAACATGGGAAGATGATAT
>OZ038475.1:132196182-132198682 GCA_964036315.1 Acanthosepion esculentum | reverse complement strand
TGCATCTGCATTTTGTATTACATAAATATAAGTTACATTTTTAAGAATGGATTCAAAAAAGTATGGCTACGTAATATTTTAGGTGTGTGTTTATAGAAGGCACAGTAGAGTCATGGATTGAGGAATTGGAGATCCTAGTTCGAAATCCAGTCGGATCCATTATATTAACCTACGTGCTAATAGGCTTAGGAAAAATATGAAACCCCTTCTTCTCCGCGTAGCTATGGATAAATAACAGGGCAGTCTGGGTTCTTTGATGCAACTCCTCTAGGGGAAAATATCTCTGGAATCAAAACTCTATTTGGCCTTGGCTTAACACTTACTATAAAGCTAAATAAAATATCGTTCGCATTGGTTCAATGTTCCCCATTACGGTCGAATGGATGGATGTTTATAGTTAATAATAGTGTTACAATTAAGATTTCAAAGAATTTCCTTCTAAAAATTATATTCTTTTTGGCCTTAGTGGTATCAAAGTTATGTCCATGAACGTTTCTATTCAATACGTAGTGGACAATGGATAGCGGCTCGGATCCAGGAATCGGGGAAACGAGTTCGCATTCCAATCGAATGTATTACATTCAGTTACGTGCTAATACTTTTAGTATGAAAGGTATGAATTCTCTTTTTCTCCCCCCAGCTATGAGTAAATAGCGGGTTCTATAGACTTGAATAGCAAATGGTCTACCGCAGAAAGAAATGGCAAAATACTGCCTCTCAGCCATGTATTGAAAGATACATGATCGCCTAAGCGTGTACCACGCATGGCACATAACTGACTGATATCTCACACACGTAGAGATTTTTGCATTGTAGAGATTTATTTAATAAATTATGGCATTTAAATTGGTGTTGGCTTTATTTGTCTTTCTAATTATATAACCGATTTCTCTGGAGGTAGTGATAACGATCCTAGTATTTGGGATGACTAATTTGTTTTCGAGTTCAGTAGAAAGCACATTGGAGAGTAGAGTAATGAAACGTGTTTAATATTTGTTAGAAGCATTATTAGTGGTGTTTGTTTTGGGCCCTGTTTTTTTTCTATTGAGACAGTGTCATAATTCAAAGTCTGGAAAAAATAAGCGTAATTTTTAATTATGAAATTTTGAGTCTTCAGCATGTTTTGATTTACTTTTCAACCACCTGATGAAAATTCAGGAACGTTTGCAAATTTAAAAACATTGATGAACCAGTGGTATGATTAATTTTTCATATGAACACGTACGACAAAATAAATCCTATATTGCCTTGATAAAGTTCCTCAAAGAAGGACAGACTTCGGCTAAGTATAAATTTAATTTTTCCTCTTGTCACTTGCTTTAATTTTGGTCCTTTAGAGATAGACTCTGAAAATTATATATATATATATATATATATATATATATATATATATATATATATATATATATATATATATATATATATATATATATGTGTCTGTGTGTGTGTGTTGGTACACACACACACACATGTTGATTGAAAAGTGTTTGATGGGCCGTCCCGTTTGTAAACGTTATAGTTAGATGAGAGATTCCATAATATATGATATAGAGAGTTAATTTTCAATCTCACTATATATATATATATATATATATATATATATATATATATATATATATATATATATATATATATATACATACATATATATATAAATATATATATGTGTGTGTGTGTGCGCGCGTGTGTGTGTGTGTGTGTGTGTGTGTGTGTGTGTGTGTGTGTGTGTGTGTGAGATATGTTTGATATGTCATCAATATCTGAGAAACAAAATGCTTCAAGGAATTGTTTTGTACTCCGTAGAGATTTCCTTTTTGATTCTGCCTTATTTTATCTTCCTGTTTTGTGGACAGTTTCATTCACTCTATCACCGAGATGGAAACAATTATGAAGAATATCCCCATTTATTTTTTTGAATCCTTTACGCTATTCTTCTCTTACAAAATACTTCTAATTTTCATAAATATAATTTTCCCTCAAGGACATATCTAAAAGCTTAGCGAAATCTTTCATGAATTTTATAAGAGCACATGACACAGATATAATGCCGATGTTTATTGCTACAATCCTTGGGCTTTTGTATGCCGATACGAAATATAATGGCAGACACATTCTTTCAAATGGGTCTATTCATGGTCTTTTCTCAAACATTTATCCATTCCTCGCTGTATCATGTGAAACATTTGATGAGCCATGAGAGTTCCACGACATTTTTAAGATACATCTTGCAGCAGTTATATTCGTTTACTCTTGTTCCCCAAGTACGAGTTCACAGACAAAAAAACCTTAGAGGGTTACTGAATGGGATTTTTAGAAGTCGGTAAGATATAAAAAGTCTAGAAGATATAAAAACTGTTTTGATCGAGGAAACATTTTCATGGTAGTTTTTTTCAACAATGTTGCATCTCTGCAGTGAATCTTCTCAGAAGGATTTTCCATGGATATAGTGATAGAGGTCGAGAAGTCATATCGTCTGTGTAAAATTGGTTCTATGGTGAAA
>OZ038475.1:132191182-132193682 GCA_964036315.1 Acanthosepion esculentum | reverse complement strand
TATATATATATATATATATATATATATATATATATATATATAAAGAGAGAGAGAGAGCGAGAGTGAACGGGCAGGACGGGAGTTAGAAATTTGATGACACCTGATTCTATAATAATATCTAACTGTCACCATCTTGGAAATATTGAACAGGCTTGGCAAATTTAAATTATACGCGCGCACGCGCGCACACACAGAGCCTTACACCTTCACACACTCTCTCTTCCTCCCTCCTTCTTTGGCTAATATGTGCATTATTAATAAAAATGCGACATGCTGTTTAAATGTCTAAAAGCATTTTCTGTTCTTTTTTAACAGGCCGAATATACAGCACTTGCCTCTAACTCTACAATAATGTCATGTTATTTGAATGACAGTTTTCTTAACTAACAGAAAAGAAAATTTTAAACAGCCTGCAAGAGAAAACGTATTTCCCAACACATCTTTTCTGATTTTAAAGTTTGCCTTCTCTTGAAAATTTTCCTTTAAATTTACAACAAATATTATTTTTATTGTATTGCTTCAGTTATGACCACTATCATCATTTCACATCGGTGCGCGATAAATTCCAACAAACATAAAATTGTTTATTTCTAATATAATGACTCACTTGAAAACAAAAAAATAAAAATAAAAATAAAGTATTCATATTATAATATTAATTTAAGAAATATTTTGTTCATTTAACGTCAATTTTTGTGAGAACTAAGGTCAATGACGCATGGTATATAGCTTGAAATATTCCTTCTAAACCTGTATACAATAGCGAAAAAATAAACTATTATGTTTTCTATAGTTGTTTGCGTTGAATTATCTGTGAGATGAAAAATAAAATATTCCAATATTATTCTCTGCTCATAAATCCTGTTCAATTAGAATTCCTTGCCAGACGACAATCTGTCTTTCTGCATTTCATTGAGTTAGCAGGATTTGTTTACACTCGTCCTATATTTTTACTTATGTTACTTACATATTGAAATCAATTGTTGCTACATAATTGTTTTAAAATGACTACATACATACATACGCATATTTCCGTTCATGGTATTGCATTTGAACTTGCATATATATGTCTATCAATCTGTGCGTATATTTGACAACATGTTCGTCCATATCTATTTGAAAATAACGGTATTTATTTATATATGCGTGGTTGATTTCTTGGACAAAGATAACGTATTTAATGTTGGCGGCTTCACTTTTATTACAACAGCTTCCATAATTTGGAAACTTTTTTCACTGTGTCCTATATAAAATGTTGGCGTCATCTACTAAAACAGGTCTTATGTTATTAATATTTTTCTTATCTGACATATGTTCATGTATATATGCGTGAATTGCACTATATTTGACACGGTGCAAAGCAAGAGGAGGCTGTAATGATAAAAGAGACATATGCAACATTAAATAAGGTATCTTTCGTGTGTTTAAACGAAACCCCGACAAAACACACGTATTAAAATTTATGTTTGACCATTAATATGAAGTTACCTTCCTTCCATCAAACGTGAAAACTTCGGAATATATATACACTACAGTTCAAAAGAATCAAGGAATTCCTGTTAAATTTTAAAAGATGGGCCGGAAATGTAGTTATTTTCTACTTCAAATAAGAGAAAATTATTATGCATCGTTAAAAATATGTAATGCATGATATTTATTAGAAGTTTTATTATGACAAAAAACTTTTTATTATAAAATATTGCTCTCATCAAAATATCTTCATTCAGCTTTGATTAGAGCAGCACAGAATTTTGATAATCTCTGTAAAAATTACTCAAAGTATAAGGTTGATAATTGATTCCATTCTTTTTTCATTCACTCTAAGAGATTTTTGATTTTTTTTATAAAAGTTTATGCCATTTTAATTCGTTTGAACTGTAATGTGTGCGTGTGTGTGTATATATATACATATATATATGTATGTATATATATATATATATATATATATATATATATATATATATATATATATATATATATATATATGATGAAATACACGCTTAAGGTGTGCTATATTTATGGGGTAAAGTGCTCAATATCAGAGATAGAGCGTGTGTAAAATTGAAGTCAACACTTGGAGCCGACAGGCTGTTGCATGCTAGACGAAATCGTCATGGTTGACGAATGCTTCTAGCATGAAACAGTATGTCGCCTCTAAGTGTGTCATTCAATGTTCACTTATATATATATATATATATATATATATATATATATATATATATATATAGATAGATAGATAGATAGATAGATAGATAGATAGATAGATAGGGTCGGTAAATTGTCAGTATTTCATTTTTTAATTTATTTTGTATTAGTTTTTATCGATTGGTGAATATACTGAGTATGGTAAGTTGGGCTCCGTCTGTCAGAAAAAGTGCACGATAACGCAATTCACTCTGCCAGAAATTTGGAAAAACGCACAGTGATGCTTGGCATTTGCACAGGAAGCTCCCATATGAACATTTCAGAGCATCTGATGTGTTAATGTAGACTGCAGTGT
>OZ038475.1:132183682-132188682 GCA_964036315.1 Acanthosepion esculentum | reverse complement strand
TTTCATGAAGAAGCATGGAGTTCATTTCAACCTATCCATATCAACATCAGATTATCGTTCATTACAAAATAAATATTGTAGTTTTCATTAATATCAGAGACAATTTTTTGAAATAATAAACGCAATCAAAGAATTCTCGAAACTATCTATCTAACTATCGAACATTTCTCAAGAGTTAACCTGTAGAAAAAGACAATATTTATAAATGTTACTCAATCAGAAGGAAAATCATGGAGAGTGTCGCCATTGAATATTATCTAAATATTATTATACGCCCAGGCCTGTTCCTTATTTCACCTTTCTTAACAGAGTTACAACTCTCCCAATCAAACGTACACAACAGTATCAAGAAATCGAAAGGAAATGGTTAACTCCGTCAACACAGCAAAAAAGGCATTATCTCCACAAGTGACCGTAATTGGCGCAATTTTCAGTTATCAGTATCAAAATACTGTTCTCTAAATTCTTCCAGTTGCTAAGGACATTGTGTTTTCTTAATATTGGTTACTTTGTTTAATAAAATCATTTCGTTTTTCCCTTGGAAAGCCCACATTAGACGCAACACGTCAGCAACTATTTAAGATTTCCTATTGTCTTTTACATCTCTCTCTCCCTATATATATATATATATATATATATATATATATATATATATATATATATATATATATATATATATATATATATATATATATATCCCTTTTATGAAGTTAGCCTTTATCTCCGAATTGAAAAAACAACTAGCGATCACTGTGTGTGAGAGAGTGAGAAGTCAACATCAATGTGGGGTAATACACTGACGTCCTCCAAGACCAACTTCAAAAGACGTGCCCAGAAGAGGGGACTTTCCAACATGTCAACTAAAATTAATTCCTAATAAAAAAAATATTCTCTTTTGCTTACTGTCTTTTTTTGTTTCAAAGTTTATTTTAATATTTAATCCAATAGGTGTGCTTATATATATATATATATATATATATATATATATATATTGAAAGACATTTTTATAGATACAAGTATTTAAGTAAATGCTCTGTTTATAATAAACAGTATTAAATAAAATTTACCGGCCTTAATTTCCGAGAAATTTTCATAGAAAATATTCGTCCTCTACAGAATTTGAAACTGTATCCTTTACGGAACCGTCATATAGCCTGACGTGCCTTAACTGATTCGGCCACTGATGATCGTTCGGTTGGCAAGGTCGAATTTACTGCTTATAAAATACAATCTTCCATGAATCTCTCCCGTAAATTCTTAACTGCTCATGGCGTATCAAACGTAAACAAATGACGTCACACACAAACACACACGCACACACACACACAAACACACACACACACACACACACACACAAACGCACGCACGCACACACGCGCGCGCGAACACACACACACACACACACACACACACACACACACACACACAGGAGTAATGGATAACGGCTTGGATTGAGGAATCGGAGAGCCGAGTTCGAATTCCATTCGAATCCATTACATTCACTTACTTGGGAATGGTATTAATCCTCTTCTTCTATCTCCAACTATGGGTAAATTGCAGGACAGACTGGGATCTATAGCCCTGTATGGCAATTGGTCTAGGAGAAGGACAACGCTGAATTCAAAACCTGCGGAGGGTCGTTTGGGGACCTTGTGGCATTCGCTGCACTTGGTCCCTGTATTCATCCCTCCAAAAAGTGTGGAAAGCCTTTACCACTATAATCGAATCTCATGTGTCGGTGTCGGGCTTTCAGTTTCTAGGAACTGATCTGCCGGACCCTCATACGTCGAATTCGACGGGAGAATCAATCATATATATATATATATATATATATATATATATATATATATATATATATATATATATATATATAAATAAAAATCAGGAGATCAGTTTAATCCGCTACCTTGTTTGCAAACTTGCGGAATATTCTGGCGATTTTTTATCAATATGATACAAATCGCCTGAAGATACACAGAATTAGACTATCCTGACAACATGGACATTATCTCGGGGTTACTGTACTTCTTTTTTGAGATTTGTTTTTCTTTCAGTGCAGTTCCGGTGGAACTACAAAACGCCACCAAAAAATAATATATGTAGACACCTTTCATACCACCTACTACACCAACGTGAGGGATCTACGTTACAACTTTCCAGATTCAGATATTCTCTAACCTAAACATGACTTCCTGCTACATCCTGAACCTGATATAAAAGCCTGATGCCCACTAGGGGAGTTCAAAGTCCCGGGTTACTTTCATAACCAAACTCGGCTACCTTACTATTCACTGCCACGGAGTCGGATCCTATATCAAAGAAAAGTAACCTGTGGCAGTGACGTAAAAAGCGAGGAACCCGATCTCTCCTATATTTGCCTCCGCCTGGCGCATCAGTATTGCCACATTCGTCATAGGACGAAGGGACGATAATGTTCTACCGTATATCTGACAAGATTGATCTCCTCACTCAGTATCCCTCGGCTCATCTTTCATATCTGATCTTACTTCAGCATCCACCATAACGAGTGGCTTTCACACTCCAACAAAACCGATTTTGACGGCAGATATTGCAGGGACATTTTCATCGCCTATGAAGTAACCCAGATCATCGGGGATCGTACCCGGTTTCCTTGCACGGCAGGGCATTAGGAGAAACTCCTCAAACTCTTCCTAACCTCTTTCGCTGTTAAATTCCTATCAAACGTTTTACCTCCACTATGCACGTCATACCATTCCCTAATCGGTGTTCAAATTGGTACCTTAGGCATCCCATCATATACCGTTACGTAGAATTATTTTTCCCCATGCTAAGGCAAACTGGAACAGCGTTCGATCCTATACAATGGAAGCTCCCCTTTCAAATTTCTTCAAGTCTGCTGCGTGAAAAACTGCTGCACTGTCATTGATTGGATCATTTTCAGGAATGCAGAGATTTATACCCCTCCCGCCAAAAATCCAGCAAAAAACAAACTTGGTCCCCCCCCCCCCGAATCCACTACTTCAATATGTATCGTACGGAGCGAGGTATTTCCGCCCTCATTACATTCAGAATAGTTCTAGCAAAAAGCCAAGTGTAGCTACACATGAGCAGTGCAGACTAAGTTTGAAAAGAAATTGGATCCCCTGCATTCTGGAAGATCATCCATCAAGTAAGAGGTAAAGTATATGTGCCATGAATTATAAATGGAACCAAACTCTTTATCCTCCTGGACAGATAAGGTGAATCTCTTCGCCTCAATTTTGTTTCTAACTCAACGTAAGATGGCAAAGAAGGACGCCTTCTTAAGTTTCCACGTCTCACTGAGCACAATCTCAGTAATATTACTATTACAGTACAAAAAGTCTCTAGACTTAGCGGAATCTTGAGCCTAAGAAATCCACTGGTCTAGAAATAATTCCGGTGGATATCCTTTAGAAAATCAGCTCAGAATTTTTCCCCAAACCCCATTAAATATTTTGTGTACCTCTCCTACTGAGTTTGAAAACTTGCTGCCATGTCTCTTTCTTTCTTTATGAACAGCTCCCATAATTTATTTGTTTCTATGCTAGGTCCTCCTAAGGAGATCCTCATTGTCTAGCATGTTCTTCCTCATCCAGTATTTTCACTCCATTCCAAAGAGGCTGCTGACTATGAATTTCCTTGGGTGATCAAGCAATGTCAGATTTCATAGACTCATCATGACAAGTGTTAGCAATTTTTCAACCACAACAGTAGCAATTAAAACCTGGGCAGCAGAAGCTGCCTAAACATGACTGAAGCAGCAATTGCCACCTAATCAGTAGCTGGTACATTTTAAGCCCTGTGTTTACGACATCAAATTTTCGTACAGGTCAATGGATTAGTGGGTAAAAGTGTTAGTTTGTGAATATTGTGATAGATTTGTTGAAAGAATTAAATCACTGTGTCTGACAGTGTTTTTTGTACTCACTGTAAAATGGTTAATAATAACTGAATAGTATTATATAAAATAAGAACTAGGCAAGAAAAGTTGAATTATCCCTCGACATGAGCATTGGATCGAGGACATTCTTTCCCTCGTAGATTACATAAAGAATTTATTTCAATATTCCTTGTAGGTTACCAGTATCGATATACGCCTGAGGAAGGCAAAACATCGTGATAACAAAAACAATAATAATGACCAGAATAACTGAATATAAATAGAGTAAGTAATTGTAAATGTTCATCCCAAATTTCAGAACAAACTTTCTGCCTTAGGTCGATAAGTCTTCCGATTACAAAGACCACAATTATTACATTTTTTAAATAATATAACGCCCCTTGTAATTTTTCCATTGGCCAGACAGAGACGTCAGCTGTATGCTCAAGGCAACAGAAACGTGTATGCCCCAACTTTTGCCTCAACAAACTTATTGGATTAAAATGAAAATTTCATTAGGTTCTCTTTTGTTTTCAGGATTTAAAAGTTGAACATATATAATAGATCATTCGGAACGCATGCTTTAATATAAATGATTCCAGTTACTCTCTATCAGATTTAATTTGTTAGCATTTCCATTTCTGATTCAAATGCACTTTCAATCGTCATCTTTTCTCTTTCGATAGACACATGAGTATTAAAAACAGAACCAAAACTTTATTGCAGTTAACTCTGTCTACTCCTCTAAAGACGGATTATATACGGTGTTTTTATACCTCCTAGATCTTAAGGGGAGTTAACTATGATTTATGATTACAATATGTCAACTTATTAACTATTATCTTATAATATAATTCCATTATCTGCTTATAATATAATTCCATTATCTGAAACGTTCGCGAACAAAAAAGGAAGAAGCTCTTTCTTAGACTATATTTATGCCTGGTCATTCTTTCTAATTCTGGGGACTCAGTTAGACTTTCCACCATCAAATTTAGATCGTTGTCTATATCTAAGATCAATTATTTTCATCATTTCACCACAATAAATGAAATAAAGTCATTACGAAGTGGTTATCCTGTGTGAACAAACATGAGAAAAATAAAAAAATAAAACT
>OZ038475.1:132101182-132176182 GCA_964036315.1 Acanthosepion esculentum | reverse complement strand
ATGACGCATTTCATTCTGCCTGAATTTTGAAAACGGAATGATGTACTTCTTGGCATTCACGTCGAAAGCTCCCATACAAATATGTGTTTGGATGACAATCTGAGTCAAGTGGTAGAGGAGTGTAATGGTGTTTACGAATTTATCTGGAATGATTACTAGTGATGACGGCGTTATGCATCCTTTCATCTTCCCACATGGCCTCATTGTCAACACGCAGCACTACATCAAGTACAATGAGGGGCTAGTGCTGCCATGGGTCAAAAGGGTGGCATCTGGTAGACCCTATGTCTGGACACAGGACATTGCACGAAGACATACAGGCAGGTTGTCAGAAAATTTCTGCGACCACATCAACGCTTACATCTGGCCACCTAACTATCCAGACTGCAACACACATTTTATTATGTGTGGGTTCAGTTGAGCAAGAAACCAGAAACACTCCTTGTACACAAAACAGAACAGAAGGCAAGGATTATGGCAGCATTCTCCAACTTAAACAAAGGGATAATCCAAAAGAGATTCCGAAATCGTCTGGTGTCCGTGGTTCTAGTCAATAGTGATTTTATTAAACATATTTTCTTTAGATTTTCAAGATACTTCTGTGTAATGTTGGCAAATATATCTTTTAAAATGAGACGTGAGGGCTATTTTCATTTTTCCGCAATTTATCTATCGTACTATGTTGTCCGGGCAACCGACGCATCGAGCATAAAACATTATATTATTTGAATCCACTTTTTTTCGAATTATCATCATGCTAATGAAGAATAAAGCAAGATCTAATATATGCAGATGGTCAGGTGAATTATAAACTTAAACGATTCTCTACGCAAAGCATTCGACACTCTTGATTAGAACTTTAGTAATTTGTAATTATTAGTTCGGCAAATTTTAGAAAATTAAACATCGTTGGTGTACTATTACATATTTTCCTAATATTGACAGTTTTTTCCTTGTAAGTTGTTTACCATTGACAGTGTTGAGATATCATAGCTTGATTATATGATTTTCTCGACTAGTTACAGGCACTATGCATTTTTTGTTGCTAATTCTAGATGTGTTCAATTTGAGTGCTTTTTTTTCTTATTTGATAAAGGTCCTTCGTATGTTCTAATTTTATCTATCAGATTTAAGAAAGTATCGATGGGCCATACAAAAAGTCTCAGTTATTGTGAAGTCAATTAGCCTCTATAAAGAAGAGATTGTCGACAACAAGAGACATCGTTTTTTAAACAAAAACTTTAACTGAACAAAATATCTGAAGGGAAGAGGAGAGATTTTTATTGTTTTTGTTTTGGCGAAGAATTTTCTCAGGCAACTGTTCTGGATAAAAACTGTTAGACAATGCCTAAACAGAAGACAATATGCCTGAAACAAACGTTGATCGTCTTTCAAAGTTTCGCTTTTGAAGCAAGTGTGGGTCATGTTAATAATGACTCATGGGTAATTGAGGACGTGTGCAATTTATGTAAATAAAGACATTGTATTGGAAAAAGTGGACAAAAAATAAACGTTATTTATTTTGCTAAATACATAGACATATTCAATATTAAGCCATTTCAGAATATGTCTTTATATGCTATATGTTTTATCTATTCTATTTAGCTAATGGCTTCAAAATGTGTAAATATAAATATGCTTTCCTTGCAATTTCTACAAGTAAGATTAACTGCCTACTATACATTCAATCTCAAAATCTACTCATTCGGTACTTGACAACTTTATTTGATGATAAAAAGCACTGTATCTTATAACAGCTTTCCGTGCATTTACTATGATATACACATGCTCACGGACAAAGAAAAACAACATAAAAAGAAATAGACATAGATATAAGCATTTCCAAAGAATAGATCCCTTTCTTACTCAACCCATCAGTGAAGCTCTCATAACGATGCCTACAGTTCTGCCAGCAAATGTAAAGATGCATGTCTTTTTATGTTTGTGCACTCACCCATCCGATGTGCATGCGTCCGTTCGCACACAGACATTGTTCCTGACGCTGATTGGTTCGTTTGAATGTTTGTTTTGTGCAAGCAAATACTCCATTGAAAATGTTTGTTCACTGCAAGAAACAAATCTAGGTCCACCAATGCAATTTCCGCTGAGCTGCATCTCTTGGATGCAAAATTTGATTGAAGCCCGGAGATGGAGTTGAAGGGGAAAGGAGAGGGAAATGTCAAGAAAGGATACAGACGAAATACATTGGCAAAAAAATGAAAGTGAATCAGAAAAAAAAAAATACGCACAGGATTGCTTTATAACAAAAGAAAGATTTGTTAAATAATAACAGTGTAAAAAGAGAGTAGAGTATCTAGTCAAGTTCGTGATGAGGAAAAATAGAGCGAGAGGAAGAATAGTAACAAATTAAGCGTGATAAAAAAAAACAATTAAGCTGAGAAAGAAAGATAGAAAAAATCAGTAAGAGATTGAAAAAAAAACAAATTTAACACCCCGACGTTTCAGTGCGTAAAATGCGTTATTCTAATAGTCGTCTCTCTCTCGTTCGTTTTCAAAAAATCTTATACGAATTGAAGACGGAAAGCATTAGGTTATAGCACTTGCCCTATATTTGATATTTTTTCTGATATAGCTAAAAATAAATAGCAAAAAGATAATCACCAAATAAATGAACGCTTGATCACTGATTGTTATAGGAAATGTTGACGAAAATATGAAATACACAGTTAAAATTATAAATAATATTCCTCTTCGTCGTCAATCTTGTGTTGTGCCTCTTCAGAGTGTAACCAATCATGACACTCCACAACGAACTATCCCTCGCAGGTTGATGGGGTTTCCGCGATTGAATTTCAATTGAAACATCTCTTCTTTGGGTTGAGGTATTTATGTAAAACTAGATCTATGTTACTATTATTAAAGATTCATGAAAATTTCAGGAGTAATTCTCAATGTGATAGTATATTCTTTCTTGGGGAACTCCTTACCGGCTCCATGCATTCTGGCCAACTTTAATCTGCAAAAATTTAAATGTAATGTCAGTCGCTCTTTCTTCAACTTCTGATTACTCTTTTCTCTCTCCGCTCATTATTAATGTTTCTGTTCCTAATTCTTCCACACTCTGCAGACACTTGTGTTTTAGTGGCTTTACTGACTTGTATGGGGTGATACCGATTAAAAATTTAAAAAGCAATATATATAGAGAATATACTTTTTTTTAATTGCTTAAGTTAGAATTTTGTAGCTGCCTTGTAACTTTAGAAAGATAAAAGCAGGCTTAATTTAACTTTCCAATACCGGTTTTCATTTCTTTAGAATACAAATATTTCAAAGTGCATTCATTAAAAAATATTTGCCCTGTGAATTGATATATTGCATTGAAGCATTATTATATGTACAGTTCAAACTGATACGTCTGGCGTCCTCACTATTTTTCAGACTTAATGAAAATTCAAAATAAAAATAAATAGGAAAATAATACTCTTTCAATTATTTATATAATTTTAGGCGCGTTATTTTGGAATTTCAAATTAGGGAGCCTAACAACTTCTATTGCATTTGACAACTGAAACGTAACCTTCTTGAGATAGCTTTGTCTCTTTACGATCACTCCTTTACCCGAAAAGGCGTCACTTCACACAAACTAAATAACAGGCTCAACCTTTTCTACTATCTCCTTCACTCGATACACTTTGGTCTGTGGGCTGAGACGAAGATTGATGATAGCAGTAGAACACCAAAATCGTTACTTAAAACAGGAAGCGTCTCAAAAGATGACAAAAGTGGAATACATATTATTTACTAATTAACATTTTAATCACTCCGGTTTAAAAAGAATCGCAAGTTGAAAAAGAACGGTGAATTATAAATACAAATGGAAAGAACTTCTTGCTTCCTAACATTATTATTATTAAACAAATACCTCACGTGATCATTAGGTTTTCCTAACTTTCAGTTTTTCATAATTTGTCGCAGAACTCAATACTCTTCTCATTCTGCTTTTAAGTAAATTATATTTTGAAGGTTTTTTTTTTTATTGTAATCTGAGCTGTCATGTTTTTGATGTTCTCAGCTGTCATGTTTTGATGTTCTCAGCATCCAACTATAACATTATATCTCTACAGATTCGAGTCTCTTTTATCTTTATACGGAAATTATTCAGCACTCAAAGTCATGCAGGATGACAAATATGAAAATGCAGTTCTTTTTCTAATTTTCTTTTACTACATTGCTATATTCCTTGAAAATTTCTCTAGCGATTCCGACTATCCTTATCGGCATTATTACTATGGTTTGGCTGCAGTACATGTACTATAATAAAGACTTAACCCTACGATGAACACTACTCCAAGAAAATCAAAACTATTTAGTAGGCTGTTGTAAACACATCTGTGAGAGGAATAATATAAATAATTGAATAAAACACATGTGTTCGACAGTAAAATAGGTAGTAGTAATTACGATAATGAGAGTGTTGCGGGTGGTATATTGGCCTGCAAACAGATATTGAATGAACGTAGACAATAACAAACAAGACGATGTCTTGAGCAACATTATGTATATATATATATATATATATATATATATATATATATATATATATATATATATATATATATATATATATATATAATTAAAATGTAAAAAAAAAAAACTTACAACATTAAGGGTCCATTGATTATATTTTATTTCCCCAGGAAGGTGTTTTTTCCCTGGTTCCTCAGATCAAATTTCCATATATAAATATATATATATATATATATATATATATATATATATATATATATATATATATATATATATATATATATATATAACATGCAAGGTTATTTTCGTTACATCAACACAAATAAAGTTACAGTATACTAGGTAGAACATATTTGTACATGTTGATGCCGAGGCTGACAAGAGTGTTGTCATGAGGAAGACAGTTTTGTTAGTCGTTGAAAATTGGTTTCTTTAACAAGACAGTTTTGTAAGCGCTGAAGACTACGCTTTGATCCTAGTCATCTGTTGAGGCCCATTTATATCATGGATTAGTTTTAAAACAATCCCAGCTTAAGCTCTTTCTCCCGCTTGTTCTTTAAAATTATGGAACTGCCGACAGCATACGACAATTGTATAGCGATTTGTGTCGTATTATAGTAGGGATTAGAGTTAGTTTGATGATACAGAAGCAAAATATAGAAGTAAATGTGTACACAATTGATTTCATACCCACCTCATCGCAGTCAAAAGAATCAAGATAATTATGAAAGTTAATTCTTCAGCGTCTCGGTACATAGTAAAACCCCATGAGAAAAATAGTAAAACATACTGACTGTTTAAAAGAAGACTTCCAGAATAAAATTCTTGTAGCAATCAGTGTGAATGAATATAAAGCAAAAACAGAAGAATAATATCAAATTGAAGATAATATATAATATTATAAGAAGGTAGAAGGAAATAGGTTATTTGTGCCAAATTTTGAATTATTATGACATGTTTATAAATAATTTATCGGCTGGTTTTATGCAAGTGAAATGATAAAAAGATATAGAAGAATCATAGAAAAAAAGAATATATTTTAGCTATATATAAACGAAAACGAAATAATCCTATTCCTATGATTATAAAAAGTAAAACAATGCACAATAATAGGTAAGAAAACATCGCTATGCAAGACAAGCAGAGAAAGATAGGAAAAATAGGAACAATGTCATCGGCGTAATCTATAAGATTGTTAACAGAAGATAAGACACGCAAATAAATTTAAAAAAAAAAAAAAAGTACATTCGTGCAGAAATATTTGTAAATAAAAGATTCTGTGCACGGATGCATTTGTTTGCATATCAAATTACCATGACTTTGTTTACAATATAAAAATATGTTAAAGAAATACGTATTCATTTAGTGTGTAGAAATTGCTGGAGAAAACAGGGACTGACAAAATTATTATGTAGGCATGCATATGAAGTATCGTTTTTATCGGATGTAATTATATTATTACTTGGTAAATAAAATAGATATATTTTTTAAGAATTTACTCTGAATGATTTGCATACTCTTTTCTTTTTCGAAAATTATTTAAATTCAACCCAAATAATCAAACAAAAAATAGTAGCGGCAAATTTACTGTCGCGTTAATGTCAGTAGTGAATTCTGCTAATGGAATAACTTTCTATAATCGCTGTAATCATTCATAATTCATGTTATACGCATTTGTTTTCAGTATATGTCTATATTTCTTAGATGAGGTATTGTTATGGTCCAAGTTAGGACCAAGGAAGAACAACACGAACACAAGAGTAGAAATAAGGAAGATATATTACACGGAATAAAAATACAAGATGTGGAAGTCCGACTTGATTCGCCAATATCTCTTGAGAGGCGTATTATACATGGTGTTAGGAAGAGTTAGGAAGAGTTCATTCTGTAGTTATAGGTAAAGACCCATAACAGGTATTATGTACACTATTTACATTATTCAAAATATTGTCCTCACCTTTGTCCCCATATTTATCACAACATTACGACCGTTTTAAGCTTCGGCATTCTTCAGATTGTTGGAAAGTCGAAATGAACCCTTTATTTCTCTCATTGGGGTAGACTGTTCTAGTTCCACGTGTACTGTTTTAATTGATGTCAGTTATCAGTTGTCAGTTATCTCCTGTTAATTTCCCTGTGCAAGTTCTCCATTGCATTAACCAGTTCTAACTAACGCCTTTATCCACTGTGCCATGTGTCCTCAAGCACAGTGGATAAACAGGTGATGACTGATATCCATTAAAACATGGCACGTGGAACTAGAAAAGTTTACCCCCCTGAACGAAATAAATGGTTCAGTTCGACATTCCAAAAACCTGAAGGAGGCCAGAGTGTACAACGGCCGAAACGTTGTGATAAATATGGCGACAAAGATGTAGACAATAGTTCGAATAATGTAAATAGTATGCATTTATTTTCCTAAGCCACTGTTTACATTTAACCTCTATTAGTTGGAGATTCTTCGGATCTCTTTTCATTACTCACAAATCTTCTAACGAATTAAGTTTTTTGCGTTGCATGTTAAAAGATCGTTGTTTTTCTCTAATCAAATTTTCCTTATCTGAAGTATTTTTTGTAAAGTTTGTCCTGTAAGAATACCCAATGACGATCCAGGTTCAGTTCATTCGCCAACCATTTCAGGTTGTAACTCAATATATCAATATATTGCTTGTTTTCATGCTGCCATATTGCTTTCTTCCATGATGCCATCAACTTCAACTAATGTTTCAGAACATGTTGCAGCATAACTGTTCTTGAAAATTCTACGTCCCCCGCCATGCTTCAATATAAGATTACTGTTCTTTGGCAACTCTCCAATTTTGATTATCTCTGTGGAACGCCGACATGACCGAATATATCAATTTTCCTTTGTTGAAACACAATACTCTCTTAGAAAATTCCTCATTCTTCTCAAGGTGATCATTAGCAAACTTCAAATGTACCTTAAAAACGTGAACTCATTTTCAAGAATATTACGAGCCGTTCGCAGGGAAATCTTTTCACCTACGTCTTATAACTCATATGTTATTTGTTGGATGGTTATCTAAGGAATACTTTGCGTTTCGATTGTCTAAAATATTAATAATGTCCTATAGCGTTTAGGAGGATAATGTAGACAGCAATCTTGATATACCTTTCACGATTCTTATGAAATTTAGCAAAATTATTTCTATGGACGAAAATGCCAGATGTTGTCATTTGCATGGAGACAATTTTTGCATACGTGAAATACAATAATTATTCCGCTATTTTTCTACTTCCGAGGAAATGTTGTTTTCCATAGAAAACTGTTAAACTAGGTACCTCCACGAGATGACTAAAAATGAGCATAGCATGATGAAAAAGACGCCAAACTAGATGAAAACAAATTTGTATCATCTAGATGTTTATGTTGCTATTAAGAGGAAAGGTCAAAGTATTTGGGGGGTATTATTTACATTATTTAATCGTTCCTAGCACGTCCGAAATTTTCGATAAATTCTTGTTTTTTTGAGTCAGCAAAATTGACAGATAATCGATCATGGCAACCATTTTTTACATTTTAAAAATATTGAAAATCTCAGTTTGAAATTATTTCAAGAAAATCAGAAATTATTATGTGTATTTAAAATAATTTGAACCAAACTTAACTTAGCTTCTCCGCTGAAAAGAAGTAATTTGAAAATAAAACAAAGCAGGTCATAAACTTTCGTGTCACTTGACAGGTGATGAATGACATATTGACGGATTACGTGAGGATAATTTGTTCTACATAGGAGAAAAGTGAAATTATTTACATTTAAGTGAACAAATTATTTACCTTATTTTTAAGGAAAACTTTCAGTTTTCTGATTTTTTTTGTTTTTGTTTTGTTGTAATGAGCTTTCACCTTTACGTTTACGATGCTTTATGGAAGATATATTAAAAAGAATTTAAAATATGACTGTTAAGATTGAGAATTTCATAAGAAAGCTATCTAATAAATTTATAGGTGTCTTTCTTACGAAATTTTATCAGAAGTGTAAATAATATGCTGTAATTTTATGTACATTTACTACATTTTACTGTGTTATTTGTATTTCCATTCATTTTATTATAAAATTTGATATATCATTTATGGAAAAAATGTCATAACTGAGATTAATATAAGAATAAGATCATATAAATGTCATAAGATTATACTGATATTTGTAGGTACGCTTCTCAGTTGAAATTGAAAAATCAAATTAAATTCTCCACACGTGCTTCGCAAAAGTAAAGGTCTTAACAGCGGAAAACAATGCTTAATTCAAATAACGCAACTTAATTGTATTCTGGTTGGTCTTCCGTACTTTCTAATTACAGCTCGATTATAAACACAAAATTACATTTCTTAATTCCTGCCTGCATTCTGATTAGTCAAAACGAAACAATTTACAACGCGCTAAATAAAAATCTATCTCATAAGTACAGTTACGGGGTTAATAAATATAAGAGAAATATTTCTGCCATGAGGTTAATAAAAAAACACACATTTATAAGATTTTCGATCATCTGTGAATAGTCTGTGAAAGTTTTATTAACATCCGACAATTATTTTTATTTTTGCAAGGTTTTCCAAATTAATGTGCGTCATACAAAAAAAAAGTGCTAAAAATTGTATGTTATTTTACTCGTCCCGGTGATACAAAGGGAAACAAGGATTTTTAAATCAAAATTCAGAATGTTCTAAAAAGAAGGAATTTCTTTTTAAATAATTAAAATAAACTTTGATCATTCTTCTTAATAATAACATAAACATTTATAATATAAAATTTAGTTTTTGGCAGGATTGGCGTCTTTCTTATCATGCTATGCACTTTTTTTAGCGATCTCGTGGAGGTACCTACGTTAAACTCATTTCAAAACCTGAATATATAAAATACATTACTAACAATTTTCATCAATACATTTTCATAGAATTAAGATATACAAGCAATACACCATTTGGTAAAAAAATTACCAGCAATACATTGCTGGAAATATACCAAAGATCACAAGAAAATAAAACTTCAGGATGAAATGGCCCATAATTAGTTGATATGCCGTTAAACAAGCAAACTCAAGAATAGAAAATAAAATTTACTTGAAAATATAATTTATATGAAGCTCTAATTCAATTAACTTTTCATACATATATTAGTTTTCATGTTATAAAATTAGAAAATGTTATCTATGACAACAATAGTAGGCTTATTAAATAATTTGTAGTTGTATATTTAAGTTTTATTAATTGCAAAATAATAAATACTGAATTAAATGCATTTGGGTTAAACATATGAAGTATGGATTTTCTTCTCTGAGACTAAAAGTTTAACAAACATGCTTTGTTCTCAGAGGAAGATTTATACAGAGAGATTTTGTATAGGTCATACACATTATATACATTTATTTATACAAGCCCCATGCAGAGCAACTATATAACGTTTCTGCACAAAGATACGTTGTTAAACGTAATGATACTTAACGAGAAATGTACCTGCAGAGGATTCTTCTGTATTTTTGGAGAAGCCATATTTAGGTTTCCATATTCGAGCGGATTTAGGGATTTAGGGTAGCGGATTTATCAGCTCTGTCACTCACAGTGACATATCGTTCTCAATATGAGAATCGGCAAGTCATGTGTAATTTCAAACATGAGCACTACGATTCGGAACTAAGAAGGGAAAAGACCGCCATGTGTTCGTAACCTGCATTCTGTAGCAGAAAGTTGTGGGTGGCAGATTTAGCCTCGCCTTGGCTCCTGGAAGATGATTGACTGACTAGCCACATTTGTCACACTATTAAGTGATGTCACTAAACGGCTGTCACGTAATCCACGTAACTTTATCTTGATCAAAGTTAGATAGTCAATTTTGCATGCATAGAGCTTCCAACATATTTTAATTAAACCCTGTCAAAAATTTGGACGATTAATCCGTCAATATAATTATCAGCAGATATTTATTTTTATCTGTTGCTCTTCCTCGCAATTTAAGTGAATACTTTTTTACAAGGTTCACAAATATTGACTAATCAGGGAATCCTAGCTTTCGACTCAACATAATAAGAAAAATGAGTGGCAAATTGAGACAAACAGGTGTAGCTTTTTAGTTAAGAATCTTACGTGAAATAAGTTTGTATAAATGAGGAAATAATTAAAATAGATTTTACAGATAACTGATATCCCAATCATACCTTGTATTTCAAAGATTGTCATCAGGTACACGTTTACCTGATTTCATATCAATTTTGAATTTCATGAGAGAAATGACATTTAAGTGCCAAATGTTTGTTATAAATGCAGGTATTAACACGTAAATACATACAAACACACACACAAACAAATATATGAGATAATGATATATATTTTGTATATATTAAGAACAATATTCGGGTAAAACAACATTACCGATTTAGTTCGATATATATATATATATATATATATATATATATATATATATATATATATATATATATATATATATATATATCTGTGTGTGTGTGTGTGTGTGGGTGTGTGTGTGTGCGTGTGTGTTTTTGTGCAAGTACATACGTGTATTTATATATTTATATGTAGACACATTTATGTATATATATGTGTGTGTATACACACACAGACACACACAGACACACAAATATATATATATATATATATATATATATATATATATATATATATATATATATATATATATATATATGTATGCATGTATGTATGTAGGTATGTATGTCCTGAGTAAGACAATAAACTACATCCGAGAGCAAGGCCTCCGATCAGCAGGTTTTGAAAAGTGTGGAACCACCTATTAATTGCTGCTGTTCCCAGGTCCACCCCGACCCGGGGTGGTGGAACCTTGTAGGATCCCAGCTATGGGTAAATAGTTATCCCCTCCACCAATCTGGAGCGAGTGGGGACAGGGCGCGGGGACATAGTTTAAACCACCTGGAGTGATGTCCTCCTTAGACATATTAAAGTGTCCCAGAATGCCGGAGCTTTGGCCCAGTCGTCACCATGCTACTATGCGCAAACCACTCTATTTTGCTTGCTGGGATGTGTATATTTTGCCTGATATTGAAGCAAATGTACAGAGACCTGACAGAAGATGTCCACTGGTTGCTAAGCAGTTCCAAAAATATTATATGGATGCTTTGGCCCTTTCGGAAACTAGACTTCTTGAGGATGCTCATCTGATGGAGAAATCTTCTGGCTATACGTTTTTCTGGAGTGGGAGGAATAAGGGTAAGTGGTAATCAGTTGTTGCTTTTACTATTAAAAGATCTACAACTAGTTAATTGGAAGAGTTTCCGACAGGTATCAATGAGAGTTCCACTAGTATGTGGAAGATATGCACCCTTGATTGGTGTTTATGCACCAACAATGGTTTGCACAGATGAAGTAAAGGAAGCTTTTTATAAAAACACTAAAGTCTCTTGTTATGAAAGTACCTGTACCAGACAATGTTTTTATTCTTAGAGATTTTAATGCACTGAGTCGGGAAAGTGAGACATGGAAAGTTTTTGCTAAACGTAGGTTTGTAAAGTACAACAGCAATGGTCTCCTGTTTTTGTAAATATGCAGGGAACTGGATCTATTCAATTGGTAGCCCAATGTTTCAGCAAAAGAACAAATATAAGACAACATGAATGCATGTTGGGTCAAAACAGTGGCACATGATTGAATATGTTTTTGTGAGGCCCCGTGATGTACAAGATCTACGGATCGTGCGTGTGATGCGTGGGTCAGAATGGTGGACTGACCGTCGTTGATAAGAGCAATAATTAAATGTGTTTTTCGTAAAATGGAATGGCGTGGAGGGGCATCACTTCCAAAGAGTCTGAATATTGGCCGTCTGCAAGTTTCTGAGGTTCGACATAATCTAGTCAATAACAGTGATGCTGTAGCAAGTGAAAATAAGCTGTCAGTATAGGAGACATGAGCTGAAGGCTTTTGAAATTACTGAAAATAAGCCACAGGATTGGTTTGATCGGAATGAAAATCACTTAGAAATACTCTTGGAAGAGAAAAATTGACTCCATTCTGTATCTGTTTATTTTTCTGAGATGAGGTATTATGTACACTATTTACATTATTCGGACTATTATTATCATTGTCGCCATATTTATTATAACGTTTCGGCCGTTGTATGCGCCAGCCTTCCTGAGGTGGTTTGAATGTCGAACAGAACTCTTTATTACGCTCACTGGCGTAGACTGTTCTAGTCACTGCGTTAGTTAGATCCAGTGACAGGTCCCAAATTGTGTGAGTTCAATACATGCCTAAGGTGTTAGAGAACTTCGAGAGGGGAATTAACAGACAAGTATGGCGATAGATCCAGTGACAGGACCAAGAGAGTGTGAGCTCAATACCTGGTCAAGGCGGTGTAGAATTCGGAGAGGGGAATTAACAGGAGATAAGTGAGCTACATTAGACATAGCACGTGGAACTAGAACATTCTACCCCTGTGAGCGAAATAAAGGGTTCAGTTCGACATTCCAATGACCTGAAGAAAGCCGGAGCGTACAAATGCCGAAACGTTGTAATAATTTTGACGACAAAGATGAAGACAATAGTTCGAATAATGTAAATAAACTCAACTCTGTATCACTTCATAGTGATTTACCTTGTGATCAGAAGAGGGAAATTAAGACCAACTTATAGAAAATAAAAACTGATATATAGTGAAATCTACGCACGGAGGAGAACAAATAGTGGAGTGACAAATATGATGAAATAAAGTTTGTGTCGGATGTGAAGGATATTAAGTCCATATACAATGCACTTCGTGAAGTTTACGGGCATTCTACTTCACTTGTTGCTCCTCTAAGGACTAATGATGATTAAAAATATTGTTCGAAATCCGGATGTTATTCTGTTGAAAGGGGATGAACATTTTAACGAAATTCTTAATAAGGTTGACGAAGAGTTTATCAGATCTGTACCTGAAAACCTGATAAAGATTTTCTCGCGGAAAAATGGAAGGTTGAAAGTGCTGTCAGAAAGATTAATGATGGAATGTCACCTTGAATGGATAGGCTGCATGTCACGATTTTTAAACACGAAGGAGAAAGTCATTTGCATCAGCTCCCTTCGCTGTTGTTAGATGCCTGGAGTAATAACAGTGTTACGGATGACTGGAAAGATAATGTCATGGTTGTTTTGTAGAAGGGCAAGGGAAATAGGGATCACTGTCGATATTATTGTGGGATATTGCTGGTGTCTGTTGTCAGTAATGGTCTTTGTGGAGTTCTGCAGGATCGCTTGTTGCGCCACATAGCTAATGAAGTTCTTGCGGAGTCAGAGTCGGGCTTTAGTCGGGTTGAACGGGGCACTATAGATCATATATTCACAGCCAGAGAACTGCAAGAAAGGTGTGGCGGGCTGAATATGGATTTCTACCATGTAGTTGTTGACTTGACAAATGCATTTGACACCGTAAACAGAAAGGCTTTGTGGAATATTTTAGGGAAGCTGACATGTCCCGAAAAGTTTGTTTCCATTCTTCACCTGTTTCATGGTGATATGAAGGCATCCGTTAATGTTGGTGGAAAGCCCTCTGAGCCGGTGACAGTTGAAAATAAAGTTAAACTGTTTCTCTGTCGTTTTAGAACGGGCCTTTAAAAAATGTAACCTAGGTATCTTCATTCGCTATCGTTCAACGGGGAGGCTGTTAAACATCAGGAGATTTGATGCAAAGTCGAAGATCACTTGTTGATCAGGGATTTGCTGATAACTGCGATCTTGTGGCTCATTCGGAAGGAGATATGCAGCATCTCAGGGATACTCTTTCTAATGAATGCACTTCAAGGGATTGACTATTATTTTGAAAAAGACAGCTCTAAGGAAACCATATCGTGAACCAAGCATCTTTGTTTATGGTGAAATGTTGAAGTCTGTTTACGCGTTTGTGTACCTTGGGAGAACGTTGAGCATGTTCTGTGATCTTGATGTGGAAATTTCAAACTGCATACAAAATGCTAGCGACGCATTTACAGAACTGAATATATACCTCTGCGGTCTCAGCAGGGAATTTCAATGAGTACAAAGCTAAAGTGTCTGTGGTGCATGTGTGCTTATAGCACTTCTTTATGCTTGCGAGACGTGGGTGGTTTACCGCAGACAAATAAAAAGTCTTGAGAGATTCCATCAGTATTGTGTACATCGCATCCTTGGAATTACATGGCAGAAGTTTGTTAGTGATGTAGATGTGCTAGAGAGGAGCGGCTGTGATAGTAAAACATCAAATTTGGTGGACAGGCCAACGCTTTAGAATGGATGACAAACCGTATTCCAAAGCAATTGTTTTATGATGAGCTGCGATCAGGGAAGAGAAACGCAGTCAAACATAAGATGCACTTTACGTACTGCGTAATGGATTCGCTGAAGAAATGCAGTATTCCTTGTGAGCATTGGGATGTATGTGCATCTAATCGCAATAATTGGAATGAGGCTGTTTGATATAGAAAGTGTCACTGTGAGGAGAAGAAGAAGCAAGCAAGGCTTAAAGACTTGTGGGCAAAGGCGTCACAGTTGAACTTTCTGAAGACACCAGCACGAAGCTCAATCTGACGTGTACAGATTGTGGTAGAGTGTTTGTGAATGGCTGCTCTTAGAATCAATTTGGAGCGCACCGATGGAGGGTGGCAAATGACTATAAAACTGTAGATGTCCAGCAACTGAAAAATGATATATGCGGTAATACATACGGGTCCAGAAGCGGTTTCATGCGACATTTTAATTTGCAGGATAATGTAAAACACGCTTTTGCACCTCTTAAGTGCCCTGATTTTTGCCGGGCTATGTAGCGCCCTCGCTGGACTAAAGAATCACATTCGTTCAGCAGATTAGGAGATATTCTCCAAAAAGATATGTAATGATTTCCGTATTTGGACACGAGTTGGAAACCGCCATATATATATATATATATATATATATATATATATATATATATATATTATATATATATATATATATATATATATATATATATATATATATATATATATATGTGTGTGTGTGTGTGTGTGTATATATATATATATGTGTGTGTGTGTTTGTATGTGTCTGTGTGTGTGTGTGTCGTCTTGTCGTCTTTCTAATTTTGAGATTCTATCGAAAATACCAATTCAGGAGCATTTTGATACCGACTACACACACACACACACACACACACACACACACACACACACACACACACACACACGCACGCACGCACACACCTATATATATATATATATATATATATATATATATATATATATATATATATATATATATATATATATATGTATGTATGTATGTATGTATGTATCAGATATCAAGTTAATCTCGATTAAATTCGAATAACATTAATAAAACCTAATGCGCCTTTTATCTAGTATTGTACGCAGTTACATTATTTCGCCTAAAATTTGATGACGTTAAATACAATTAATATGTGTCCTTCAGCAGAATTTAATTGTAAAGCTATACACATATAGCTCAGAAGCCTATCATTGCAGTATTACTCATTCGCATTCTGAAAGAAGGAATTTTGCACAACTTGTGTCACAATGAGCTTTCAGGTTTCTGAAATATTAATACTATAGATTTATACAATTTCCATCGTGAGCACAGATATGTATGAGAAGGGAACGCAATATTCAACTGAAAATGCCTGGGAAGAAACAAAATGAAGTTAAAGTCAGGAGTTGAAATATACAAGAGGCCAATCTTTTTAGTTCGAAAGTGGTAATAAATAATGTAACTGCCTTGCTTTATGCATTAATTAATATCTGGAAAAATCACGTCTCCTCGAGTTAGCATGTAAACCATAGCGTGAGTTGATTATATATATATATATATATATGTGTGTGTGTGTCATTCGCAGAGAATACTGGTTCGCTGTATCACAGCTCCTCAGTGCAATTATACATCCGAATGCCTCAAGCCAGGATTGAAACCCAACCGATTTCCTGTCAGACAGAGTTTCTTCCACTGAACTATCTTCATTCGACTGAAACAAACGGCTAAATCTAGCCTATTTTTATGAATGTAAACAAGTGCCAATCAACCGGAGTGCTCCAATTCATTTTACTGGAGAGCTTTGCATTAAACGCAGGTGGCGGTTGTTTATAGAATTGAAAATATATTTTCATCAGCTAAATTACGTACATATTTATATATATTCCGTTTCATTTATTAGACATTCAATTGTAACATTTAATTTTCCGTTAACCAGATCAGTATTTAGAAGGACCCGTTCAACAATTTCTTTAAAGTCAATAATATCTTTGCATATAAATACTTGCAGAAATTAAAATCCTTACTTTTGCCTTGATAAACTCCATCACAGGACGAATAGCGTCGGCAGTGTTATTTTTACCTTTTTCGCTTATTCACAATATCCTTTTACAGATAAACGCTATCAGATATTTAAACACATATGCGCGCGTTCACACTGACGCGCTCGTGAGCTCACCCCAACACACGCACGTATATATATATATATATATATATATATATATATATATATATATATATATATATATATATATATACATACCAACGGTTTCCCATACTGTATACTTCTCGTTTTCACTCTCTCATGCCCATGTGTGACATCACAAACTGCGGTGCTGTTTTCGCTTCCGCTTCTCGGATACACGAGTTTGTCGATAGTTTGGAAATCTTTCCTGCTTCAAAAACAGACATTATTGTTTTGTCCGTTTTATATTATATTGAAATGTAATTGCCATCTTTGATAATGGATTATGTAAGCCAAAAGGTTAGATAGTATTTTAAAAGATGTATCAAAAGGGTGATTTCCTTTCATCTTTTTTAATGATAATTTTATTAAGCTTATTGTTATAGGAACTTGCCCATAATAATAATGGACTATTCCGTACATTATAAATACTGCGCCTCAAGAGGGAGCAAGGAGGATTTATTGTAAGAAAATTGGAATAGTGATACTTGTCGAGACAACATAGATCACTCTAACCAAATGTGATAGTCATTAATAATACTTCTACTTCTCTGTATATGTTTCTGTTTGTAATATATCTGTGTTATTCCATACTTGTGTTCGAGTTATTCTTCATTGATTCTACCTTGGACCATCAATGTAACCGTTCTCTCGCAAGACGCTATTTGGAGAACTATCGAAGATTTCACGTATGCACCCGACGAAGACAAAACGTTTGCAACTTACTTCCCAAGGTACGAAGATCTATATGAATTTGACTGCAGAGATTGGTCAGACGCACGAAAACTACGTCTATTACTAAGAAAATTAGGCACATGCGAATATACCAAATTCGTAGATTATATCCTACCGAGGAAAACAAATGAGTTAACTTTCAAAGAAGCCATAAAACTGTTAAAAGAACTTTTCAGTCCTAATACCTCACTATTCCACAAAAGATGTAAATGCCTGAACCTAACAAGAAAGGACAGCAAAGATTATATAACTTTCGCTTCCATTGTAAACAAATATTGTGATGACTTTAAATTATCGGAACTCAGCGTGGACAATTTCAAATGCTTAATATACGTCCAAGGCCTGGTTTCAACCAAAGACGCATAAATTAGACCCAGAATCCTTACAAAATTGGAGAGTGAACAAGATTTGACATTTCAAATACTCGCCGAAGACTGCCAGAAATGCATAAGTGTAAAGAAAGACTCAGGAGGTATAGAAGAAGCTAGCATCGCGCACATACGTAAAGTACGAAGACAAACCAACTTGCTCTCCTCTGAAACAAACCAAACCAATTTTCCCTCCCCAAGAACATGTAAAACAAATTTGTCTACTTCTAAAAGTCAATATCAGATAAAACTACCACCCAGTCCATGCTATCGCTGTGGGACTTGGTATTGGTATAAAGACGGCCCATACCGTTTTAAAACCTGTCTATCATGCAACAAAATAGGAGATAAAAGTTCTCATTGTTGGTCTGGAAGAGAAAGCAAAAGCAGAATAAGAATAACGATGACCAACCAAGCGGATGAGACTAACATAACAAAGTAGAAATGCAAAACAGAAAAATCAGAATATATCTGGATTCCGGCTCGGACTTAACTATTATTAACGTTCAAACATGGAGAAAACTGAACAAACCTGCAATGTTAAAAACGGATAAAATTGCTAGATCGGTCACGGGGAGAAAAATAAAATTTGAGGGTGAAGTGATTACAAATGTGACATTTAATGGAATGATGAGAAAATTAAAAATGTATGTATTGAGAAATACAGAAGACTTATTCGGAACGGACTGGATGCAAAAATTCGAACTTTGGTATTTACCAATAAGTACGTACTGCCAAAATGTAAAAAGTTTATCAACCGAGGCAGATGAATTAAAAAACTAAAAGAGATTTTCCCCGAATTATTTTCAGTAGGTCTCGGAAAATGTAAAAAATGGCAGCAAATATCGAAATAAAAGAAAACGTTCAACCTATCTTCAAGAAAAAAGGGAGCGTACCGTTTGCGTCAATAAAAAAACATAGATCAAGAATTGGCTAGACTGGAAAAGACTGGCATATTGACAAAAGTTGAATACAGTCAATGGGCCGCATCGACGGTTTACGTCAAAAGGAAATCAGGAGAGATTGGAGTATGCGCTGATTTCTCAACGGGTTTGAACGCAGCAATAAAGGACTACCACTATCCTCTACCCAGTCAAGAAGAAGTATTCACTAAATTAAAAGGCGGAAAATTATTTTTCAAAAATAGTTTTAAGTGAAGCGTACCTGCAAATTCCAGTCGATGAGGAAAGTTCAAAATTACTGTGCATAAACACACACAAAGGTATGTACAAATATCAAAGATTACCATTTGGGATTAAGGTCTCGCCGGCTATATTATAACAGACAATGGATACTATGCTCGCCGGACTAGAGTACACGATTGTATACCTGGATGACATACTGATAAATAGTGAAAGCGTTGAACAACACTGGGAACACGTACAAGAGGTGTTTAAGAGAATACAAAGCTATGGATTCAAGGTAAAATAAAACAAGTACGATTTTTTCATGAAGGAAATTAAATACCTGGAACATATCGTCGAACAAGAAGGAAGACGACCAGACCCTGAAAGGGCAACGGCAATAAAAAAAATGCCAGTTCCAAAGAACATAACAGAACTACAAAGTTTTCTAGGCTTAGTGAATTATTACCAGGAATGCATTCCTCACATGCTTAAACTTCGCGCACGATTGAACGAACTTCTGAAGAAAGAGAAAGTGTGGGAGTGGACAGATGAATGACAGAAAACGTTTGACAAAATAATTAAGACGTTAACTTCGGATTTATTTTTTGCACACTACGATCCTAAATTAGAAATAATTGTAGCAAGTGACGCGAGCGCCTATGGAGTCGTGGCGTGTATACTGCATAAAATGCCGGATGGGACAATAAAACACATGAAACACATCAATGAAAAAATGCTTCCTAAATACACAATATATATATATATATATATATATATATATATATATATATATATATATATATATATATATATATATAAATATATATATATATATATATATATATATATATATATAGCTTGAAATAAATTAGTTCAATAATAAGGTAAGCAGTAAAGAATGCAAAATTATGATTGTTTAATTACAATAATAATCGAAAGCAAAATTACATTTAGGTATTCTGCTTAGAAACCAGAAAAATATGAGAATAAATTTAGAATGACATAGAACTGAATCTGTTTACATCCTATATTTTTCTTTCTATTTTCATTTTTCTTTCACCGTTTACTCAACAAAATAGACTCCATTTAATAGTTTTCCTCTACTTTTAGATAATTTGTTATATGTTTGAATAGATTTAAATTAAAAACAAAGAATTTAAAACCTTCAAGTCTTGCTCACGCTATTTACTTTTGAAACAACTGTCTCCGTGCTTGCTGTTGGTATCACAACTTGTCGGTGTTTGTAGCCTCCGGTCTTCATAATGTGCCCATGGATCCGAATAACCTGCAGAGAAATCCGAACTGAGCTACAACCTGTAGGTTACCCGGATCCATATAAAAATTGCATATACTGTAGGATATTTACGATAGGGAATTAGAAATTCTATATAAACTGCACACGTTGGGTCTGTACCGTAACATATTCTTAGTAAATAAGGTATAATGATTCGTCTTCTTTATGTATTCTTTTGGACAAATTCATTCTTACCTTAAGTGAGAATCGATACACATATTGGTCTAAATAGTGAAGTTAGTATTGTTTAACTTTTGTCCGTAAAATTCTGATATTTTTAATCTTGAAATCTGTTAATATGTTTTTGATATTTTTTTCCATTTCAACTGTGTGAATTCAGATGATATTTTTCACACACTGATCGCACAGGATAGATTTAAGATAGTTAAGTATATTTTATATCTGCATGCGTATACCTGTATGCATACTTGTATGTCTCTCCCTTTCTCTCTTTCTCTCTCACTCTCTCTCTCTCTCTCTGTATATATATATATATATATATATATATATTTATATATATATATTTATATATATATATAAATATGTATATAAATAATCTCTCTTTATATATATATATATATATATATATATATATATATATATATAAAATATGTGATGCAGTTCAATTTATATTACAGTTAATCATTCATACAGTTAATTATTAAAGTTAATAAGTGAATTAGTAAAGTTAATGATATAAAATTGCGAAATCCTTTCGCTAACAAAATTAAAAAAATGCATTAACCTACTCAATGAATGTTATGATGCTTTTTTTTTTTAAATTATAATCTGTATTATGTCTTCCTTAAGTACGCAAGTACTTTCTACTGTACATTCAATAATGCAGTTTATAATACTGTTTATAATCTAATACTGTTTATAATTTTAAAACACAAGGATCATAACATTCATCGAGTGATTGGTAGTTTAATGCATCTTTACAATTTTGTTAGCGAAGGGATTTCTCCATTTTGTATCATTAACGCTATTAATTTACTTTTTGTTTGAATGATTCATTGTAATACATACATACATACATACATACATATACATACATATATATAAATATATATATATGTGTGTGTGTATATATATATATATATATATATATATATATATATATATATATATATAGATATATATATATATATATATATATATATATATATATATATATATATATATATATAATGTTTCATTTAAGAAGGCTGAGCAAAGTAATGCAATTAAGTTTACATTTAATTTTCCTTGTATTCGTACAAGTTATTTTCCTTTTGGGGTAAAAAATGCGTAAAAACTGCCCGAAACAGCTTACGGCTATTCTTTTAGTCAGTATCAAGGACGATTTAAATTTTTAACTTAATGTGTGTAATTTTATGTATATATCTGAAGTTATAATAATATTTTTACTTTCCAAACATTGTCATCATATTATGGCCATGTTCGTAATTAATGTTACTACAGGTTGACAATTGCTTTTTATCATAAGGTCTACCATTATTTTAATCTTATTTTTTGTATATGAATGAGACCCATTGAGCTAGGACTCATTAAAACACGCACAACACCTGACAATGTACACCCGAAACATACTTATAAATATACAAATATAATAAGCTCATCCACATGTAAAAAATATGAAACGTTATTATTGAAATCGTTTTTTATACCATTCTTCAACTTTTATATATATATTATATTTGGTTCCTTTGCGTTTCCGTTATTCTAGGTAGAAAGTCTGCCTAATATACCAAGTGCCGTTGAAGATCACATTTTTTTATGCATGTAAATATTATTGAAAAGGCTTGCCATTAACTGACACTCCTTCAATTTGTGAAATATAAATAAATTTTGATGATATCAATATCATGTGAATTTAGGTTTAACTGTTTTCTTTTTCTGTTCATAAGTGTTAGCATTATAATTATTTACATTATTTACATTGTTCGGACAGTTGTCCTCGTCTTTATTGTCATATTTCTGGCTTTTCGAACGTTGTACCTGCCGCCCTTCTTCAGGTGATTGGAATTTTGTATTGAACCTTTATTTCGTCCACTGGGGTAGATTGCTGCAGTTTCACGTGCCATGTCTAATGGATATCAGCTATAAATCTCTTGTTAATTCTCCCTTTCACTCACCTCTTCAAGATTTTGTTCACCACTGCAGTAGCCAAGTATTGAACGCAGAGTAGATAAAAGCGTTGGTTGGATCCAGTGACTTAACCCAAAGTGTTGTGAGTTCAATACCTACCTATTGCAATTGTGAACAAAACCTTTGAGTGTTGAGTTAAAGGCCCGTAACTGAGACATCCGGAAGAGGTATGACACGTGGAACTAGAACAATCAATCTCGGCAGTCGAAATAAAGAGCTGTTTTCTATTGTTTAAAAAATTATTTGGTTTTGTTCGACTGCATTATGGAAATCCTGCGTTGTTCCTTGTATTGGAAATAAATAATTACAATGATGTCTTTGACATTAGCTTAAGTTTCAGATATATAAAGATAGCTAGTAAGCAATATATAATATTAAGAGATATTTTACAGTAATTGTGATGGGAACAGATCTTTAGAAATTTTTAAAATTTGAAAAATAATGAGAATGTGAACAAATGTGCAGAAAATGGACCCCAAAATTGATAAGATTGAAAGGATAAAAACCAGACAACTTCAAAATAACAGCATGCAAACATTGAAGAAGTTTGTCTTACAAATGTAAACAATGGAAAATGATAGCTAAGTACATTGGTCAGAAAATGAAAGAAACCTAGCAAATACATATTTGTAAACGTCTCGAAATTAATGTGTAACTTGGGTAATGAATACATGAAAACTTATTTAACAAAATTAATTTTTGTGTTGAATATCGAACTACATTGGATAGACATTATGTCTTTCAGTTAAGGCCAACCAACACGACTTAAACTAAATTAAGGGAATAATATTTGTGAAATGTATATTTAGCAGTAAAAATTTCATCGTTGATGATTGTCTTTTTATAGATGCAACAATTACATCATTTCTATATAAAATATCTGCGTTATTTGCAAGTCGAAATTACGTCCTTCTAACCTAAATGATATGGTAACAGAATAAATATTTCTTCATTGTCCACGAAGCTGAACAATGACCAGCTGGTATAATAACGTAAGATACCAATTCAGTGGAATGATTCTTCAGATATGAATCTGTTATTAAATAGTAATCCAATATATAATAGGTTGTCCTATATCTGAAGAGACATATACGAGTATAATAAACATTATACACGAAATGGATATAGCTATGAATCAATTATAAATTTTGTAGTTAGTATTACATTCCAAATCGTGGCAAATTTACAATAAACGAAAACATGGTGAATGCTATAGAATAAAACTAAGACGAGGCTGACATGTCACATATTAAATCAGTAATTGATACAGTTATATGGAATATCAATCAAATGCGTTACTTTTATATTTTTGCATTTATTTAGACAGATCTATTATTCAGAGTCTGAAGGCATAAAATTCCAGACATCTGAAATCCATTAACAATGTCTTTTCCAGATAAGGATAATCTAAGCATTCATTTACCTTGTGTATTTATCATATAAGTGTACATAGCCAAGTGGTTAGAACATTCACATTCTGAGAATGAGACCCGGGTTTTCTACCTTAATAAAACCGCTATATTTGAAATTCTGAATACAATTTTGATATTAGTTTAATATTAACACTTAAATAAATCTGTACATATAAATCTGAAAAATTCCAACTCAATGTATCCGTTATTTTCAACTTTTATCGCTTCTTTCTCCTTGTTCAAACCTACAACAATTTAAAAACATTCTTGACATAATTATGCAGATTCAGGCAATAATGCAGTGGTCGTTGCTTTCTCGTTTGTATAGGTTATATTAAAGAGTATTTTTAAAATGCTGTCGTTTTGACAACATTGTGTGCTTTCTGTGAGTATTTAAAATATTGCTAACAATTCTCAAAATTTAAATTATTTTACCTTAGGAAGAACATCTTCCGCAGGAAATGGAAGGTTTACTCGTGTCCATTCTACCAGTGGTTGGACAGAGTACAATATGGAATTAAAATGACATATTCAAGATAAGAGTGTCAGATGGGAACAGAAGTAACCTAACCAATGAGCTTGAGTAGATGGGTCGCAGAATCATATTGAAATCTTACTAAGAACTAGAAATGAAAAAAGTTGTGACGATATCAGGGATATTGTGCAGGCTCACAGCACAAATTAGAAGCAAAATGTTTGACATTAGTGGGCCTCCGTACTTAAATGTTATGGGTCCTTACCTATAATTAGAGAATGAACTCTTCCTAACACTATGTATACTACGCCTCTCAAGAGAGAGAAACGAATCGAGTCGAGCCAATAGTAGATTACTCCAAACCATACTGACAGTAATACTAACACCTTCCACATCTTGTATTATTATTTAGTGTAATATATCTTCGTTATTTCTACTCTTGTGTTCGTGTTGTTCTTCCTTGGTCCTAACCCTGGACCATAACAGTGGCGACGAGGATATTGAAGAAACGAATTCTACGCGGAGTTTCTGAAAAAAAAACAGAAACAAAACAAAAAGAAAACCTTTTTTGCAATCGTTCGTCCATAACAGAGTCGATGGAGGTATTGAGAAAAAAAAGCAAGTTCTACGCGAAGATAAAAAAAAGGAAAATAATTGTACACCAACCTTAACAGTGGTAACGAAGACACGAATTTTACCTGACAGCCAGAACAGAATCGAATTCTACGCATGAAATTTTTTTCGTACTATAGGTCTCGAACAACAGGCGACAAAGGCCTGAAGTCTACACTGACAAAAAAGGAAAATTCGTTACACAAAATTACGGTGTAAACATGGAAGACTTTGAGGCAACCATATTGGGACTAATGAAAATGTAATTCGACCAACAACAGAAAAATGAGAAAAAGCTATTGAAAATCCAACGGAAAAACGAAGAGAGCAACTCGAACTACAAGAATTACTACAACGGGCAGTAACAAATAAAGGACAAAATTCTGGAAATGAAGCGGCATTCTCGCAAAATGCTATATGGAGCTCTATCAAAGATTCACTTATGCACCGGACGACGACAAAACCTTCGCGACTTACTTCAGAAGATTCATATGAGTTTGATTGCGGCAATTGGTCAGACGCGAAAAAAGTACGTCTACTACTGAGGAAACTAGGGTCAAGCGAATACACTAAATTCGTAGACTACATCCTGCCGAGGAAAATGAATGAGTTGACTTTCAAAGAAGCCGTGAAACCTTTAACGGAATTCTTTAGTCCGAACACTTCACTATTCCAGAAAAGGTGGAAATGTTTAAAAAAAGATAGCGAAGACTATATAACATTCGCTTCCGTAGTAAACAAAGACTGCGATGACTTTTAAATGTTTGATATTCCTGGTTTCGTCTAAAGATGCGGAGATGAGACGGAGAATTCTAACAAAACTTGAGAGTGAACCAGAATTCACGCTACAAAAATTGGCTGAGGACTGTCAGAGATGTATAAGCGTAAAAAAGGACTGGAAAGATATCGTGAGTCTGCCGTTTCTCACATACGAAAAGTACAACGACAAACACGTTTTTTTCCCTCCTCAAAAACAAACCAAACAAATTACTTTACTAAAAAAAAGTCAAATGAAACCTCAGAAGAAACCACCACCAAGTCAATGCTATCGCTGTGGGACTTTGCATTGGTACAAAGATTGTCCATACCGCTATAAGACTTGTCTGTCGTGCAATAAAGTGGGACATAAAAGTTCGCACTGTAGAACAAAAGAAAACAAAAGCCGAGTAAATGTCACTAGAACTGACCAAGCTGACGGGAGAAATATACGAAAATACGTACAAGTCGTAATGTTAAACAAAAAAAAATCAGATTACAGTTAGATTCCGGATCAGATTTAAATATTATTAGCTTACAGACGTAGAAGAAATTAAACAAACCGACCATGTTGAGAACAGATAACATAGTCAGGTCGATGACAGGAAGAAAAATCAAATTTGAGGGGGAGATTATCACAAATATTACTTTCAACGGGATGACCAAGAAATTAAAGATATATGTTCTAAAAAATACGGAAAATTTATTTGGAACTGACTGGATGCAGAAATTTGACCTATGAGATTTACCGATAAATACGTTCTGCCAAAAAGAGGAAAGGTTATCGACCGAGGCATAGAAATTGAAGGAGAAATTAAAGGGCTGATTCCCCGGAGTAATTTCAGCCGGCCTCGGGAGGTGTAAAATAAATGGCGGCCAAAATCGGACTAAAATAAAATGTACAACCCATTTTCAAGAAGAAATGAAATGTGCCTTTCGCATCATTAGAAAAAATAGGCGAAGAGCTGGATAAACTCGTGAAAACCGAACAAATGTGGAATATAGTCAATGTACCGCATCTACGGTTTACGTGAAAAAGAAATCGGGTGAGATACGTGTATGCGCTGAATTCTCGACGGGATTGAATGCAGCGATTAAGGATTATCACTATCCTCTCCGTAGTCCAGAGGAAGTTTTCACAAAGTTGAACGGAGAAAATTTTTTCTCAAAGATAGAATTGAGCGAAGCATACCTACAAATATCAGTAGATGGGGAAAGCTCGAGATTGTGCTAAAACACGCATAAAGGGATATATGAGTTTCAGAGATTACCATTTGGGATCAAGGTCGCGCCGTCGATTTTTCAGCAAATAATGGACACTATGCTAGGCAAAATGGATTTCACGATCGCATACCTTGATGACATCATGCTAAATAGCAAATATATTGAACAACACTGGGCACACGGTCAAGAGTTTTTCAGGCAGATACACAATTACGGTTTTAAGGTAAAGGAGAATAAATGTGACTTCTTTACGAAGGAGATAAAATATCTGAACTATATTATTGACGAAGAAGGAAGAAGACCAGAACCAGAAAGAGCTATGACAATAAAAATAATTGCTGGCTCCAAAAAATATAGCCGAGTTACAAAGCTTCTTGGGCTTAGTAAATTATTATCAAGAATTTATTCCTAACATGCACAAATTACGCGCACCCCTAAACGAACTGCTGATGTAGGAAAAAGATTGGAAATGATCATATGAATCTCAGAAAACTTTCGACGAAATCATTAAGACACTAACAGTAGATTTATTTTTAGCGCATTATGATCCAAAACTGGAAATAATAGTCGCGAGTGACGCGAGTGCCTATGGTGTTGGGGCATGTATACTTACTTATATCTGCCATAAAATGGCAGATGGGACACTAAAACTCATCGCGCATGCGTCAAGAACGTTCCTACCAGCCGAGCAAAATTACTCCCAAATCTAAAAAGAAGAGCTGATTATTATTTATGCGGTTACGAGATTCCACAGATATATTTACGGTAGATTTTTCACCTTACAGATGGACCACAAGCCGTTATTGACAATATTTGGTTCAACGAAAAGTCTACCTGTCTACACTGATAATAGTTTGCTAAGATGGGGGACTATTTTATTAAACTATAACTTTAAATTCGAGTATCTTCCATCAAACAATATCGGACATGGAGATGGTCTTTCGAGACTAACACCAAAGAAAACGGCGCCACTAGAAGATTCCGTAATTGCAGTTCTACGATATGAGGAAGATATTAGAACATCATTATGTAGTACAATTCGAGACCTCCCCGTCACATTACAGGAAATAAGAAACAAAGCAGTGAATGACGAATTTATAAAGGAAATGAAAACAAAAATTGCAGGAATAGATAAGCATATATCAAACAGTTTTACTTTATGTGATAATGTTCTGCTATATAATGAAAGAGTAGTAACACCGAAAACGCTACAAAAAAGAATCATCAAGGATTTTCACATGGGCCACCCAGGATAGAACAGGATTAAATCCTTAATGCGAAGTTACGTGTACTAGCCAAACATGGATCTAGATATTATACATAGGATGGACAAATGTGAGGGTTGTTCCGTAGCAGCCAATGCACCTCCGATCACTCATAAGCCATGGCCTAAGACAGATCGACCGTGGTCGATAATCCATGTAGATTTCGCAGGTCCATTAGAGGGTTTCAAATACTTGATTGTAGTAGACAGTTTCAGCAAATACCCAGAAGTATTTCGTTGTAAACCTACTCCTGAGACTACAATAAATTGCCTTCACGAGCTGTTTTGCTCGTTTCGGAGAGGTTGTTTGTTTTGTTACCGATAATGGGACACAATTTACATCTGCGGATTTTCAAGAATTTTGTTAAACTTTTCAGGTGAAACATCAAATCTCCGTCATATTACCCTAGATCAAACGTGCAAGCGGAGAGTTTTGTAGATACATTAAAAAGATCATTAAGGAAAGCTTATGACGTACCTACAGAAAAGGCTTTACAACAATTCTTGCAAGTGTATAGAATTACACCGAACTGTACTACGCCATCGGCATTATCGCCGGCGTAAGTGATGTTCGCCCGAAAAATTAGATCGGTGTTCGACAAATTACTGACAAAACAGACAAAAAGAAAAATTTAACCCAGGGGAGAAAGTTTTTTTTTAAATGTCCAAAAACAACACATCCTATTGGGAGCCAGGTACAATAGAGAAACGTGTCGGGAACGTGATTTACATAATTCCTGGTCCGAAGTTCTCGCATAAAATGCACTTAAATCAGATCGGAAAGAGGCTGTTAGAGGATTCTAACTGTCTACCTCAGGAAGAGGAGGAAGTAATGGACACAATATTTGACACATTCAATATACAAAGGCCTCAAGCAAATTCAGAACCGCAGAAATCAAGCAGAAAAAGAAAATTTACAGAGCCTTTGATGATTAATCCTAAGAGGAACAAATATTAAAACCCCTGCGAGTTAAAAGCTTTGGAAGCGGGTTGTTATGGGTCCTTACCTATAATTACAGAATGAACTCTTCCTAACACTATGTATACTACGCCTCTCAAGAGAGAAGGCCGAATCGAGTCGAGCCAATAGTAGTTTATTCCAATCCAGACTGACAGTCATACTCACACCTTCCATATTTGTATTATTATTTCGTGTAATATATCTTCGTTATTTCTACACTTGTGTTCGTGTTGTTCTTCCTTTGTTTTAATCCTTGACCATAACATTAACAATGGGGGAGTTTTCTGCGTCTGTGTTATCGCCGATCCTGCGATTCTAAGACGAATAATCTTGATAAGCATCCATTAGTTCAGTATCTGTCTATATTTCTGAAATGATGCATCACGTACACTATTTAAATTATTCGAACTATTGACCTCATCTTTGTTGTCATATTTATCACATAGTTTGGACGTTGTAAGCTCCGACTTTATTAAGGTGGTTGAAATCTCAAACTGATCCATTTATTGCGCTCTTTTGGGTAGACTGTTCTAGTTCCACGTGCCATGTCTAATGGATGTCATTTAACCTTTATCTCCTGTTCGTTCACTTTTCCAACCTCTCTACTATCTTAAGCAGGTATTGAACTCACAACGTTTTGGGTCTTTTCACGGGATCTAACCAACGCCATTATCCACTGTGCCATGTGTCGTTAAGATCGTTGTATATGTTTATGTCTTCTGATGAAACAGAGATGGAATATTATGTTAATTTATTTTAAAGGTTTGTCACTTTATCTCATGTGTTCAAGTTATTGTTGCGGCACACCATTTTTATGCTACAATAACCTGTCCAAGTGGCACTTGATTTGCGATTATCTTTCACAATATATATATATATTAACGAAATATATATTATATTATTTATGTGTGTGTGTGTGTGTGTGTGTGTGTGTGTGTGTGTGTTTGTGTGTATGTCTACCTTTTGTCAACGAGTAGAATATTGCTGCCACATATGACCCTGTTTCTGCTTTTCATCTAGAGATCCTTGATAAAATCGAAGGAAGAATCAGTAATATTATTGGTCCTTAGCTAGCGTCGTGGCTTCCGTCAATTTCTGCGGCCGTAAGTTTGACTTTTCTCTAAATACATTCCCGGTAATCTTTCGGATGTACTCTTCTCTGTGGTACCTGGAATTTTTGGATTCAAGTTGTTTACCAGACTAGCGTCGAAATCTGATCAATTTAGAGTTGTGTTGGCTAGATTTAAACGTAAATTCTATGCTAATATTTTCTTTTCCCGGAATTCATGCTTGTGGAAATCATATCTGGTTCCATCCTATCCAGCCAACTTTACTCTTCCAAAATATTAATGCCTGACTTCGTGATTATTTTTTTTTGTTCAAGTGATTTAGTAATGACTGATAATAATTCTTACAAAAACAGTAATCAGTTGTGTCCTAGTGGTTTTATTCCCTTGTATGGGGTGAACTCGATTTTTAAAAAAATATGTTAAAATTTTTCATATGTCGTTAAAGTATAAAATAAGAATATTATTTTTACTTTAATATTCAGGAATTATATAACATCCAAAAATGCTGTGGTGTCTGTTATTAATATCTCGTTAAGTAGAACGCATTCGCAAAAATACTTAGTGTTGCCAATTTCTGACTAAACAGGTAAACTACTAATACCTCTGTAATAATTTTCATATGCTGTTGGTATTTTAAAAGGTTACTTGTTCCCATTTAATATCAATCGAGTCCTCCATAATGCGATCCGAACTATGGTTTTTGCTTATCTCTAGCTGGAATTATGTAGAGACAAACTTCGAATTTGGTTCTATATAATCGGCTTGTATGCCTCTTAGACCAAAAGTGAATAAGTACTTAATGCAGTCACAATGATTCTGTGTTTTAATCGTACACATTTAGTACCAATTTTCCATAATATTTCTTTAAAGAAAAGGATAAATTGACTATAAATTTATATCAGATAAAGATATAAACGTACTCAGACATGAATGGAAGGAGTTCCATCAATAACTATAAATGTTTTTCCAGAGATACCTGTATCTAGCTATGTAGACAATTTTATTTTTCTGCTATACTTGTTCAATTTATTTGTAAATTCTTACTGGTCATTTTATTTTTAATATTCCTTACTGTCATAATGTCTAAAAGAGCGGCGATTCAAAATATCATTATGGAGTAATATATTATATGTTAAAACAGTATTAAATTCATTGTATAACATATTTATTGTGTGATATAATGGTCAGTAATTATTTGATGTTTGATATTGACAGTTGAGTCTTATAATTTACTTTGTCAATGAAATACTGTTATGTGGTTCTAAATCTTTAGTAATACTGCAGAATGTTTAAATCATTGGAAAGATTAGAAAATGAGAAATTAACATTTACTGGAAATAAATAACTTGAGGCAGCATTTATCATGTCTACCGGCATTTCGGTCTCGATCGGTTAATCTGCAGTTCAATGTAAGCAAACCGACCTACGCAACAGACATTATATAAAGAAATTATGCCATAAGACAGGGTGTATCTTGCGCTACGATACGTCTTCAATTATTTGGAAACAACATTTCAAGGTAGTCAGTTTCTAACACAAAAGATAGGGAACAACAAATGTCGATAGCAGACAATTTAAAACTTGTAAACATTCATATATATATATACACACACACACACACATATATATATATATATATATATATATATATATATATATATATATATATATATATATATATATATATATATATATTGATGGAAAAGGTTATAGATGTTCCAACGACCGAAAATTGTATATTTTAAAGAAGAAACCGCAAAACTTTTTGGATATAACGTGGATTACATATATATATATATATATATATATATATATATATATATATATATATATATATATATATATATATATATATATATATATATATATATTATATTTTATTCTTCATATTTCTGCTACATGAGTTTCCGGTTTCGTTACCTTCTTCAGGCAAATAAAAGGGATACATTTTTAAGAGGAATAGATTCTCCTTATCTTCTTTTAATGACTCATTGTTCGTTTTCTCTATTTGTTAGTGACCCTTGAACTACTTTGTGTACTGGTGGCAAAAGAGAATTTCTGCACCACCGCGAATTCACCATCAAAAATGCAATCGCAATATAAAAATGGGTACAAGATAAGGAAACATTTGAAATAATAAACCTGATGACATAATAATACATAACACAAAGAATAAATGTAGCATAATTTTTTTTTCTAACGATAAATCAATGATACAGTTACAGCGATTATTCATTTGTTCGGAATATCGTAGACATATTTGATTACTGCAAGGAAACTGTTGTATATGTGATAAAAGTTGTGCATAAATTTTGGTTAAGTAAAATATTCTGAAGTTTTAATTCGATTCTGAGTGTAAATATATGAGATGAATTTCCTAAAATGAAAAAAATATATACGTTTAAATATTGATATTGATCATTCGAAACATCCAACGATGTGTGTTCACAAAACTGCCTTTATTTACTTTTACGATTTCACCTAAATTGCGCATTTTGCTGTTCCTATAACCTGTATGTCTTCGATAAAGAAAGAAAGATATTTCACAAGGATTCCTAATTAATTATCTTTATAAGTGTGCAGCATTCATATCAAATAGATATTCACTAAACCCTAACATCGACAGTATTTCTCTTTAAACAAAATGTTTTTAAGATACGTAAGGTATACATTTATAAATAATGTTTGATGTTTGCATAAGACACATGAATAGTCGGTTGAACATCATGCATCAAGTTTTTATTTAATACAATTATGCGCTATAAAGTAGATAGCTACGCAAATTATGTTCTGTCACGTGGGGACAGCAATGCTCTCTTCTACCCATCTCTCTCTCTCTCTCTCTCTCTCTCTGTATCTGTATATATATATATATATATATATATATATATATATATATATATATATATATATATATATATATATATATATATAAAAGTGAAGCGACCTTTCTTTTAAACATCTTTCATTATGTATGTGGAGCAAGGAAAATTTTATTCATTTTTCATTAATTTTTTCAGCGATTTTACATTTCCAGGAGAGAGGATAATGAAATGTTTACGATCAAGTCCTGATCTAAATCAGATCGAAAATCTATGATCAATTGTGAAGGTGAAATCATATGACTGTGGCAAACAATATAACAGCAAAGCATATCTCTGGGATGCAATTAAAACTACTATATCGAAAATTGAAACTGTGGAAGTAAAAAAAAATAACAAAAATCAATGGACAATAGATAACTGCCTGTTATTCTGAAGGACGGTAACGATATTAAAATGTAAAGGATGGATTCAAGACTTATGTGTGATTGCTATTTGTTCTATCATAGGTGTTGGTCAACTTTCAATGATTTTATTAGCTTTGCTTAATAACTTCATCTAGCAGTTTTTCTAGAAGACATCAAATAACTTCAATAACTTCAATTAACCATATTGATACTACCTAACATTTTGTCAGAGGCTTTCATTTGACATTTAAAATGATTGTTTAAATATATATATATGTGTGTGTGTGTGCATCTATAGCAGATATATATATATATATATATATATATATATATATATATATATATATATATATATATATGAGTGTGCGTATATATATATATATATATATATATATATATGTAATAAGTCATCCCATAAGTTCTGTCCGAATTTTAACTTTTTGTTAAAATGAATGAAATTTAAAGAGTATTTTATAATGTCTAATGGAGCTGAACATTATTTTTATGTTTAGATGCATTTAAACTGATCAACTTTTATTTCAGAGAATAATAAAATTAAATTTTGTTTGATTAAAACCTTGCTAACATTGACTTACCCAAGAATCATTTGAGTCACATAATGCTTTATGAGTTCAAGAAACTCAGCAACGAAGAGGCTAGAAACATTCACTCAGTTTATGAAGAGGAATGCATGAATGAAAGAACTTTCAGAAGATGGTTTGCAAAATTCACAGGTGGAGATTTCACCCTTGAAGATGATGATCGAACCGGACGTCCAGTTGAGTTTGATGAAAAGCTTCTTTATCAGTTGAGGAATCGGCAGTGGTTCTCAGTACAAACCTTAACTGTTCATCGTCATCTTCAACAACATGGAAAAGTTCCTAAACTTGTAAAATGGGTGCCTCATGAATTGTATGAAACAGCTTTTGTAACACAGGAAGAGGGTAAAACTGACATTTGTGAGTTCTTCGAATCAAAGCTAAAATAATTTCACAGTAAGGGAATTAGTAAGCTTGTAAATAGATGGAAGGAAGTCATAGATAATCAGAGAAAATACATTGTTGATTGAATATGCAATTAAATGTAACATTTGGTCACTTGTTTCAAAATTCGTACAGAACTTATGGGATGACCTGATGTATATATATATATATATATATATATATATATATATATATATATATATATATATATATATATACATATATATATATATATATATATATATATATATATAGATAGATAGATAGTTATAAACACACACATGCACACACTCACATAAACATAACCAAAGGATCCACAATAAATTGACTAACTGTATATTTGATGTAACTAGAAAAAAAAGAGAATGGTTGACATGGAGAATATTTATGAATTCATTTTAATAATATGTGGAAATATACAATAATTGCCCGAAGAATATCCTGAGACCCGAAACACGTGTTGCAAAATAATTGAAAATAAAGCATTTTATTTAAGAATATCCACATTAAAACCAAAAACTTTTGGGGTTTCTTTTCTCTTTTTTTATATATTTTAATATATACACTTTTCTTTGATTGGACCAACTATAAACGTTCCCATATATATATATATATATATATATATATATATATATATATATATATATATATATATATATATATATATATATATATATATAATAGAGTAGATAATTTGGTAAATAAATCAGAGTCTAACGAAAGTATACCGATTTAATCATTACGAAAAACATTTATTAATATTAACCACGTGACAAAAATGAAGCACGGAGATTGAGATTCTACATTCGGAATTTGTGAACACGCCTGTGTTTTTCATCAGCGGCTTCGAGAAAGAAACAGAGGGACGGTGGAGACTATCCAATATTAATTCTTGAGGCTGTGTATAATCCTGCCAGTAGGTGGAATTGTTCGAAAAAAATCCAGTTCCTGTCTGATTTCTCACTGTGCGAAAATTTTGTGAAATAACCTTAGATTTAAAAATTGTGGTTGGTGTTGTGTGGAATGGTAGTGAAATGTTGAATAATAGAGGAAAAGTGTTATAGGACTAGGGGTAGGGACGGTATTAGTTTCTTGAATAATATGTACACACACAGACATCTATCTATCTATCTATCTATCTATCTATCTATATATATATATATATATATATATATATATATATATATATATATACTTGCTTAGCTTCTCTTGTGATAGCCTGTTTTTTTCTGCCTCCGTCTGTATATAAGCCAGTAAATTTTAACCATTTTCATGCAACTTCTATGACTTATTTACGCTGCGCCATATTTCCACCTTTCTCCTATCCAAATATTACTTACCGATGTAAGACCTATTCTCTTAAGTGTAAATTTATAGATGGTTAATGCAAAGATTAGGATAATCTGGTGGAATGATAAATATGTATAGCAAATTCAAAAATACCTTGTCATTTTGTCGAATGAACAAGCGTTATCATTAAAATATTTTTATTTGAGAAGAACAAAATCTGATTCACGTTAAATAAACGAAAGCCTGATATTTACCGAAACTTTATCGGCATCGAAGATACTTTTAACTAATTTCAAATCACAGCTTATTCTATTTAGTTATTCACTTTTTTCAAAAGTATTTTCCATATTATACATCGTTTCCGATTTTGTTCTTCAAAAACAGGAGATTAACTTAATTGCTGCGTCTATATTTAGTATTTATTTTTGGTAACACATGTCTTTTTTAATGAATGTTCGTCAAAATAAATTGTATTCTTTTTTACTTAAAGGATATCTTGCAGGAAACGTGAGGTTAGAAATATATTGTTACATTCAGTATATTGTTGAATGGTGAGCTCATTCTTATTTCTTATTTCCTATTCTTTTCTTTTTTTATAATTTCGGATTGTTTATCCGATGAATTCCTAAGACAAATCTATATTTGGTAAAAACATTTTTAATCTTCTATGTATTGTGCCTATTCATGACTTTTCTAAATTTCATGCTAACTCTAGCCCTTAATAAATATTGTCTTCTTGATATATCTCTTAATCTCCGTTCTCTTAACTGTTTGCACAAGCTCGTTAAGTTGTTTATGATATTTCCTTGTAAATATAGTTTGTTCGTACGATTTATTAAATCGTCGTGCTCAATGAGTCCACTGCAATTAATATTTTTGATCAATTTCAGTTTATCTCCTCTTCTAAGTAAATAAATGAAAAATAAATACGTAATACTTAAACCTTAAAAATGAAGAAAGAGATGAATAAGAATGAATAAAATTTAGAATTCATTAATGTCTACTTCTTATACTGATGCTGATCATTCAAATCCAATTATTAGCAGCTTAATGTTAAATACGTTTCATCCCGTTCATGTAGATATTCTTCATAAATAAAACATTTTTATGATAGAAATTTTCTCATATATTATCATATCTATATATTCCATGATATATTCCTATGTTGTCTTTTTGTTCGTATGTAACTATTAATACCTGCATATATTTCAAGCCAAAATTCCTTACATAATATTCCTAATCAGCTAGATAGGAAGTAACACTCTGTACATCTAAATGAAAAAGATTTTATACATGCAAATTTATAAGAAATGACAAGAATCCTGCATGATCCTGATTACCGCACATTTGATTTAGGTTTTAATGTTATCACTGATTTTTTTAAAAACTGAACCCGATCCGGCTTCTTTTAGGGTTAGCACATTGGTATAGATTGGAACAAATCGCATCTGAAACGAATACATGCATACATTTCTACAATATCATATCTCATGCACTCACGCTTTGCGTAGTTAAATTTAATTTGAGCTCATTGCAGTTGTAAGCTATATGTCTATAAATTCACTACAACATTAACCGCTCGAAAGATTAGGTTTTTCATTATGAAACAACGAGTATTCTTAACTATTTATTAAGCATGCAAAAACAAAAGAAGAACACACGGAAGATTACCTAATTCTACTGAATCGATTTGAGACGAGTTTGCTAACGTTATGTTTCCTTAAACCCCTCTCTCTTAACTATATTCAATCACACGGCAAATATATATCCACAGGTTTATAAATATTTCTATGCTTATCGTAATATATATTAAGCCATTGAATTGCTCAAAATCGTATTGCTGAGAAGAATAGGGTAAACGTTCTTCTACACTAGAAATTATAGCACGATATAACTTCTCGAAACAGACAAACTTATATGTATGTGTGGTTTTTGCGTGTGTGCTCATTAATAGATAACATTTTATCGAGTATCATAAAAATATATCTTTACAATGATCACATTTACATTGCATTGTCATACACGCCGTCTTTGCAGCTACTTTCCCAGGACTAAAGGCAACAGGACTTCGGAGCCGGAGATTCTGAGAACCTCTAAGTAAAGACACTCTACTCCAAACGCTCGTTAATCCTTGGCGGTGATTAAGTAAAAGATTGACAACTTTTCCTTGAGGCCTTCTGTATCGAAGTACATTTGTCTCTGGTCGAGAAGAATCCGAGCCAATTCTTTAGTTGCTCCGATCAATGGAGACGTTCACATGTGCCATTGTTCTCTTGAGTCGTTCAAGGCACCTAGTCAATCGATTTTCTCCGGAGAGAAAGACACACAAGGATATCTTTTTCTTATTTTTTTTTACCTTGCATTAGAAAATACAGCAGCATTTACAGATTGCTAAATAATTCACTAAACGTTACTTGGTGTTATACATCAGTGTGTGTTGTTCAAGTTCTTATGTCTAACGCAGAACCAGGTGACAACCATTTTGGTCACTTTAAAGAAAGGTTATGTGTGAGTATTCAAAGACAATAATTAATAGAGTAATGAGTTAACGACTTAAAAGTACAGACTGTTAAAATTCTTGCCATCGGGAGTCTATAATATTTCAGACTTATTTAATTATGTCAAACATTTTCAATGAGAGTATTGCCGTAAATTTTCAAATTTTTCAAAATATTTTTAATTATAATTCAGTATATATTTAATAATCTGAAGAATAAATCAAACTAAAGTTAAAATATCATAAATATATTAAATGAGATATTAAATTTTCGTTGTATAATGTTTGAACTACAGGATAAATATTCATTATTGAACTGAGTGCGTTTGCAAGGATAGAGATTATATTGAAAAAGGGATATTTTGCAAATTATTTTACTCATTAATCTGATTATTCATCGATATACGAATTTATGTAAGAATTTTAGTTAAATATGGATCTTTTTATCTACATTCATCATTCATGTCTAATAAATAGCAAACACAACTAATAAGGTATTATTAATATGCGTTTTAAATAAATCTTAATGAGTTCTGCTTCATTTACGATCATGTATATACAAAGTAAATTGCGTAAATATGTTTACAATCCTTTATTTATAGACGAGGAGCCACGATGGATGAATGTATAGCGGCTCGGATAGAGGAATCGTGGAGTGGAGTTTGAATTCCAGTCGAAATTTCTTGGGAAAGGTATAATTCCTCCACTTCTCCTCCCACCACCTATGGTTAAGTAGCAGGACAGACCGGGTTCTATAGCCTTCGATGGCAAGTGTTATACGGCAGAAAGAAATGGCAACCTACTGAGGGAAAATATCTGCCCCGTCAGTCACATATCGAAAGATACATGATCGTCTATCACGTATGGCACTAATTTATAAATGCCTTTTTGGCATTTTATAAAAACATTAAATTTACACAGGGAAACTGAATTATTAAAAACTTGCTCTGTACATTATAAATAACAGATAAAATCAGGTTCGTTACGAAACGACATTCATGTAGTATTAGTCGGTAAAGGCTTGAAATAATACCACATTGCAACAAATTTGCTTTCAGCAAGTTCACGCTTTCCTTTAGACATGGTATATGACAGAAAAAACGTCAATGAATTATTTAAAAAATAAATTCAAATGAGTTCTTTTCACCATGTAAATATTCAGGTTTACTAGTTCTAAATACAAATTATTATTTTCTTCAAAATTTATTTTATTTTGAGATGTGAGCAGACGTTCCGTTTTTATTTGTGGAATATAACGTGCAGAACAAACAAATCTATTGGTGCGCCTGATTTACATTAAAATGATGTCTTCTATAATTTCTTAAATTTTCTATAACTTTCTCTATTAATGCAAACGACAAACCAATAGTCTATTTTCTATTATTTCCGAAACATAATTTAATATGACATTTTCTAGAAACAAATGGAATGTGTTGAACTTAAACCTAAATTATCCTTTATTGGATATGCCAAGAGAGTTTTAAGAAAGAAAAGTTATTGTCCATTTAATAATCTTTCAGTGTCTAACGTAACAATAAATAAGAAAATGGTAATATTCCAGGAGAGATTAACGGCTAACAACAAAAATCATTATTTTATTCCTATTAAATTCGAATATTGTAACTAAAGCCAAATCTTGCAATCAGAAAAGCGGTAGAAGTAATTTATACCTTGTTGAAAAATTAGTTATCTTAAATCACTTAAATACCTCGAGAGTATTAAAGAAGAGAAATGAATTGATGGTTACATGTAAGCATAAAAAGTAAGACATGTTGGAACACGCTGATCAAGATTAATTTTTCATGTAAATTATGTATGTTATTTTAAAAATTTTGAGAAAAAGAACCAGTAACATCCATTTATGCATTATATAAAATTAGTAATCGAAACTTCTAAAAACGTCCAGTAATTAATTCTCTAGTACAAAGAAAAAAAACAGCGAGTAATAAATTAAAGAGAAGAGTGATCACAACACTAAGTCGAGAAAAAGTAAAATAAATAAATCTTAATGATCCAGTTACTACCTACGTAAGTTTCACCACATATGATCATCAGATATATATATATATATATATATATATATATATATATATATATATATATATATATATAGATAGATAGATAGATAGATAGATAGATGAAATCCGTAAGTGGAAAGGATAATCCGACTGGTTCTTTTTAATACAAAATATGAAAAAGATATATCCATAAAATGACCTCAATATATAGAATGCAGAGCAATATGATATATATATATATATATATATATATATATATATATATATATATATATATATATATATATATATATATATATATATATATATATATATATATATATATTTAAAAATACTGTTAGGATGAATTTAAAACAATTTATAAATTCATATTTATATTTTCGGTCTAGTGATCAGGAATTAATAACATACTTGTCAAAATAAATAATGATTTATAACCGTGTTTTCGAGATGCCTTAAGCTTTTCCTTGACATATATATCTATATATATATATATATATATATATATATATATATATATATATGTCAAGGAAAAGCTTAAGGCATCTCGAAAACATATATATATATATATATATATATATATATATATATATATATATATACATATATATATCCTGTTTATTATAAATTCTAAATATACGACTTTCAAATAAAATCTGTAATCCCTGTATAACATATTACTGCGCCAAACTTGCCGTAACAATATATATTTTATAAACATTTAAATTACGTAACGGTCAGCCTATAAGTAGCAACTAAAAATACATTGTGCATGAATCTCCGAGTCTTGGTGAAGAGGGATAATAAACACACACATCTATCTATCTATCTATCTATATATATATATATATATATATATATATATATATATATATATATATATATATATATATATATATATACACATTTATATATATATATATATATATATATATATATATATATATATAGATACATACATACATACATACATACATTTATTACATTTATTACATTTATATATATATATATATATATATATATATATATATATATATATATATATATATATATATATATAGATAGATAGATAGATAGATAGATAGATAGATAGATAGGAGATACGTTAGACGGACTTCAACTATTTTCGATATGATTCCAACCGATGTTAATAATGAAATGATTTGGAAATGAAAGAAATACCAGGATCAATTTGTAATACATTTTTCATGTTAACTTTTCTTTTCTTGAGGCTACGATGAATCCATTTTTGATGATTTTTCCGCATATTTAAATCTTTTTTTTCGAAAATAGTATCATTAACAAATTCTTATGAACTGCTTGATGTTTGTTATCATTAATTTCCTCCATTGAAATAAATCTCCCATTTATATTTAGTTTATTAATTTGTTTCTGTTTGTGTCAAACTTGAGTTAGATAAATTAAAGATGTTGATCCGAGAAGATGAGGTCGTCCTTCTTGGGAATTATTTCGATGCTGAGGCCTGAATTCATTTCTTTCTTTTTTTAAGGGTGTCGTCATTTTAGATTACATTTTATACAGGAAATTGATTAATAAAATCATGAAATATGGGAATAAGTTATTTCTTTGCAAAGATTTCTAAAACGAATGGGAATTAATCAAATTACTCTTCGTAGAGTAACTTGGTTTAATCTAATAATGCCCTCTTTGTTTTCTTTTAAAATCTATCAAAAGAGTTGAATTTATTAAATAATCCTAATATAGTATCTTTTTGGACCTTGGATATTTTCAGTGGAACGACGTCAATGTATTAGCTCGAAGGAAAAAGAAAACAATTTCGACATCATAAAAAATTCACAGGGTGAGGCCGCAAATACTTGGAAAGTCTATGGCCTTCAGGACCCGCTTATTAAGCATAAATCGACTTTATTTTATCAAAAGGATATTAATAAATTCCATTGATAATATCAAGTCAAATTACACAATATGGCTACCGTTATTTTCAATTACAACACAAAAGGTCTTCATTTCATTTTGCTTATGTTCACACTGTACAAGGCCCAAGGGTTACTCAATGTAGAAGTTTACTGAAGGCGTTTCTTGTATGAACGATATCAGTAAGATGCACACATATATGGGAAATATAGTGGTTAGCTGCAGACTTGAAGTGGTTAATATTATAGAGATCGAAAAAGAATCCTCCAGGAATTCTGTTCCACAAACGACCAGTTCTTCTGGAATTCTTCCGAGTTGAACGTACTACTTACTAAATGAATAGCAAGGGAACGAGGCCGTGTGGCTTATGATCTTAAGTCTATAGCAAAAGATTTCTAAGGTGGAAAATATCCATCACCAATAAGGCCGTGTTGACGCTTTTGGACTCTAAAATTGTCTACGCTTCCTTGTAATTTATGAATTGTTTCTACGTGCGCAGGTTTTCACCAAGCTTTGGAACTATTGAGTAATTCCTTGTAGATTGTATAGTTAAGGGTATTAGATTTGGGGTCGGGTTTCCTATTAGTGACAGACTTCAAAACATTTAATACAAAGTGTTTTAGGGAAGTCAAGTCTCCGAGTATCTTGTCCCTATCCCCCTTAATGGCACACTTATTGTAATTGGAGAGTAAGAAGATATCTTAGTGGGCTGCTGCAAACCACTTGACAATTAGCAATCTATCGAGAGAACGTAGGGGCTCCAGAAGTCTGTGAGTTTCAGCGAATTTAATTATATAATTATTACATCATTTAATTATGAAGAAGGGAGTTCGTATTTGGCTCCATATATATTTTCTTACTGTGTACTTGGCTTTCAAAATTGATACTACAGCTGCATCATGTACACAAAAAAAGACGTTTTTCCGCCAAGCTTTCGAAGAATGGTTGTATCCCTTTGTAGTCCAAGGCCACTACACCAAGAATAAAGACGTAGATTGTATTGTTTTATGTCAAATTATTTTTCCGGTGGTATACACTTTCTTTGAAATCACATGATGTTTCGTGTTTTTTGGAGAATTGTTCATATTTGCTAAACATCTATATAAAATGTACTGTTTTTATAAAACATTAGAGTGTAACCGTTTTAAATGGTTTCTGTTAAATTTATATTGAAATTAGTAACATTATTTACAGTAAATGATTTATGGAGTTTGCAGGAAATATAAGCAGGTTAGTTTTTAATATTTTGTTTTGTGGATTTTTTAAGATTTGTGGTGATCACAACAAATAAATTACTAAATAACTCCGCTCCGTATTACTAGACTACGAGTAATCTGGTAAGAAAACAAATAATAATTAATAAGAAAATAAAACTTAAAGTTAAAATAGAGTTAATAATGGTAATTAAAAATGAAGAAGGAAAAATTTAGATTATAAAAAATAGTTAAATAAATATAAATTGCTCCCAGAAAAAACAAGATTTAACCGCAAAAAATAAATAAATAAAATAAAATGATCTCACTTCATTTTTCGACGGCAGAAGACGTGGACAGTAATACGATGAAATATGTTGCCAACAAAAGATAAGTAAAACTTTGTATTTCTGTATACATATATGTTATGAAAAATATACAATGATTTCTCTGGAATTTATAATAAAGCATTTAATAGTTTTTGTCTATTCTTATTTTCTTGTATCTCATTTTATTTTGTTTGTAATTTAATCATCACATTGTAGAGAATTCGGAAAAGGTTGGATGTGTCTAATGGTGATTACTAAGGTACGAGAGCTCGGAAATCACTGTGGTCATTCCGGTAACAAAAGAACTCCCGAATATTTTGCTGACGGTCTCTCCAACACGGAAGCCTACATCAAGTGCCTTGAGGAGGTAATGATGCCCCGGGTTAAGAGGGTGGCTGCTGGAAGATCCTATGTCCGGATAGAAGACACTGAAACATGGCACACAAGCAGGAAACCCAAGTTATGACTGTCATTCAATTTCTGCTCCCGCCTACCTACCCAGACAGCAATACCGTTGATTATCATATGCGGGCGCAGTTGAGTGAGAGACCAACAAAACTCATTTTATCCCCAAAGATAAAGTGAAGGTAACGATTATGGCAACATTCACCAACGTAAACGTGGAAGTCTTCCAGAAGAGATGCAGGAGATTCAGAGGTCGTCTGGAGACTGTGGTTGAAGCCAACAGCGATTTTCTTTAATAAATTTACACTTTATTAAACAAAATATTTTTGTGTAATTTTGGTAAATATATCTGTTAAAATAAGGTATCAGTATTATTTTCAGATGACAATTTGTACATCACATTCAGTACATATATATATATATATATATATATATATATATATATATATATATATATATAATGAAGTAATTCATTGTGTCAGAAAGAAACCTCAACAGAATGCAGAAAGCACTGGACGGGCGTTTCGTCCTATTTTTGGGACTCATCAGCAATGCTACCGAGAATTGAAACCCTGACAGTTGAGTTATCAAGCAAACGTCATACCAACGGGTCTCGGTGATGATGAGGTAGCAAATCAGACTCAATATAGCGCCGCACGCTCACATATACCGTGGTGAAACTCAATTGAAATTCTCTCAAACCATAGGATTGTGCCCCCTGGAGCCACGAATACTATCAGGAAGCCGCTCAAACTGAAGATTATAATTACAAATCCTCCTAACAATTTCTATCATATGTATATCATTGCTTGATTCGGCTTCTAATGCTTCAGGAAATATTTCATTATAACAATTTTTCGTCACTATCTTACTCGCACAATTGGAACTAATTTCAGTCACTTTTGGAGTTGATCACTGTTAATACATTTCTTTTGCAGCGTTTGATATGGATACAGTATCTCTCGACTGCTGTTTAGGACAATTCTTCTAAACAGAATTCAGATCGATAGATTCATGTTCCATTTAGTCATAGCAAAGTTAAATTCACGCAAAACAAAGTAGTCGACTGATATTATTCCAATCTAAGAAGTCTATTCCATTAGGCTAATCTTCTTTTTCTTATACCATTCCGGGTTGCTTTTCGAATTCAACTTCGGGTTTTTTTCTTGTTGAAAAAAAGCACCAATAAAGAGTAAGCTGTATGGTACCATGGTATATGTTTTGAAAGAATGAGCTGAATCTATTTTCCATTAATCCTGTGAGATTATTACCCACTTCACTGAGGCAGCCGCATATTAAAATTAGTAAATCAAAACGCTTATCTCTTTCATTCACATCATTTAAAGCATATATTATATGTTTTGAATATTTTCAAAGATAGTTAAGTTCCAAAGAAACGTTGTTTTGTTTCGTTTGACTCAATGAAATATATATATATATATACAATATATATATATATATATATATATATATATATATATATATATATATATATATATATATATATATATATATATATATATATATATATATTTAGTTTACGAAAAACTAGGTAATCCGTATGGGAATACCCAATAAGGATAGAATCCAGAGAGCTCAATGTAAATCAGAGCTAATAATTTAAATAAAAACAGATTGCTTTAAGGTTCCATATAATAAATTATTTCACCACAGCCCTTTTAAAGGACAGAGGATCATCAGATTTATTTCCAAATGTTGAAATGAAAAAATGAAAATAAATTTACACATTTATGACGGGCAATAATAAGGAAACTCACGAAGTGGGGGCAGTGTAGGGGGGTAGAGAGACAGCATTGAGTTAGATGTAACATTTCTATTGTTTCAAATTTAATTTTCGCTGAAATCTAGACATTGACACTTTAAATCTGTTAACGGAAGTTATATTTTGATTAGGAAGTGGGATGGACAAAGTAGTATATAAAGGAAAGGAAAGAAAAAGAAGAAAAAAGAAAAAGAGAGAAAAAAAGAAAGAAGTTGTAAAAAAGTATCATTAACTTCTGTTGGAATAGGCGTTGTTTTTTTTTCCTTTACTTTGAGATTTCGTAAATTTTTCAGTTTAAACAGTCTAAGCCATTTAATTATATGTTACAGTTTTTTAAAAAACCTTATTACGGACATTTTGGGGATTTAATGTGAAATAGTCGATTAAAAAATATAGAGTTTACATTAAAATACTAGAAACTTTTTCTCAAATATAAGTTTACATCTAGTTAGTAGTAAGTGATTATTAAGGTGATATCTTTATCAGTTTGAATTTTATTTATGAAATTGATTAGTGACTATTTTTACATTGGTAAATTCTATTACTTAAAATTTAGTATTAATAATTTAATATGGAGTGGCATTTTAACGCAATATTAGAAATCATGCTCCATCATATATTGAAAACACATCTATGTGAATTGCATACACATACGATCTTTCACATCTGCAGTCATTTATACAGGTACACGTGTACTGATATACATGGGTAATTTCATATATCTTCTTAGATGTTTCCGTATACTTACATAGGGGTTCAACTAGAATTTCCTAAAGAAACTTCTCTAAGAAAGAAATTAGGTGATGACTTTAGTATTTAATCATCAAAAATCTAAATATTTTATCATTAATAATGATTATTAAAATGTAATTCATTTAAGAAAACAATATTGTAAGTATTGTAAGTGGGGTACAAAATCAATAAATACTTGTAAGTCTTTTTTCTTTTAAACATTTTACATACACCCAACACATATACACATATATATATACACACATAGGCACATATTTACGCACGCACACACACACACACACAGACACACACACACACATCCCCTCATAAACACATACACACACCTATCTATCTATCTATCTATTCATATATGTTCATATTCACATGTGAATAATAATATTTCAAGAGCAAAAATGCGATCTGTGTCTAAGAGAAAAGATCTTCATTATAAGGCATAAAGATCCGGATGTATTACTGAACAGTCATAATGAATTAATCTTTAAATGTCGGCATAAGAACAATCTAAACCTAACAAAATATATTACTTGATCTTTATTTTTGCTCTTGAAATATTATTATTCACATGTGAATATGAACACATAACTGTATGCATGCCTAAATATGTTTTTTTGGGCTGAAACAGTCATACGTTTTTTTTTGTTTTTTTTTTTACATGTATATGTATATTTGTTTATATAGAAAAATAGGAATACATCTGTATAGTTGTGGGTTGGGAAAAATATATTTGTGTTTGGCCAATATGAATATTGATATGTATGTATATATACGGGTAGGTATATAGATAGGATATATAGGTGTATATGTGTATGTATATATGTGTGTGTACATGTGTATATGTATGTATATGTAGAGATATGTGTATAAATGTGTGGATACAGATATGTATGTATGTATATATATATATATATATATATATATATATATATATATATATATATATATATATACATATACATATATGAATAGATAGATAGATAGGTGTGTATATGTGTGTATGAGGGGATGCGTGTGTGTGTGTGTGTGTGCGCGTAAATATGTGCCTATGTGTGTATATATATATGTGTGTATATGTGTTGGGTGTATGTAAAAATGTTTAAAAGAAAAAAGACTTACAAGTATGTGTTTTCAATATATGATGGAGCATGATTTCTAATATTGCGTTAAAATGCCACTCCATATTAAATTATTAATACTAAATTTTAAGTAATAGAATTTACCAATGTAAAAATAGTCACTAATCAATCTCATAAATAAAATTCAAACTGATAAAGATATCACCTTAATAATCACTTACTACTAACTAGATGTAAACTTATATCTGAGAAAAAGTTTCTAGTATTTTAATGTAAACTCTATATTTTTTAATCGACTATTTCACATTAAATCCCCAAAATGTCCGTAATAAGGTTTTTTAAAAAACTGTAACATATAATTAAATGGCTTAGACTGTTTAAACTGAAAAATTTACGAAATCTCAAAGTAAAGGGAAAAAAAACAACGCCTATTCCAACAGAAGTTAATGACACTTTTTACAACTTCTTTCTCTTTTTTATCTCTTTTTCTTTTTTCTTCTTTTTCTTTCCTTTCTTTTATATACTACTTTGTCCATCCTACTTCCTAATCAAAATATAACTTCCGTTAACAGATTTAAAGTGTCAATGTCTAGATTTCAGCGAAAATTAAATTTGAAACAATAGAAATGTTACATCTAACTCAATGCTGTCTCTCTACCCCCCTACACTGCCCCCACTTCGTGAGATTCCTTATTATTGCCCGTCATAAATGTGTAAATTTATTTTCATTTTTTCATTTCAACATTTGGAAATAAATCTGATGATCCACTGTCCTTTAAAAGGGCTGTGGTGAAATAATTTATTATATGGAACCTTAAAGCAATCTGTTTTTATTTAATATATATATATATATATATATATATATATATATATATATATATATATATATATATATATAAAACAAGCATGCAGGAAAGTTCCTCAATATCTCAAACTTTGACCCGATATTATTGCAGACAATTTCAATATTGATTCCTTGAATAATATAAGAATGTTCTCAATATTCAACACAAAAATAAGTGCACTTAGGGGAATGTTCTTTATGCTGAAAAAACACAGTTATTGCGGCATGTCTAGAAGGAATTAGTTCATGAATACTATGTTTTTACGGAAATATAATTCTATTGTATTATATATGTTTTTCTTTATTTATATATCGATTAGAATATTATACAAATCAAGCGATAATTCTCATTTGTTTTAGTAACCATTATTTTAACTATTTCAAAATTATATATGCCTGAGTAGAAATGAACTCAAAATTAAGAAAATATCCATCTGTATATTTAGTGTTTTTCTAATATAATTATTAATAATTCTTCTATAAAAACTTCCATTATCCAAGGGGGGGGGTATATTTAAATAGTTTCTACAAAGTCATAGTTTTCAATATGGAGATGTTTACTTCGATATGAGGTACACACTGAGAAGAACTGTCTTCCGATTGAAATAGGTAATGTTTTAATTCTTTTTTCCTAAAATAATAACTGATGAAGAAATATTTACAACATAAATTAACGCTGGGAAAAACTACTACTGCCAAACGCTGCAAAAACCTGAGAAAAAAAGAAAAATAATGTGTGTATAATTAAGAGGCACATACAAATTATTCCTATAAAATATTCATTTTTTCAGGGTATTCATTAATGAAAATTTGTGAAAGTCCACTACTGATATAACTGCGAATATCACAGTACCATGCGCTAAATATCCCCAATAAAACGTTCAAACAGATCCTCACTAAAACAGTATTACGTCGCTGAAGACTGACTAAAAAATTACTACTAGAGACAGAATAGTTCAATTTGAAGATTTTGCAGAATGAACATTTCAAAATTTTGATACTCAGGGGCAACATGCTCTGTTAATATTAAGAAACATATATACATATATTTGTCTGGTAGTATACAAGGTATTTGGTGTCTTCATTGCGACTTTTACAAATGAAGGTTTTCGGTAGCAACAAAAACAGTTAGGTATAAACACCCTCTTCTGGTTTTTGTATGGACAACAAAGGCCCTGGTGTGCTGTGTTTCATCGACAGAATCGTGAATGATGAATTATATTGCAATCTATTGGAAGCAGATATGTTGTTTTCGCTCAAAATGATTTGTTTCCTCGTGGCATTGATATAAACCACTCCACCGCAAATATATATATATATATATATATATATATATATATATATATGCACATATACATATACATATATATATATATATATATATATATATATATATATATATATATATATATATATATATATATATATATATATATATATATTTAAACTATAAATTTGAAAAGAAAAAACGTAAATGATTTACTGAAAGTTTCTAAATGCAAATGTCCTTAAAGTCCCTCACATGGTATCCGATTTCTATTCAATTGAGGTTTATCTACCATGCACTTCAGTGATAAGTAGATGAACGATGACCATACAAAAAGTTAGATTTGAATGAATAAAATACAGTGAAAATATGCTAATTACGTTCTAGATATCGCGGAGACAATATAGTCAAGTCTGAAGCTCTATAGAGACTAAAAGCATTCATGCCCAATTAAATATATAAACACATGTAATCACGTTATATTCATTTTCCTGAGTTGCCAAAATATGTAATATTTAATATGTCATATTTTGGCAACATTTTCACATACTGAGAATATTGTTTATTTATAATAACGAATGTCTTTACGGATTGCGTAATGTTACATTACAAATGAAAGAAATCCTTGTAATATTGACGTTTTTTTATATATACAAATTGAAACATTGTTCATTTGCGATGAGTGCATTCACCACATACAATTTAATACGTGCATTTAAAAGTTTATCGAATCTTGCATAAAGAATTTATTTTCAAACTATTGGCTTTCTTTAATATCTATGCTTCGGTACTTTATGACTGGTTGCAAGCAGAGTATCAATACTACTCCTTTGAAACGTTATCTCTATATTAGTTATTTGTCAATAATGTTGATGCTGCATGAATTCCACTCTCCATTTTGAGGTCACCGTCCATTTCTGATTTACACAGATTTTCGCTTACCAATGTTCTGAAGATTTTGTTATTAAAGGTCCTCAATCATATATCCCCTATTACAACCGAACTCGCGAGTTAATATATTAGAAAAGTATTCGTAGTACACATTTCAATACAACTGTATATTGTAGAACAGGTTTTCCTAAAATGGGCTATTTCATTTGCTGGGTGGGCGATTAGCAACTGGACAGAAAATGGTTGGCTATTAGAAATTTTTGTGGCCCAAATAGGATTTTGAGTATAAAAAATCTGTTTCAACATATACTACACGATAAAATATTCCAAAAAGATATGTAAAAACTTTATAACAAAAAACAGTGGGATAAATTGGAATAACATATATATATATATATATATATATATATATATATATATATATTATAAATTAATAGATTTAAAATATGGTTTTACCGCTACACAGTGATGACCATGTTTCAGAAATGGAAGCTAAAGCCCCTGAATTTAATTTTATTATTAAACCAAAGACATTAGTTCCATTTCCTCATCAAGCGAATTGTACAATAAATAAAACAGTGAAATGGAAGTTAATAAGAAGAAGTGTTTTATTGTACAATAAAACACCTACAGTGAAATGGAAGTTAATAAGAAGAGCTAGAATATGTAGGTCATTAAATGACCCATGTCCTTTATGCATACATGAGAAACTATATATTACTAAGTTTATAAAAAATAAAAATTTACTGAATCAGAGAAATGAAATAGCTATTTTTTGTCGTCATTGCCAAAAGTTTTCTTTAAATAATCTTTAAACAATCTATAAAAAAAAAAAAAAAAAAAAAAAAAATTACCTGATTATTATACATACTCATATTTGATGGGTATAAATAATTTTAAATAATGTAGATAATTATATTACATTTACTTGGTTTATAAAGAAATATAGCCGATTAAAATTAAAAAGTTAAATTTGAAAGTAGAATTTTTAAAAATGTTTTAAAATTGAAATTAAATAAAACAGATTCTAACCTAAATATCTTTTAAAATTGTAATTAAATAAAACGTACTCTAACCATAACACCTCTCTCAAAGCAATTCAAACACTGGAAAGAATCCAAGTGAACACCGAAAGTCATGTGAAATTAATAAGTTAGAATATAATATTGAACATTAAATGTCCTTTATACATACATATATACATTTATAATACTAAGTTTATTGAATTAGTGAAATAATTTAACCACCTTTGCCGTCATTGTCATAAAGTTTACATAAAATAAAATAAAATAAAATAAAATAATATTTACTTATACTCGATAAGAATAAATAATTTTAAATACTGTAAGTAATCCTAATACATTTACTTGGTTTTTAACTAGGAGTATAGTATATCAAATATTAAAAATAACTTTTTAGAAAGGTGGATAAAACATATTCTAACCTAAACAGTCCCTCAAAATCTTTAAATATACAAATAGAAATAATACCATAAGAATTTTTGCCGTTAGAAATAAACCCAGATGACATGAATTTAGCGGATGTCAGAATTTGTTAAAAGATACATCCCTACCCATCCCTAAACATAACCCCGCTTTCAAATGTAACTATTAACTGAGACAACGAAAATTAAAAATTGAACCCTCTACCACCCCTTGTCTAGATGAATGGATTTATCGGTAACCTTGGAAACCCTCAAACTATGAATCTTTCCTGTGCCGTTAACAACCGTAAATTTTAAAAAGTAAGTTACTCCAAAATTCGCTTGATGAGGAAATGGAACTAATGTCTTTGGTTTAATAATAAAATTAAATTCAGGGGCTTTAGCTTCCATTTCTGAAACATGGTCATCACTGTGTAGCGGTAAAACCATATTTTAAATCTATTAATTTATAATATTAATGCTCTGTAAATTTAAATTTACATAGAGCACTATTGTGTAAAAATAAAAATATCTATAAGAACACCGGATTTTATATCTTACTGTTCTTTCCTTTTTATTTATATATACATATATATATATATATATATATATATTTGTGTATTTAGGCAGCAATCATTCTTTCATGCACATTTCATTAAAAATATTTAAAAATAACAATTCACCTCCTAGAACAAAATTTAAATAGAGCACATATTATTTACGAGTACAAATGCGCATGAAGGAATTGTATTCCTCAAGAATCAACTTTCGTAAATAATTATATAGACCACACTTCAAATTGTTTAACACACAGACTAACTCTGCACCTTTCTGACAATAGCTCAATCAGATCTCATTTAAATATTTACGGAAACCTACCGGACAATATTCGGGACATACTTGTCGACAACACTAATAAAATAGCATCATCCACATGCAAAAAAGGGCTAAAATAATGGAAAACTTATTAATAAAAACAAACAAACCAACACTTAATAATATTAACTTTGAACATGGACATAATATCTTGACGGTGTTTTGAAACAAAAAAATGAAACATTTTATAAAACATACATATAAGAAACTATTTCTAATTCTAACAGTTGAAATATAATCCTTGAAAATGGCTAAATGTATAGCCGAAAGCGCTCGGATAAAAAGAAAATTCGGACAGTTTTTATATAATTTATCATCTGAATAGAAAAACATTATTAGATCGCACGAGAAATTATATGAAAAACTAAATAAAAGTACCTTGTCAGTCGTTTTAATGAAATGTATATATATATATATATATATATATATATATATATATATATATATATATATATATATATATATATATATATATATATATATATATATATAAGCATAAGAACGCAAGGGCTTGCAGAGATTGGGACAAAGAGTAAAGAGACGTGATTGAGGAAAGGATAAAGAGAAGGACGGTGTATTAGATCAAGGCATGAGAAGATGTCGATTGACATTATATTTGAATATATGAAGACTATAGCTGTCAGGTAAGCAAATAAAAGGAAGGGAATTCTACAGATAGAAAGTCCAAGACATGAAAATATTGTAGTAGAAGAGACAGCTATATTTAACCGTTTTGATAGTGAAAGTGTGGGAATGAGATGCCAGACTAGTTAAACGCTAAATTTCATGCTTTTGGGGAACATCGAAAATAGATCGTCTGAGCAGTTCCTGTGAAAGTATTGTAGAAACGATAGCGGGAAGCGACAGCAGGTCTGTGAGAAAGTGACTGTATACGAGATGCCAGACCAGGACAAACCACATTGTATATCCGTCTCTGGATTTTGTCGAGGACCTTCAGAGGAACATCAGTGATTCCAGACCATATATGGCAGCAGTGTTCCATGCAAGGTCGAATGGTTGATTTATACATTTGAAGGATGAACTCAGGCGAGAAAAACTTTCCGGCGCCAAACAGAGAACAAACATTCTTTGCGGTAGATGAATCTATTGATTCAATGTATTCGTTCCATCGTAGGTCAGCGGACAGAATGAGAGCAAATAGGCGCCGAAAAGCGCTCTCGTGGAGATGAGTGTCAGACATTCTAACTGTAGGAAGGGAGGTTTCTCTGTTGCGGGTAAATGAGAGCATTTTTGTTTTTGCGGCATTAAAGTTTACCACCCATTTCCTGTCCCAGTCAGTCAAACATTGAATGTCTTTTTCGAGACAAACGGCCAGGTTAGTTTTGTCATCGATACTAGATTTGCTACCAGATTTCCTATTGAGGAAGGAGTAAATAGTAGTGTCGTTTGCATAGATGCCTAATTGGGGCTGATGACATCAGGAAAATGGTTAATGAAGATCTGAAACAGTGTAGGACCCAGGATAGAGCTTTGGGGAAAACCAGAATTCGTGAGAAAGGAACCGGAGGAGAACCCGTTTAGGATGACCAGGATGCGTGTATATATATCTATATATATATATATATATATATATATATATATATATATATATATATATATATATATATATATATATATATATTATTATTATTATTATTATTATTATTATTATTATTACAGGATTACATCGGATCAGCGCGTAGCATAGGATGGCCACGTAGCATAGTGGTCCTCGGAGATGAAATTTGGATCGACGATCGGGGTTTCAAAACTCCAACCAATGCAATTCATCTCTTTCACCCTTCAAGATATGGGTTAAATGATCGTAATCCTTGTGTTCCACTGGCCTTGCATTAAAGCAGGTTAACATATTTTTTTAAACTCTGTAGAAGTTGGCGGGAAGCATATCATTATGCTATTCCTAGACTATTCCTTTATTATCACTATAAACATATTAATATATAACTATAAAAAAAATCACTGAAAAAAGCCGTGTATGAGGTTTATCTTTGTGGTAGTACTTTAGGAATGAAACTGTCGATTCTAATATATTCAGGTGAATCAGAATGCGGAACTCTACTGGTCCAACTCTCACTCATGGCTCCAAGTAGTCGCATGGGCGCTACAACGACCACACCCTGGTCAATAACATCGACATACCAGGCTAAACAGTGTGATCTGACCGAAGAGGTCGCCTCTTGTCAACCCAAACCCACTTCTGCAAGATGGCCAGCGGCCAAACGCCAGATAGCATGTAGAAGTTGCTTCTCAGAGGTCAGCGGATTTATTATGGGCGAAGGAGGGATGTGGCGAACCTCAACATCCGCGATGCAAAATGAACACGCAAGCCATTGCACTATTTGCCATGAATGTCAACATGAACCACAATTACAACAGAAATAGGGGCATTGGGACCACAGTGCAGCAAAATGCGCTCACTGACGGAACAATCTATGATAAAAATGCTGAATATCTATTATCAGTCTATGTAATCAGTCACAATGGAAAATGTGCATGATATCAGCGACAAATATTCCATGAGAATCTACATATTTCAAGTATTATACATTTTTGCGTAGAAATTGCTGAAGGGATCATCCAACGGCGTTATCGCCGAATCACATTTATCTTACAAGTGAATGAGCATTGGACCTGCGATCGTTTTAATATTCAGTCTTTTTAAGGCGGTGAAAGACAGGTTCCCGTGCGATCACCGAAGTTAAGCAACGTCGAGACTGTTCTATAACTAGACGGGTAACCGCTTGGGAATACCAGGTGCTGTAAGCGTGGATGTGCGTGTAATGGTTAACTATTCAGATTTGTTAATTGGACAACCGAGTTCTAAATTCAACTGGGTTGGTTATATTCACTTACAAGGAATTGCCCCTCCATGTACGGTTTAAATAGTAATTAGGAAAATATTCATAGAAGCTGAAAATATTTTTGGCTTTAAATAAACAGTAAATGATTGATATGCTGTAGAAACTAATCAATAAATCTGTTTAGGAATACGCAATACCTATAGGTGTTTGATTGAAACGTATCTATTTCAGCTGTTGTTAAATGCAGGTACTTTTAAGCACGAAATAAGCGTGTTTGTTTGAAGACATGAATATTCGCCACTCAGTAATATCATAATCTAAATTGATAAGTAAAATATGTACTAAAGAGATAAAACAAACTGTAAAAATAGAAAAACATACACTGAAAATATTTCTCTCTTTTATTTTGCTAATCATTATATCTATTGACATATAGCGATAACGTTGCGTGCTTACGTCTCAGTAATATTTCATACATAATATTATATCCTATAGCATGACATATACATGGTGATTACTGTCAAATAATTTATATTTCCTATTTGAGAAGAATTAGTACAGACGTGGTTTACTTCCCCTATCCGTTTAACAATGTATCAGCTGATCCATCAATTATTGTGCCTGTCTTTCGCTGCTCGAAATGTATCTCAATTCTGCATCACATTATAAGATATACTTACGGTATATTTTGAACAGCTGAGGTTGGCAAACCTCTTTCTACAATGAGGATTGGCCGGAAAGATTATGTTTCTCTAACCTTCCGACTTAAGCCGTTTTCAAAAAAGCAACGTTTGAAATCCTTCTCTTTGGAGTGGGGTCGAAATCTAAATGTTAGTACGAGTTCGGAAATAAAAACATCTATCTGACACGATGGAGGCGCCAAATAGTTTATGTTTTTACTTAAGAAATATGCAATCCATATATATGAAATCAATAGTCTATGAAATAGCACGCGTTAGACGTTTTGCAAGAATGAATATTTGGTTATAATCTGATTACATCTAAGAGACCATACATGGATGGAGACGGCCGCTTCCCAATTAGAGCATCGATCGATTTCGGAGTTCCTGTTACCATAGCAATCAGCAATTTCAAATTTTATATCATGAAATCCTTCATTGCAAATCCGAATCTAATAGCATACACTAAGAGTTATGTCATCATCTTTTTAAGTGTGTTTTCTACATTTAGAGATCACCAGCGTTATTCGCTGATTACATTGAACGTATCTGTCTATATTTCTGAGATGAGGTATTACGTACACTGTTTACATTATTCGAACTATTGTCCTCATCTTTGTCGCCATATTTACTACAACGTTTCGGCCATTATACGCTCCGGCCTTATTCAGGTAGTTGGAATGTCGAACTGAACCCTTTATTTCGCTCATCGGGGTAGACTGTTCTAGTTCCACGTACCATGTCTAATGGATGTCAGTTATCAGTTATCACCTGCTTAATTCTCTCTCCAAGTTCTTCACCGCCTTAACCGGGTACTGAACTCACACTCTTTGGTTTCTGTCACTGGATCTAATTAACACCTTTATCCACTGTGTCACCTGTCCTCAAGGACACATAGCCCAGTGAGCGTAATAAAGGGTTCAGTTCGACATTCCAACCACCTGAAGAAGGCCGGAGCTTACACCGGCCGAAACATTGTAACAAATATGGCGACAAAGATGAGGACAATCGTCCGAATAATGTAAATAGTTTAAATTGAAAGTACTTACAATCATGTATCCATCTTGCTGTTCAATTTGTAAAAGAATAGAGAACTATATAATCATTTGTTGAAACGTCGAAACATGTATTCCACAGAATTATTTAACTATCAAACTTTTTATCTTCATCACACCGTTGTTATTTTTCTAGATGTATTGTAATTTACATCCAGTTGTCATTCATTTATTGTCTGACAGTGAGCTCAAAATACATCAAATGTATTATAAACTTGCTTTTCTCTGAAGATGATGATAATCATTTATGGAAAATAAGAAATTGCGAATACTGGATTTAATCGAAACAAATACATTGATAATTACGAGGAGCCGTATATATTATTAATATATTAAATAAATAAAAACTTTATCGTACACTTGGTCGCTAACGCTGTCCTAAGATAAAATAGTCTATGTTGTGTTAAGAATATATTTCTTAAAAATATAATAAAAATTTCCAGCATTAATTTTGTAAAATATTTGCGTAGTAGCCCACAATTTAAAAACATGATTTCTAAGGCATTTCTAAATAAAATTAATTTCTCACAAGTTAGAAAACTGACGATAATTATATCCTAAAATGTTGATTTGATACCTTGTTGATGTTTTATAACTATTGAGAATTCATGTTGCATTTCGATGTTATTAAAACAAACTTAATCAATCGTCTTATCGAAGATTGTATAAATAATCGCTATCTATAAAAGGAACGCCCGCAATTTTCGGCGGATTTGCACCAAAATTTAGATGCCCATGCTCCAACTTAGTGGCGGAGGCCAAGACCGACTTTACATTTAAAGATTCCCAGGCAGATTTCATAAAATATAAATTGAAAACGATCACAAGGAAAAAAAACGACCTAAGAGTGAATATATGAGAGCTCTTTCAGGTCGATAGAGGTGAGGCACTTGCAATTCAAAAAATGCAGACATAAGCTCTGTATTAACATCTGACGTTAAAGCATAAATTTCAAAGAGGAATATCAAAATGCAGCAAGAGGTTTGGCGACTATAACAGATTTGCTATGCGTCATAGAAGATCTTGCGATTGATATAATTACTAAAGCAGTGAATTAAATAAACAACAGCGGTGAAATACAGTAAAATCTCAATAATTCCAATCTTCATAACGCTGCCAAAGCATTCACTTTCATCGAAAAAATCAAGTAGTATAGCGCTTTGACAAAAAGCAGTTGGATGGCACACATGATAAGCCAATTCTTTCTGATTCTGGATAATGTTCGTGGAAGAATAATACCGGAAATATAGAAAGAAGAAAAGTTTCATTTTCTAAGATACTTGAACAAGAATTATGATGTTTATTACAAAAATACTGTCAGAATAACAGAATGCAGAAATACAAACAAGTACATCCTATATAAAAAAAACAACTTTAAATTGTCCTTCAAATATTAGGAAAGCTTGATTTACGCGAAGAAAAAATGTTAAGTAACATCTGATGGAAACCAACAGCTTCTACACAGATATTGAAAGAATTTAGTGAATGCAGAAATATAGCAATTAAACAAAATGGATGTGTTTTTTTTCCGCTGATATATTTAACGTATATAGATATTTTCCAGCTGTTGAAATTCGTGAGGGTCAATTAATCTCTATCTCTAAAAGGCAGAATGTGTGTGTGTGTATGTGTGTGTACGCGCAGGCGCGCGCGCGCGCGCGCGCGCGTGTGTGTGTGTGTGTGTGTGTGTGTGTGTGTGTGTGTGTGTGTGTGTAACCAATGCATGGCCGAAATTTTTGACGGATTTGCACCAAAATTTACATGCTCATGCTCCAAGTTAACGGAAGAGACCAAGACATAATTTGCCTTTCCCAACTTCCATTGATAGTGGGAATAATCGATATTTTCATGCTTCTACGTCCATTTTCTACCCAGGAGAGTGAGAGCCTACAGCTGGCTGCCACTAATAGGCAGGAAGATTCTATTGGCCAGCTTCAGAGCCAACAGCTGACTGACACGAATGTTAACTAGCATGATAGCAGGCAAAAAAAATCTATAGCTGCATTCGTCACAAGTGGGAAAAATTTAAATCTGCATGGAAATTTACTCCAATTGGGCCATTCGCTTCCTTAAACTCAACGTTGATTCTGATTTCGCAGAACTGGGTTGGGTGTGAAAAACTATTTGTTGTTAACATTCTTTTTTCGTTAGGTTTTTCTTGTTACGAGTCCTTTTTTAAAGCTGATCGTTTTGTGTTCATTTTGTTTAGTTCTTTTTTCGTAACAGATTTAATGTTTAGTATAGCGCTTAGAAAAAAATCGCAGTGTGAGATAGGCAAGAAGTAAGGCATGTAGCAACATCAGCACGGCAAAGGGCAATCCTTTAAAGGCAAGGAAGGGCAAAAATATTTTAAGTCAAGTGATAGCGATTGCTGTATGAGTCGTACATTTTTTTAATCAAGCACGGGCAACGCCGGGCCATGCTGCTAGTATCAAATAATTATATATTTGCAAAGATAAAATGTAAATATGCAAGATGAGGCTTATTCTTTATACATTTTTGTGTAACTCTTTATTTAAGAAAAGCAATCTCCTAAAATTATTTTTATATATACGGTGTGAAATATTTACGGAAACTTAACTACTATTATTTAAAATAAGGATAGTACTCACGAGTTAGTTTCATGCTGTTAGTTTTAATCGATGTTATAAAAATTTGAAAAGAATCAGAAAATAAAAGATAAAAAAATATTCATGAATATTTGATATACATATATGCTTTTAATATAAAAGGAATGGAAACTTTGTCTAAAACTTGTTATATATAATATTTTTGAAGCAAAATACAAGTTAACCGTATCAGGAATTCAGCATTTCATAATTATAGCCATCAAATCAAAATTATTATAATACATAAGGTCTACAAGAAGCAATATAAATTTTGTTATATTAATTCGTTATAGGAAAATAAATATAAAAATCCGATTTGCGTGACCAGCAATATGTTTTTAGTTTTTTCTTCTAGTTAAAGACTATAAAGATTTAGAACATCATATTGTTTGATAAAGTAGCAAGTTAAGACTTTACAGGAACCTAAACATTCCACTAGAAAATACGTTTAAATTTCTGAGATGACAATGAAATGTCTAATAATATATAAGCTGAACATTAATTAGAGATTATTTATTTTTCCGATTATCATGTATCATGTATCATGCATATTGAACAAAGCATTGATAAAAAATAGTTATAGTTCTTTTAATTATTAAGCACGTCGCTTTACCACATACAAATGTAAATACATTTGTGAAAAAGGATGGTCAATAAGTCTTTACGCTATATTGAGTCTAGTTAGCGTCCCCTTCATCACCAAGGACCAGTGGTATGATGTTTGTGCTGATCGTAACGGTCTGGATTCTATACCCAGTAGTGGATGCGCACTGCTGATAAAACGCTAAACAGACGAAAGGGCCGCACAGTTATTTCTGCATTCACTTGCTGATTCTTGTCTTAGACCCGATGCATTTTTATGTGTAATTATTCAAATCTGCCAAAGATTCTATTACACACACTCACACACACACACACACACACACACACACACACACACACACACACACACACACACACACACATATATATATATATATATATATATATTAGAGAGAGGCTTATTTTGGTATATCAGCCATGAATCTCTTGAACTCTGGCGTTTTATCAGCTTCCTCTATCAAGCAATGATATCAATTCTTCGTTTATTCGTGTGTATACATATATATCATTGTGGGCATATATATGCGTACACACACACACACACATATATATATATATATATATATATATATATATAATAGAAAAATCTGGCAATCATTATATATATATATATATATATATATATATATATATATATATATATATATATATATATGAGGAGTGGCAGATTATTTCTATGATATAACAACAATAACACCCTTGTAAAAAGACTGATGTTTTATCTGGTCTCTGTGTTCATATTTATGACTTTGTGAGCATTTTATGACAAGCGTCATAACCGGTATCTGTATGTACAGAAAATTGATTAACTTTTATATAAATCTATTTTCAGGGTATGTGATATTCATATAAAACTATCTTCATGGTGTAAGTATACGCTGTGTTATGACATCGAAACGGATGTCTTTTTGATATTCGATTTCTATACACAAGCTGCCGTATTTTATAGACGCTATATACAAATTAAATTAGCCGAATGGTTAGAACGTTCGCATTCTGACCATGAGACCCGGGTTCGAATCTCGACTTGGTCGATTTGTCAGGAAGGATTTTATAGGCTTGGTGAGGTTGATCCCGGCATGCGCCGCCTTTGGAAAGTGTCTGAAAGCAATTCCACGGGTTGACACAAGCCTTGTGAGTGAAACTGCGTAGAGACAACCCTTGCTATGCTATCAAAAATTCACACGCAATCGTGGCCAAGGGCCTGAGCGTGCTGGACTTGTTCAAATTGTTGATCACGCTAGATACCGCGCTCTTTCCCAGAAACTGTAACTAAGGTCTCCTCAGCATAGTTGCAGTATATACCACAGTTGGGCTCAGTGGGTGTTGAATAAACGCATAAACACCTAAGCAAGCATCTACAATAAGGATTGGCTAACCGCCCTAGTAGACGTGTGTCCTCGAATACGAATGATCAGCTGTACATACATAAAAATTGAATGGTCTATATTTCAAAATCAGAAAAATCTGAAAACCGAAACACATGCTGTTCCAATAATTTCAGACAAACGATTCTCAGCCTGTATTTAAATATCATTTAACTTACCGCAATTTTACATGATACCCCGATTTTTAAAGAGATATAATTTTAATAATTATAAGATGGCAAACATTACATGTTCATCTATTTTATTGACACTATCTTTTAAACGCGTAAAGTTCAGTACATAAATGAGTTTAAAGTTAAAAGGAGAGATGTGTAATGTATGTGCTTACCAAGCTCCCGCCAAATAAAGTAAATGAATTTCCATTTACAAGAACTAAAATGCATGAAAAGTTTACCGTTAATAAATATGAAATACATTTTTAGTAAGTTATAGAATTACATGCATTATTTCGTCTCCAGGCAAAAAATAATCACTCGATGGACTGATGTAGTGAAATTTCGTTTTGTCTTATCTCCTCAGAACGTGTGCGATCATGGCTCTTCAGAACCTTCTGTCTTTTGTATTTCATTTTGATATCTCTTTTTATACGAACTCGTTAGGTAGGTTATTCGCTGCTTTCCTCTGTTATATTATTTTAAGGCTTTTTTATCATTATGTGTCTTATAAAATTCAACTCTCCCTATCTGATATGAAGTAAAAATATTCCTTTTGTTTCACTTTTCGCTAAAATTTGCTCCATATATTCCCAATATGCTTCTGTAAAAACATATACCTCTTGCTTAAACTATCTTTTTGATCTGGGAGATTTTTTATTATATAGAAAGTGCTATAATACATTAAAGTTCAGTATGTTTATTTATTTGTTTTTAAGGGAACTTTCCTGTTTCTTAAGTCTTTGCTTACCTTGTCTTAGGCATCTTTTGCTATTAAAAATCATCTTCAGATTTTGAGACCCCATTTGATTTGCTGCCGTCTAACCATGTTGAATCATTACACGCATTCTTTTCAACATATTTTAATGTCTGTAATGGTCTAGAATGATGATTATATTTCATCATTTTAAAATTAAACTTGCCATCAGTGATGATAAGTAAAAAAAAAGATATTACACCATTCTAAAAATTACCTTGTCATCATTGATGAGAGAAAAGGAGGATAATTCAACGTCTTGCTCTCAATATTATAAAAACAACTCTTCCATCACAAGAGATTCAGTAGAGTAGTGTACACTTGGCACTCATAAAAGTAGTCCGTAGGAGAGAAGATAAGTAGACAAGCAGAAATAAACAACACTCGTCTGCAAGCGCTCCGGGAATATCAAAAACAGACGATATCAAACGCATCCTTACAAACGAAATTCTCGGAACCAAAGCAAGTAAGCGCTAACTTTTGAACACAAGAGACACTGAGAACATTTTACACATACCATACCAATATTCCGTAATTCACGTCACAAAAATACAAATTATTGTTATTTATGTCTAAACATGTATCAAATCTTATTGTTTATGTTATAATGTTTTACGTTTTAATTAATTTTGCTTTCAATATAAAGATAAGAGGAAAGGAACGCATCTACACTACAAATACATATACCAACGAGGTAATTACTTTAACAACACTCATCAAACAATATCAATTCGTGACTACTAATACATCGACTCTAAATTACCTGCACCGTTACAGTGGTGATCCCGCTAAAAGTACCAAACACAACAAAAATATGGAGGAATCTTTCGTAAATATAGCAGAATCAACCAATTTCTCTAACTTGCTACGGGCGTTGAATTAATTTGATCTTCATCACGTGCGCTGGGAGAGCATTTTATCACTATGTGCGTTTTAAAGGAAAAAAATATGAATATTTAGCTTGCCACTCGTATATTAACCCTCAGAAAATAACCGATACTGTCAACTGCCATAAAAAGCGAAATTGCTAAACACCATACAATTTCCAGTTAGCATTGGATCCCAAGTATAACTTCAACAGAACATAACAGTTTTACTGTTACCAACAACAACCAAAAGGAACATTAAGCAATTTTCTCAAGCATGATTAGGTTGAACATATCACTCCATTTTGAAGGACCGTTATATCCAGCTAAGTAATCCTCCTGATTCTGGACACTACACCAGGCACGAAAAATAGCTAAACTACCGAAAATTCTTAAAAACAGATCACAATATTCACGCAAAGATTACAACAAGTGATACTACAAAACGAACGGGTAATATTTCCTTAAAAAAAGATAAAATAAAAGAAAAGTCGATTCTACACATGAATATAAAACACCAGTGATAAAAAAATTAAAAAATACTCTTCTAAAAACTCTTCAAAATCTAAGACCATTTCCCTATCCCCCGCAAAAATGACTTATCACTATGCAAAAATATGCAAATTTAGCAAAGAAAACAAGATAGATATAAACATGTATAACAATTTTCAGCAAGAATTAAAAACAAAAGAATGATCACCAATCAGAGCTAGAGCTTCAAGTAGAAGCAATACGTGGAAAAAAGATGACTAATATTTTTTATTACTAAGACACTGCGTTCTTATGGGAAGTATCTTTTATGGTCTTGAATAATGATGATATTTCATAATTCAAAAATAACCTCGTTATCAGTGATGATAAAAAATAAAGATATTTCATCATTCTCAAACTAACCGTGATGATATCCTGCCTTCCTGCCTTCAGCATTAAAAAAGAATCCTTCCTTCACAAGAGAGTCAATGGAGTAGTGTAGACTAGAGTACCCATCGAAGTAGTCAGTAGTAGAGTAGATTAATATACAAGCAGTACAGAATGACACGTCTTCCAGTGCTCCGTGAATATCGAAAATAGACGATATCAAATGCATACTCACAAACGAAATTCCCGGAATCAAACCAAGTATGAACGGACTTTTAAACAAAAGAGAAACTGAGAAGATTTTTGCGAACACCATACCAATATTCTGTAATTCACATTACAAAAAGAAAATTATTCTTATTTATGTCAACACATGTCTCAACATTTTATTGTTTTTATCGTACATTTAAGCATTTTAATTTCTGCCATTAACATCTACCCCATTATAGTCTGAAATAATAACAAATAAAGCATCAATACCTAAGATTACCTACCCGGTTACATTTCATTATCAATATTATAACAATTATTCTTGTATAATATACCCAACTAAACATTGGCTAAGATATTCTTTAAAAAAATCTGTTGTGTATAATATGTAAATATTTTCTGATATGAAAGGACCTATATTTGAATTTAATATTTTCTTTCAAATTTCATACGGCTTATATCGGGTAAGTATATATTATTATATCACATGTTGAAACAAAACATTATTTCTGCATTTTGTTCAAGTGCACGGACACACACACGTAACCATCAGCATCACCAAGTAAATCACGTGTCATGTCGGCAAAATTGAAACTGGTGATTGGCAGAGCAGTACAATTCTCTCAATCAAGGAGGCCGCATTCGACGGCTAGAACTTTCCGTTATAGGCACACGGATACTGGACGACTGACACAGCGTTCCTGAAACCATTATGTCAATGTCATTCAAAACTGATTTCTCAAAAAAGCTCTGAGCTTCAGAGAAGATAACATCCTTTCTGAGAGAGAAGTTCGAGTTGACTGCGTGGAAAAAGCTGACATCGAAACTGAGAAAGATATCGAAGACGCAGAATACATAAAAATCTCATGACGTTTCTACTTGACACAAGCACCAATGTTCCATGTGTGTAACATATTTTTGAATAGCCTTTTCTCAAACGCATTTTTGGCAAGCGATTTAAAATATTTATGTGCAAATTAATTGTTTCTTCAACTTTTCCTTCCAAGCTGGATGTTGTAGAGAGCGGTCATCATCCCCGGATGGAAATGACATGAATGAAAAAATTGTTGGTCCGGATAATATACTTATTTTGTCATAACTTCCACGTTATGCCCCATGACGTTAGCGTGTAAATGTTAATAGTTTCTTGTATATAATACATATTTTAGGCTTAATTAGAGCACCTCTTTACGACTGTTTGGTCTAACACTGTCCGCTGACCTGAGATGGAAGAATTACATTGAATCAATAGCTTTATCTACCGCAAGGAATTTTAGTTATATATGTCACGCCAGAAAGTTTTTCTTGCTCGAGTCCATCCTTCAAATTAACCATTCGACCTTGCGTGGAATAATGGTCTGGAGCCCCGCTGTTGATCTCAAGGTCCTCGACAAAATCCACTGACGGATATGCAATTTGGTTGGCCCTGATCTGGCATCTTGTATGCAGTCACTCTCTGACAGACCTGCCATCGCCTCCTTTTCTACAAATAATTTCACAATAACTGCTCCAAAATCACAGTCCCACCTTTTCACTGTCAAAAAGGTTAAATGTAGCCGTCCCTTCTACTCCAATAGATTCATGTCTCGCACTTCCCGTCTGTGGAAATCGCTTCCTCTTACTTGTTTCCCTATAATCCCCAACTATTCAAATGCAATGTCTATCGACATCTCTCGTTGCTTTGATCTTTTTCCCGTCCTTCTCTTCAACGTTTCCACTTTCACGCATCTTTACTCTTGCTCCCGCTCTCTGTAAATCCTTGCGTGCTAGTGGCACTCCCGCCTTCCTTCGGGTGAAAAGCTTAAAAAAAATATTAACTTTAACTTTATTAAAGGTGACAAATATACACGTATCATTATTCGTTTTCGTTTAGGTGCCGTGTCTCATCAGTTCTGCAAAATGTTCTGTCTTTTGTAACCCTTAATAAATTTTGTCTTTTTGTTATATCTCGTAAATTCTGTTCTGCTATCCACATACACAATACGCAGGATATGCCCAGTTTTCCTCTATACCTCTGGCCTTCAGAATAATCTGGGTTTGTAAAATGTACCAAACAGATTTCCTGATTATGTGTCCTAGAAATTTCATCTATCTTTTCCTGATTATTAATTATTAGTGTCCCTTTTGTTTCATTTTTTTCTAAAGCTACGTTTTTGCTCACATGTTCATTTCATGATATTCTCAACATTTTTTTCGGTAGAACTAAGTACTTCTGCTTAGATATCTTCTTCATCTTTGAGATGATTGTTTCGCATTCTTGACCATAGAGGCGCACTGACATTATATAACAGTTCAGTACTCTTTTCTTTGTTCCTAAATAAATGTTCCTTTGTCTTAATATATTGCTTATCATTTGGAAGGCAGAGTTTGTTATACCAATGCGACTTCAGATTTCAGTGTCGCAATGCCTGTCCGCATTTAAAACACATCCCAGTTATTTAAATACTTGTACTTCTTTGATGTTATTATCTCGAATTTCTCATCGGCATGCCGGGATGCTTCTTTTGCTGGCAACTAATTATTCGCTCTTCTTGCAATTAATGATTAAGCATTTCTTCTTGCTTTTCTTTACTACTTTCCGTAAGAGTCCTTGTCGTTTCCTTTGTGTATCTATCAACACTGTGCCATTTGCATATTTTACATTGGCATTGTGGCTATTAATTTTACCTCTTGTTAATGTCTCTAACTTCCTCAGAATCTCTACACTCTATAGGCTGAGAAGTAAGGTATGGAAACACATAATTTTCTTCGGCCACTTTCTATTTTTGTATACTTAGTGAATTCTCTTTCTAACTCTAAGCAGGAGTTTTACTCTCAATATAGATTCTATATTATTTTAATATCATTTCAAAATATGTCAAGACTTCCTAGCAGTTTTAACAGTTCATTGTGACGTAATTATCAAATGCATTCGCATAATCTATAAAAAATAGACACATATACGATTGCTTTTGCATTTCTCCATACAACATGATTCTGAATATACTGTAGTTATTTAAGTAAATACAAAAAGGAACTAAAATTTATCTCAATGCGTACTCTCCTGTAAAGAAACCTCAATATAAGTTTAGCAAATTACTTTTTCATTGGATATTACATAATGCGGCCTCGTTTCTGTTGAACCGCATTTGATGCCTCTACTCTAGATCTGCTGTAGTGACTTTGATCTGCATAGAGAAATCAACGTGTGTCGCCTTTTGTTAATCCTAGCTACAGTGAGAAAATATCTAGGGCCAATTAATTTAGCACAGTGTGTCGGAACTCGTCTAGAGTCGAGTAAATAAAGTTTCCTTTTTATGCCGACCTATTACTGAGTACTTGCTCCAGATAAACTTACTTTAAGTAGATAGCATAATGACCGTCTTTTTAAGGAGTAGTCACCATCTGGATATAAACTATAATAATAAAAAAATCTTCAATAACAATATTTATGAAATATTTTGAAAAGCTTTAATATTTTCCAATGGTAGTTTTAAAGAAAAAGAAAAAAAAACTAAAGTCAAAGTGCAATGGCCTTCCGATGATTTCTTTCCTATACATAGAACAGAATTAAAATACTCGAAATTATTTTATTTTTTACAGTAACTTAACAGTTGAATCTGGATAAAATGACGATGATTATAGTAATTTTAGTAATATTAGGAAGCGAGACCTGGAAGTAAAGAATTATCAGCCTATTATGTAACTGACAACAATAACGGAATTATGCTGGCAATAGCCTTCCAGAAATGAGTGAAAATAAAACGAACAAATGCAAGGAAATAGCATTCAATACTGCATATAATTAAAGTCATGGCCTTTGAATTTAGAACCAACACTTTCACGCTGCTTCATTGTTATTTAACTGCAAAAGGAGATCAATAGCAAATTTCCCCTCTGTTCTCAACTTGATTTTTTTAATCAAAAAAATGGAATTAGATAACTTAAAAAAAGAATATTCAAATAAATAAACAAGGAAATACTATATAACAATAAATGAAGAAAACAGGAATACATGATTTGATAACTATTGATTGCACTTCCCTGCACACCATACTCCCTCACTTACCTTCCATGTTGCTTGTAAACGAGCAAGTGGCATGAAGCTCTTTGCCCTATTCTTGATCAATACATACGCCTCGTTGATTTCCGAAATGCACGGAAAATTAAGCCAATGTAATTAAACATCAAAATCAGCCAACGGCTTGGGAGCAACGATCTTTGAATCATTTCACGTTTAATAATATGGAATGTTAAATTGAAGACACACGAATTTGATCCTTTCTGTCAGCCCTTGTAAAGATGCTCGTGATTCTTTCTGTCAGTCCAAGGATATAATCATTTTTGTTCTGTCAGCCTCTGTATATAGGCACATTATTTGATCTGTCAGCCTCTTTATATAGGTACATTATTTGATCTGTTAGCCTCTTTGTATAGGAAAATTATTTGTTCTGTCAGCCTCTCTCTATATATGTGTGAATGTAACATTAATATGAGTCCATGTATCTGAAAATGTAAACGGCTATCGGCTACATTCATATCATGCTTTAGCTTCAATACTGATAAATGCAGCCTAATGTATCATTAGTCCCAAGTTAAAAAGTGAATTCTTATAAAAATCATATTTTGTTGATGTCTATTAATTATTTTTTCTCGTATAATGTTATAAGATATGTAATGAAAAATATGTTTTTTGTTCAGTGTATAACTATTTGAAAGATCAAATTATGAATATGTATTGTTGGGAATTCCTATAAAGAAAGTATTATAGTTATATTGATAGACCATTTTTCCAAAACTATATATGTGGTTCCTTATATACAAGATATGGCGGTTACAATATAAAAACGTTCAAAGTGAAGGAGAAATGGAATAGATGGCTCAAATATTTATATTGATACGAAGAAAAAAACTATTGAATTGTAATCAATTTCCAGTAAAAAAAAAAATTATAATTAAATTTTACACAATGAAAAATGTAAATATTACAATATAAAATTGCACAAAATATTGTGTCGGAAACAGTTAAAACGTTCTTTATTAAATACCAAGCCGTATTATATTTCTAGATCAGAAGTCAAATGTCGTCATTTCACTGGGAGTAAATACCTTTAGTTTTTTTTTGTGATTGCAGTAGTTGTGTAAGAAATTAAAAAAATATAAATAGTGAGTAATGCATAATTTATTTGATTCGAAGTAAAGAACGAAAGACCGTAAAACATATGCATAAACCTTGATTTTATTTATGTGTATATTGACAAATATTATACCTTTGCAAGCATACATACACGCAAACAGGCTCATGCGTGTGTGTGTGGGGGGGGATAACATAATAATACTCATACACAGAGTAAAAAGAAACTCCTGATACTGGAGGCAATCTACAATAAAACAAAGCAAAACGCACTCAACAAAATTACATTTAAAAAAATTCACAGCCAATTACATTGCATCTAACGATTTGGTTCTGTTGTTAATATTTCATTCTCTCGCGTGGCACGACGTCATAAATCCACATCACGAATTTACGACCTGCGTCTGCTATTCCGCGACTGTTATCTTCTTACAGCAATCTTCTGTCAACATAACAGAATATCATCTTTGCTGGTGAATATCTTTGTTTAAATGTCCATAATCACTCTGAAGTTGGCTCCTGCCAACCGAAATCTTACATCAAGGGACAGCATAATGAAATTTATATCCAAATGTTGGACAGTCTGTGTCTTTCTTTTCTCCAGAAATTAGAGCAACTATCCGAAGCTTAGAAATGCCCATGATCAAACATGATAGACATTCGTTTTCCGTTAGATTTAAAATATTGGTTGAGTATATATATATATATATATATATATATATATATATATATATATATATATATATATATATCTACACATACATATATATATATATATATATATATATATATATATATATATATATATATATATATATATATTGGACCTTAAATAAGTTCTCTCTCTTTTTCCAAGAGATGGCGTGTAATTTCAGATTGTAAAAATTCAGTGTATGTCATTTCGCCGAAGTAGAAAAAAACAATGTTTTTCATAGAGATAATCATATCAGATTTCGTGCCAAAGAAAGTGTATTTGTGGGGAATTTACTGCTCTACTTTATTCAAAATACACCTGCAGCTGAAGCACACGGAATTCATGTTGAGACTTGCGGCGACCATGCTCTTTCGTAAACAACATTCAGAAATATGTGAAGACAAATAATGGTTTTTATGTTGAATTTAAAGGACGCCCTGGAGCACTGAACAGGATGGAATTACTCCATGAAAACACGTGACAGGTGCAATCTGGGCTGTCAGAATCATTAAGATTTGATACCCCCAAAATTTCGAAACGTTTGAAAGCTTTATTAATGATTCAAAAGCAAGGACATTGGGTGCCATACGTGTTGAAGCCGAGAGATGTCTAATGTGAACAGCTGATTTGGTGACATAAAAGGTAAGTTTTTTTTGCATCGTATCGTGACCGGAATGAAAAGTGGATATACTACAACAACCCTAAGCGTAGAAGATCGTGGGTAAGCACAGCCATGCTTCAACATCGGCGGCAAAGTGAAATATCGATGGTTCGAATCTGCTGCTCTGCATTTGGTGGAATCAGCTGGGTTTAATTTATCATGAGCTGCTCAAACCGACCGAAACCATTACGGGAGATTGCTATCGACTACGATTGATGCGTTTCAGCCGAGAACTGAAAGAAAATAGGACGCTAGACGGGCAGAGACGCGAGTAATTTATTTTGGAACATGACAACTCTAGGCCAAATTGTAAGTCCTACACCACCCGCCGTATTCACCAGATATTGCCCTATCCGATTATCACGTGTTCCAATCAATGGCAACTAGCTTAGCTGAGCAGCGCTTTCATTCTTAGAAAGATGCTAAAAAATGCGTCGATTCGTGGTTAGCCTCAAATAACATGTCGTCCGTTCCTACGTGTAATTCAAATGCTGCCAGAAACATGGTAAAGAGTAGTGGCTAGCGATGGTCAGTATATTCAGTGACATGTTTCTTACTAATTTTTGTAAATAAAATATTAATTTTCATGAAAACTAAACGAGAATATATTCAAGCTCCTAACAGACACACAGAGACACAGACACAGACACACACACACACATGTATATATGTATATATGTGTTTCTCTGTGTGTGCGTATATATATATATATATATATATATATATATATATATATATATATATATATAAATTATTGGTAATCCGTATGGAACTTCCATGAGGATATCGATCCGTTGACAGTTCGATGTCAAAAGACAGAGCAAAAAATATTATATAATGACAAGCAAACACTTAACAATCATAGACGATATTTTATTTCATTGAAGTCGATAAAACATGACATTGAATCTTCACACATGTAAACCAAATGAAGAGGGATAAATTTACGTAAGGTTAAAAAGTTAAGAATAGTAGTTCAACATAGGTAGTAGGGGAAAGAAAGATATTAAGATATCATCGTGTAGGAACTGGGGGAAAGAATAAGGTGTACCGTCTCAGTTATATTTACACCCGTGATGACCTAAATTGACATCCGGATTATCATAAAATTGGCAATTGAGAATACATTTTAAATAAGATCATATATATATATATATATATATATATATATATATATATATATATATATATATATATATATATATATATATATATACAGAGATATGTATATATATATATATAGGTGTGTGTGTGTGTGTGTGTGTGTGTGTGTGTGTGTGTGTGTGTATCGAAAAATATATATTTTTTATATCTTATATTTTTTTTCATTTTGAATAGATTTTTAGTCTTAAATTGAAATCTTTAACCAGGTTCTGAATAGTTTTGGGAAAACATACAAATTACAAGGTAACCAAAAATGTTCTGTCCGTTTTTAAAGGAAAAAAAAGAAAACGCTTCGCAGTGTGTGTAACTTATATTTAGTCTTCGAAGTAATCGCTATCGGCATCCAGCAATTTCTACCAACGTGTCTCCAGCTGTTCAATGCCATTCCGGTAGAACTTGGAAGGTTGAGACGCAAAGAAGTCCGTGAGGGCTTTGCGCAAGTCTGCTTCATTTGTGAAGGATTTACCACGAAGATGATTATCCAAGGAGTGGAAGAGGTGGTAATCGGATTGCGCAATGTCAGGTGAATAAGGTGGATGGCACAAAGTCTCCCACCAAAGTGGCTGTATGGTATCCCTAAACACTCGCGCGACATGCGGCCTGGCGTTGTCATGGAGGAAAAGCACACCTTTGCGATTCACCAGTGCTGGCTCCTTCTTGCACAATGCCTGTTGCACACGTCTCAATTGCTGCGAGTATAGGTCTCCAGTGACCGTTTAGCCCGTTGGTAGCAATTCATAATGAACCACTTGACGACCTGTCCACCAGACACAAAGCATAATCTTGCGTGGGTGCATAGGCGATTTGCGGTGTGAGGGACAGCATCCTGTGGAGATAACCAATATTTGGAACGCTTGCGAGTTGCGTACAAAACCCACTTTTGATCACTGGTAAGCACTCGATTGAATAAGGATGCGCTACGGTGGCGAAAAAGCAGCGATACGCAGGCTGCCACTCGTTGTCCCTTGTGGACCTTCAACAGCGTTTGCGGAACCCATTTGCTCAGTTTGTACGTCTTATCTAGGCGGTGCAGGTGAAGTCTAACTGTTTCATCGGAAACGTTGAACTGTCTTGCAAGTTCACCACACGTTAGACTACTGTCCTCTTCAATGGCCGCCTTCAGGACTCCGTCATTCAAGACCTGTGGTCGTCCACTGCGAGGCTCATCATGGAGAGACAAATCTCCCGACTTGAATTTTCGAAACCAACGCCTTGCAGTACGTTCATCCACAGCACTATCCCCAAACGCTTGACATATGCGGCGACTCGATGCAGCTGGTGATAAGTCCACTTTGGTCGTAAAGCAAACAGCCCCGAACGAGAAGTCTAGACACTTCCATCCTTCTCACAACTGTCCGGCTTATAACTGATGGCCGGGCACGGTGGGTGTGTTTTTATAACGCCTCATGTTCCTACTTCCGGCTGTCTGAATTTGAAAACAACTGCTACACTCATTTAGCATATATTTCAACTTCATTCAATGACTAATCAAAAACCGGACAGAACTTTTTTGGTTACCTTGTATTTTAATCTCTTCTCTTACGAGTTGAATGACTCAAATGGTTTTTCAGTGATCCGTACGATAAATGGTGGCGAGATGTCTAAACTAAACAAGAAACTCAATTCGCTTACTCGATTGTCAGAAATTAAAGATTTGTGGATGGACACATATCATATGCGGTTACACGATTTTGACAAATTTGCTGTTATACCATCTATCTATCTATCTATCTATCTATCTATCTATCTATCTATCTATCTATCTATGTGTGTTCGTGTATATGTGCATATATCTGTAGTTGATTGTCACGTATTCGGCCGTAATAGTTATTTAGAATTGAATCACCAGACAACCCATGTATACGAATCTGACTACGGGGGTGATAATTTTTGTACAAGCACCGAAAACTTTCGGAAGAAATGAAGACTAATGTAGTATATTTTTCAACATATTCTTGAATATACCTTTTTTCAGGTTTTAATTCAGAGTTGTCAAACTCCTATACTGTTTGCCCACAAGGAATAAAACGCTGTTTGGACTGATATTTACCCCCTGAAGGGAGACCATATATATATATATATATATATATATATATATATATATATATATATATATATGTATCGAGAGAGAGAAAATTAGTGGTCAATATATATATATATATATATATATATATATATATATATATATATATATATATGTATCGAGAGAGAGAAAATTAGTGGTCAATATATATATAT
>OZ038475.1:132081182-132096182 GCA_964036315.1 Acanthosepion esculentum | reverse complement strand
CAACAACAGAAAATAAGAACAAACGAAAAATGCTTTTAAACTTATTAAAGGGCATGCGTACCGCCAAATACGGTGAAAACAATCTATTTCTTTAGTTTTGTCTCGTTATTTGTTAAAAGACTCTTCGATCAATATATCGTCTCCTTGATCTGACACATCCGGAATTACTGTACACACGTCACTGAAAATGCTGGTACCACTTTACGCTCATCGGATTTAATACCGGGGCGGACTATGAGCCGATACGTAAAACAACGTTTGTACAAGATGTTAACCATTACACTTAGCGAGGGGCGGATTTTGCCTCGAAGCGCTGTCGTTTCTGCGATGGATGTCGCGGCAATGATGTATCTAAGGATCGGAAGGGATAATCTCTCTTGATGTCGACAATCTTCTTATCACTGAATCGAACGTGCAACTGCATAAGCACAGTGGTGGCGCCTTTGAAAAATTTGCTTGTTTTCATGTGGTCGTCTTTTTTTATTTTTTTAACTACAGAGTGAAATACACTTAGTTATTTGAAATTTGACAGTATTCAATTCACTGAATCCACCGTTATATAATTTTGTTTATATCGTAAACAGATGAGAATATAATCGCACGCACGAACAAAGAGACTCCATTTTACCATGATATGGCGTCATAAGCCTCCATGTGCATTCATGTGATTGCCTCACGCACAATTCAACGAATACATTTAAAATACTAATGGATTTGCTTAAGTATAGTAAAGATATTTAAATACGGTATAATCGTATATATATATATATATATATATATATGGGGAAGTGTTTGTAGGATCTATAATATTATGAAGAGACCAACTGTAAAAAATATAAATGGCGCGTCTCCCCAAAATAACTTGTGTTATGTTCAGGAAATTCATGTTGAAATGCAAGACAAAATGGGGTGTAAATAATTTGTTGGGAATAAGGACGATACGTATATCTGTTTGCGTGTTTATATGAATGTATATGTGTGTATGTTGTTAATATATATGTATGTGTATATGTATATACAATCCCCTTCAAAGTTATTGGAACGGCGAGGCCAAGTCCATGGTTTTTGTTGTTGATGAAGATATTTAGATTTAAGTGTTCAGAATTTCAAGTTCTATTTCCTGGGGTTTAGATAATAGCTAAATTGCAATACGAAAGCCTTGCGATTGACATGAATGTAATATATATATGCACAGTGTTAATATAGTTACAATGGACAAAATAAGTATGGAGTATTGAAATGGGCCACATTAAAGGAGCTTTAGTAAGATCAGGAATAAAGATCATCCCAAAGGAAAATTGGCAAAGTCAAAGAGAATGGATGACAAATTAAATTGCTGACATGATGAAAATGAGAGAAAACAGTGCTATGATATGGCAACGAATATATGAGGCAGCATAAATAAATTTAGAACAGATGCATGCAGGCTAAATAGGAATGCACAAAATGTACATAAATAGAAAGAATGAGTATTACAGAAAAAGTTAATACGCTTAAAGATAAGAGAATTAACGGAGTAAGTGACGGGCTCATCAGCATGACACTGATTATTATAGAAAGAAGACATACTTTAAAGATGGAACGAATACATCGGTGAAATTTTCCACGACGTAAGAGTACAAGCAGAAAATACAGAGAAATAACGAAGAACCACATATATTGTAATCTGAAGTTGAATCAAGAATGGCCAAACCGAATACAAATAAGCATGTAGAACCAGGCAGAATTGTAATAGAGATGAAAGGTGTCTTTTAAAATTTCGGTTTTGACAAGATTACGGACACAAAAAATAAGATATACGACAACAGCGATATACTTGGAGACCAAGTAGATGCATATTCCTAGCACTGCCGAAGAAGCAAGATGAAAAAGAATGTGAACTCCAGTGCACCATCAGGGTAATGTGTAATGTAACATATTCATGAATTTAGCGTACAGCAGAATCAGACCATAAACAGAGCAGGAACAGTGCGGGTTCGGTAAATACACTGGAACAAGTAATGCAATATTTTTCTCGGCTACCAGAAAGAGAAATACAACTAGGAAAGGATGTAAACTAATGTATTATAGTTTCTGCAAAAAAGGTTCCAAATAACTGCTGGAATTGCTAGGTAACTTTGACATATGTGGACAGGATATTACAATAGTTAATTATCGATACGGGTATAAAAACATTTGCATACGAATAGAAGATGAGTTCCGTAAACATATAAAAATAAAAAGGGATGTAAGATTGGAATGCGTCTTCTCAACAGACATATGATATGTAGCAAGGATATACTGATAGAATGCGATGCCTTACCGGTATTAATTATTGTCGCGTAAAATCATAACATCATAAGATATGAAATCAGGCACAGAATAAGACGTACAACAATCACTATAGCAAGTAATGAAGGAAAGCAATAAGAAAGGATAAAACGTCAATGACAATACTGAATACTGACTGTTAGCAAAGCAACAGCTCAACAGGCAAATTACAGACTGGAGATAGCGAAGTGAAAAAAGATGCAAACATTTAGATGTCTGGGAAGCGTATTAAGAGACGACAGAAAACATGGCACGGGAATGCTATAGGGATTTGGCATAGAAAGAAATGCCTTCCAACAGCCAAACAAAATATCCAGGAACAGAAAAGTACCGTTATAAACCAAGGAAAACCTGCTGAAGCTCTCCTAGTTCGTGGCAGTGAATCCTGGATAATCTCCTAACAGATGAAGAATAGACTTAAAGCAAGTGAGATGATGCTGAGAATATCGTGAACCCAACATGTGAGCAAAGATGAAGTTGTAGAGACAATGATGACAAAAAGGAAATTATAGTTAACGCAAGGTATTGACAATTGAGGCTACACAACGAGGAAGGTAATGTTGAAGAATGTGATGCTCACTAGACAGACTGAATGTAAGAGAGACAAAGAAAAGCAAATAAAATATTCCTGTTTACGACGGAACCGATGTATGGGCGAGATGGCAAAAAGACATAAGTTATTGAGATAAACAAGAGACAAGAAACTGGGGAGAGCGAAGATAACCGCCATCCGGAATAGACACAGTACTTAACATATATATATATATATATATATATATATATATATATATATATATATATATATATATATATATAGATGATAATAATAATCTTAAAAATATAAGTAATTATACTCGGTTGGAAATCCCATAGGTGTTTTGGCTTGTAAATGAACAAACCAATACCCAAGCAAAATAAGAAATAAAAAAGAAAGAACGAAGAACATGTAATTAAGGCGAAAACAATCGTCCAGAATCCAAGCTCAGAGTCCAAAGTAAAACAGCTCCAACACGAGTAAAGTAAAAAATATCTAAGCAAAATGCTCAATACGCTAAGTACAGCAAATATAACTATGGACCTAAAGAGCAAGGCAAGCCTACCTAGGTTTCACCTACGTGGATCGTCAGGGTACACCGGCGTACCTTGACGATCCGCGTAGGTGAAATCTTGTTAGCGGGAGAAGTTTGGGGGAGAAATGGAGGATGGAAAAGTCGAGGAAAAAGCGCAACAACAAAATAATTTCAGCCAGGGTTGTACATACACAACAAATACTTGCTAAGGTGCTGCACTTAGATAAAACCTCCGATCTTTCTTTTAGCAGTTCGTCCTTGTTAGGGTATGTGGCAATCGTCATTTTTTTCTCTTGCGATATCTTACAGCAGTTTCCTCTGAATATGACCGGTTTTATTTTTTTGATGATTTTCCACTTCATATGTGGAATTCTAATATTGACTTCCTTTAACCTCCAAACACAATTTGCCAATTTTGTATCATGTCCCTGTCTCCCGGGCCTAAAAATTGTATTATGGTTGTAATACATCCGCTTAGACGGACATTCTGTGCAATAAATGTATGTTTTATTAATTTTTTTTACCGTCATTGATTAGCACTGAGTAAACCACACCTTCAATCTGGCACCTGTCGTCCAAACAACAATGATTATTGTCTCTGCAGTTGCATAGTTTCGTTTTTCCCTACCCAAAACTTTCTGCTTGTAATAGTTTGGTGCCGTTTCTTTATATAATGCTTAATAAGTTACTTTAGCAACTGTAGCTTAGCTTTATTTTGCTTCTGTTGAACACCTTAGCCAGGGTAGGATTTCTTGGGAAATGCATATCCAAAAAGATTAAATAAAATTCCAATTTTTTTCTTCAAATGCAAGTATAATGTTGGAGTATTCTAGCTTCTTTTAGGCTTTTTGTTCATGTCCTTTCTTTTTTCTCTAGTTTTACTATCCTCCGTTAGCGCACCCCCATATATTATAGATTTGGAGTCAACCTTATCATCTTACCTGTCTGAGGAGACCAGACGCTTAAAACCTGGGTAGCGTGGTAGCTTGAATTTTGATATATCTGATCACATTATTCACCAAAACACACATTTTTCGGATCTTTTATTCAGCACTTTTTTTATTGCATCTTCTTAAGCGTGGCTGTTTATAACCTCATTTTACAGTATAATATATTATATTTTATATTGTATTTTAAATTAATTATATATATATATATATATCGTGCAGAATCCAAGCTCTTTCCACTAAGTACTGCAAATATGAAATTATATATATATATATATATATATATATATATATATATATATATATATATATATATATATATATATATAATTTTGTATTTGTAAGATATATATATATATTTGTATATATATATATATATATATATATATATATATATATATATATATATATATATATATATAGTAAGACTAAATATAAAATGTTTACTTTGCAACGCATTTCATCAGTTATAACTTCATCCGACTGGGTTTGTTGAATTTTTTAAATAACTTTCTTCTTTTAGTTATGTCGACCGTACGATATGCGATAACGATATATATATATATATATATATATATATATATATATATATATATATATATATGTATGTATGTCACAAGAGATACTTTTGTTGAAATTGTAAACAAAAAAGTTTCAAAAATTCTTTCGAAATGTTGAAACTACCAATATATCTTGTTTCTGAGCATGTGTAGTCATATCAACGTCAAAACACCTAGTCTGATGAAGTGTTAACGTATGGGACGCGTTACAATTAAACAAAGAAAATGTGTCCGAGTCTGAACAAAACAGAGTTCTATTAACAAAAAAATTGTGTTAATTTCATGATGAAAGATCAAAGGATTTGTTGATTTAAAGAGTATATTTCTAATCTGTTTTAGATCATTCGAATTTTTTTTTTAAATAGCTTATTTTGCCGTAAACGTGAAGCCATAAATTTGTATAGGAAACTGGCGGGGAGAAACATTAGGTTATTCAGATTTCGAATCTGAAAGATAGATTTGAAATTTCTATAGCGCGTAAAGTGGAAAGCGAGGTTGGAATATCTGACACTCACAGGGCATATTAAAGGCAATTGTAACAGAAGTAAACATCGCATCAATTACCTAACGAATGGATGGAAGAACAGGTTTTAGGAGGGATGACAAAAATTTAAGAAATACAAAGCAGAGATAGTTGCGGAGAGTTTTGCGAAGGTATGAGTTATTTGATTAAATATACAGTGCATTGCAAATGTTTACACCCCCTTGAAACCTGGGTGTATTTTGTTTATTTAGATAGGAACAATTAATATTTTAATCTCCAATAATTTGTTTTAATAAGCAGATTTATTATGTTTTATTTAACGCACAAAATGCATTTGAAAAATTAAAACTGACTCTTAAACAAATATAATTTTGTAAAATGTCTTTGCAAATGTCTCCATTCCCTTTCGAATGTCTTCAGCTAATAGTTTTTGGATGATCCTGCCGCTTAAATTACAACCTGCAGGGGCCCCAGGTATGCTTCCTTGAGCTTCCTGCAGTGGTCTGCTGACAGTTTTTGCCATGGGGAACGTCGTTGCACAACCAGCTTTAGAACTCGCCATAGATTTCCTATAGGATTAAGGTCTGGAGACTGGCTGGGCCACTGTCATATTTTTGCGTGCAAACCAAGCTTTAGTGACTTTTTGACACCTTCTTGTTTGTCGTTATCTTGTTGAAACTTGAAATTGCGACCCAAGCGCAGAGCTCTAGAAGACTTCTGCAGGTTTGCTTCCAATATTTCTTGGTACTTGACACTATCCATGACACCTTCGATGTTTACCAGCTCTCCAGGCCCTGCAACTTAAACACAGCCCCAAAGCATGAACAAGCCACCGCCATGCTTTACAGTGGAGACAGTGTAATGTGGTTGGTGAGCACTGCCTTTTTCCGCGAAACGTAGCGTTTCGTATTTTTTTAATAACTCGAATTTGGTCTCATCTGACGACAAAACTTTTCGCCACATGGTCATGGAATCATTGATGTGACGTTTGGCAAATTTTAGCCAACCTTTCTTCTGCATAGGCTTCTGAAGTGGCTTTTTCTTGCTACCCTCCATTGCAGGCCAGGCCGGTGCAATACTCTGGAAACTGTAGATGCTTAGACATCTGTTCCAGTACTGGAAACTGAAGCTTTCAAGTCTTCCAGTGTTGCACTAGTGTTGGAGGTTGCCTCCCAGAACAGTTTTGATTTGGTCTTATGGCAAGTTTGCTCGGTCTTCCAGAACTTGGTAGGGTAGCAGTGGTTTTGTGCACTAACCACTTCTTAACTACAGTTTTAACAGTGATTAGGGGCAATTCTAAAGTTTTTGCAATCTTTCTATAGCCATTATTTTCATTGTACTCTTGAATAAGTTTTTTAAGTTCCTGAGACAGAGGCTTGCCCATTTTCTCTCCCGAGTTGTAAACCTGTTTACATTTAGAGTCCAAATCCAACATACCAATAAATCATGTGGTGGATAATTTTGTAGACAGTTAAATCCTCTTATATAGCAAAATAATAGACGGGCCAAGTTTGTTTGTTATGGTAAAACGCACATGTCACTTTTGAGTGTTCTGGATTAAATACATCAATGATAAACTGCGTGATATCACAGTATAAATTCTGGGGTGGGTGTAGACATTTGGAGAGACATTTTTCTAACTTATATGATTTTAAGAATCAGTGTGAAATTTTTTTAATGTAATTTTTATATAAAATAAGTGTGATGAATCTGCTTATTATTTAACAATCAATGGAATTGAAAAGAATGTGTTGTTCCCTGTTAAATTATACACAATATATAGATTTTCAAAAGGGTGTAGAATTTTGCAAGCCACTGTATGTACATCGGAAAGTGTATTTTGTTTCCTGCGTGAAAATAGACTTCTAAGCAAACATTTTAGCTTGACTTTGGCACACGGTCATTACAACGTAAGTAATAAACATCAGGAGGCACGGTGGATTAATGGATAGCGACTCCGATTGGGGAATCGGAGAGGCAAGTTCGAATACCAGTCGAGTGAATTACATTCACTTACATGCCAATACGCTTGGGAAAGGTATGATCCCTCTTCTAAAAAGCAGAACAGACCTTGGATTACAATTGGTCTACCGCAGAAAGAAATAGTAACCTACTGCGGGAAAAACAATCTGCCTCGTCAGTGATATATCAATATATCACGCATAGCACATAACTGACTGAATAAACGACTATATTTTTTTTAAGAAAACAAAAATAAATCATTTATAACAAATATCTAGATTATGCGAAAGAGAATATTTCTAGGATAGACAGAAAGTTTGTTCTGTGTTCCTGTGGATTAAAGATTTAAGGAATTGATCAGTAAAAATGAAATTATATTTTACATTCAAATTTTGTGTTACATTTGGTGTTGCAGATTAAGTACAAGTTGTAATAATACGGCAGGAGTTATTTCCCTTTAACTTTTACTTGAATTTGTTAAGACCTTATGGAAGATTACTTTTTATCTGAACTCACAGAAAAGATTTTAGTTCGTGAAATATTAGTATGTTTCAATGGAAATAATGTTTGTTTGATAAGAATGTGTTATAGGCTGAAATTCGGTGTAAGATGAATTCAAGAAACTTGTTCATTGGCGGAAAATGTAATCTTCACTTGAATAAATTAACTTGCCGCTAATTGTTGTTCACCGAATAGAGTTGAATCTAAGTAAAATAATTATTTAAAGCTGAGAATATGTTGAATGCACGGACGTAATCTGACAGAATTTTGAATTCAGAGATATCTTACACCGGTAGCCAGTCTGTCCTACTATTTACCCATAACTGGGGAGAATATAATGTTAGTCAAGCACAAATGAAGAAAGGGCTTGGTACCTGAGGCAGTTCTGATTTTACTTGTAACTTTAGACAAAGAATTCAATCTACAGATTAAATTAGATTTGTATCTTGTCTTAAAATATTTAAAGATTTGTGGTACAACATTTTATGACCACCATGAAATGACAAAATGTATTTTTATTACCACTCATGACGATAATAGATAAAAACTGAAAACGAAAAACGGGCTTGATAACCGGTTTCGAACCTCGCTCAAGAGAGCTAAATCGAGGTTAATAAATTATAATAGTATTATCACTAATAAACGATAAAATATAGATAGCCTCCAACACTTATAAGTCGTACTTCGAGTGGGACTTGCTAAGAATGGTAAATGAGTCCACACTGAAATTAGTAGCTCAGTTATGTTATTTATTATTGGCTCTGAGATTGAAGAGCCATACGTATTGGTTAGAATATCTGAAGGAGTGTACTTAAGATTGCGGATTTTCGCTGAAACGTGGTGCTTTATTGTGATATCCAGCCTTTGAGTTTTCTCCCTGTGTAGTGGGAGTTACAACTCCATTTAAAGGAATAGATTAAAGAACTATCAATGTGGTAGTAGAACGTCCTCCCGCATGGACTTATAGACAGGATTGGCAGAAAAGACCACACGAGAATTAGCGAAAAATAACGATGTCGAACCGCTACGGAAACTTGTCTAGCATATCCATCACTTATTACCCAGACAAGAACGGCGCATGTATTGAGGACATTTTGTACTATAGCAGGTTTAACTTTATTGAATTCAGCAATTCTATGCTTAATTATTGATTGAAGATTGCCCAAATGATAGGCATTGTTGCAGAGAGTAGTTGCAATAAAGTTCATCATCCAACCCAATCTTAGAACAGATGATTAAAGCTCTATGTGTAAGGCTTTTGATTAAATAAATTTTACGTTTTACGGGACAAAACCAATCCCACCGGTTATATAAACCAATGAATGTTGCTTCACGGTAAACAGATGTAACAAAACCCGACGAAGACATGCTAACCAAAACATCAAGAAAGGAAAAAAAATCAATTTCCATTCATTGTGTAAATGTTAAAACTGGATGCATATTATTAAGGGACGAAAGAAAATGGTCCGCTTAAATCTCGATATCGAAGAAACAAAGGTGTCATCAAAGTAACGGAAGTGAACGTCAAGTTTATTAGGTTTCAATAACACACTCCTTTTGTGGAATACAGCAAAGAGGTTTGCTAAAATGGGTCCTAAGTAGAAACCCATCGAAACACCGTCAATTTGCCCATACATGACGCCGTCGAATCTAAATTCAACAGACCTCGTGGCAAATATCATCAGTTCAACGAAAACGACATCAGGAATAACAGAATGAGATAAATGACTACGATATAGGGCATCAGCACATATATCAACAGTCTTAGCCAGTGGAACGCAAATAAATAGATTATAAATATCGAAGGAACATATAAAGTTATTAATAGACACTGTATAAAATCAAAGAATTCGAACGAATCTTTTATACAGCCAGAGTTATACTGTTTAAATCTAGCTGTAATATGGTGGCAAGCCATTTAGCAACGCCATTTTGGGAAGACACTATCATGGACAGAATAGGTCTCAATCTAACCCCTGCCTTATGAGATTTGGGTAAACGATAGAAACGGGGACGAATGGAACCCGAGGGTCTAATGAAATTAGAAATGACAGTGGGCAATTTCCCACTTCTAACACACTTAACTAGATGTTTTTGAACTTAGCCTCAATAGATAATGTAGAATCATATGTATCTATTAGGCCAACCTGGAGAAATTTAGACGAATCCCCAAGAATAGTCATAATCTTGTTAACATAATCTTGATAATCATGTTCCCTGTTCCACTTTGATTCACTAAGAGAAACTGGAGTACCTTCGTAAGAATGTTCTATATTGTTTAACTTTGCTTTAAAGTTACTGACCTTGCTAACAGATTCAGGTTGAACCTTAACATTCTGAGCAAACAAAACCTCAAACTCCGAATAAATTTCCTCTCGCCTAATATGCGAGAGAGGAACAAAAAATTTAATCCATGGATCGATAGTTCTAACGCCGACAACTGGTACGAAGAATGACTCGAATCATTCTGACCAATAGCAAGATTAGCAGAACACCCACTTTTTTTATAAATGAAATACTGCAACTTATTCTGATGTTTAGTCGCAAGTCGAGAACGAATTCCATGATAAATTTGTGCAGCCTTCTGGACGAAACGAATCCTATCAAAATAGGAATTTAAGCCAATTGTATTACACCATAAATGATAATATATCTTATAAAATTTGGCAAGAATATAAGAAAGCTTAAAGAAGAAGTTGGTAATAAATGCCTCTTCAACTTTCTGTCCTAAATATAAATTAGCCATTTTATTCTAAAAGTAAAAAAAGGTGAAATCTTTGTTCGTCAAGCACAAATGCATAAAGGACTTGTTAGCTGAGGCAATTATGATTTAACTTTTCACAATTTTTTACCAACGAATTTAATCTACCGATTAAATCAGATTTGAATCTACTTTTAAATATTTAAAGATATTTTTTGTTGTACAAATTTTTATGACCGACAATGTGTTTTTTATTTGTATCTCTTAATTATATATATAGGATATATATATATATATATATATATATATATATATATATATATATATATATATATATATATATGTATGTATATATATATATATATATATATATATATATATATATATATATATATATATATATATATATATATATATATATACACACCCATGTGTGTATATATATGATAACGACATATATATATATATATATATATATATATATATGTATATATCGTTATATATTTATATATGTATGTATATACGACAACGATATATATATATATATATATATATATATATATATATATATATATATATATATATATATATACACACACACACACGATAGCGATACATAAATGTTTATACATCAAGAAGAGTATGAGAGGAAAATGTGGAAATGTGTACAAAATAACAATATACACACAGACACACACACACATATATATATATATAAATAAATATATATATATATATATATATATATATATATACATATATATATATATATATATATATATATATACTGAGACGTCTAAATGATGCAGAAATGAAAATAATACTGATATCTCATTTAACAAATATATTCATAAAAGTTGCACAAAAATATTTTGAAATACTAAAGAAAATATTTATTCAATGAATTCCCCATTGGCTTCAACCGTGGACTCCAAACTATTTCGGAATCTCCGGAAATTCTTCTAGATGGTCTCCTTGCTTAATTTGTTGTTTTTTGCCATAATCCTTGCTTTCAATTCATCTTTGGTGTTACAAGTTTTATTGGTCTCTCTCTCAACAGCGACCCTTACATAACAATCAAGGCGGTTGCAAATTGAGGAGTTTGGTGGACAGATATAAAGCGGCATATGGTCCCATGAATATTCTGAGACCCACAACTGAATTCCCCTGCTTGTTTGAAATGGTGCAGAATCCTATAGCCAGATATAGTGTCAACTAGCAGCCACCCTCTTTACCCAGGCCAGCAATAGCTCCTCAAGTGTTGTGATATATGCATCCGTGTTGAGTCTGAAACCCTCAGCAACGAATTCGGCAGTTCCTCTCATATTAGAAAAATCATACATATTTTCCCGAGCTCTCGTACCTTCGTAACCACCATTAGACTCATCCAAATGTTTTTATTTTAACGAATGCACAGTATAGTAGCGTCTGTTAGACACCGCCTGTGAGAAAAAGACTACCATGCTGCAATTCACTGTTCCAGAAATTTGGAAACAGACAAAGGATATGCTGCTTGGCATTCGCGAAAGAAAGCTTCAACACAAATATTTCAGAATTTTTCTGAATCAATCTGTGTACAGTGTAACGGAATCGTTAAGAGTTGGATGATATATCCAATCAGCATCGTAGTGTTTGGATTGGTCACTAGTGATGGCGTTGTTATCCCTTCATTTATTTTCCGACATGGTTTCAAACGCAACACTGAGGTCTGCAACAAATTCCTTGGGGAGGTAATGCTGCCATGTGTCAAGAATATGGCTGTTGAAAGATCATATATCTGTCAAAAGGACTCTGTAACCTTCCACACAAACAGAACAAAACAATCATCACTGTCAGACAATTTCTGCGACTACATTACCTCTTATGTCTCGCCACCTAACTCTTCAAAACTGCAATCTCCTTGTTTATTAAGTGTATGACTCAGTTGAGCAAAGGACCAACAAAACAGCAAAGAAGAACTGAAGGCAAGGATTGAATTATGACAGCGTTCAACAACTTAAACAAGGATACTGTCCAGAAGAGTTTCAGGAGATTCCAGCGTCGTTTGGAGGCCGTGGTTGAAGACAATGGCGATTTAATTGAAGAAATTTACTATTAGTAATTTTGGTAAATATATCTATTAAATTGAGAATTCAGTTTTATTTTTATTTGTCCATAATTTAGACGACAATGTATCCATCGCACCTTTATATATACCCATAGAAAAATCCACGACACATATCTAGTTTAAAATTCGTCTGGCAATGAAAACTGGGGTTGTCTATTTGTCTCCAGCTCAAACCACAGCCGATGCCACACAAAAAAGTGATCAACGTGTTCAGGAAACGCGAACTTTGATCCCCTGTGTATCCTCCACTATGCATATATGGCTATGGTCTCCAGTGTTTCCCCAATGTGCTTGATGATCTGATCATACAAGAAGGTTTATCTGAGCGTTATCTTGCTTTGCTGGGTGTCTAGCGCCTGGAGACGGAATCAGTTTAGTCAGCGATGGCCCACCCATAATGTATGACATACTTGGTTACATGGGACACGTATCATCAGTAGTGCAACCACACACACATACACACACCTATACAGAGGCACACACACATACACAATTGTGTGTGTGTGTGTGTGTGTGTTAACTACTGATAGCCAAGATGGAATAAACAGCGATCACCGTTCTATATTACAGATTTCAACTTAAAAGATAGAATCCTAAGTATATTTTCAAAGAGGAGGGCACATATCTAATTATGCAATCTTTTTTTTTCTAGAAAATATTCTTGTCCCATTCTCTTCTCACATACTCTGATGAATACTTACTATAGACAACTTTTTTTTCAAAATAAAGTAAGCCCCACTGAACCAGGATACTTCTTTTCATTTACACAAAATTTAGTCAGCAGCGAGGCTTGCCTGCCTCTTGAAGACACTTTCGATTATATTTCCATTTTCAGGTCTGTTTCCTCTAGTTTCTCATGTATTACTTACTTTATATCGGCTCAGAAACATCGTCAGTAATTCTTAGGGCATTTCTGTTCAATCCTCGTATCGATATGTTAGGGTCGCCAGATACTTTGTCAGCGATAGATAATATTTATCTCCGGGGAATAAGTCCGTTATCTACTCAACACAAATGAAAGTAAATTTCTCAGAAGCAGTTTAAGAATTTATCTGCTTTATTCTGCGGTCCAAAACAATTCGGCCTGCATCAAGAGATCCAGTTCTCTTGCAGTGCCAATAAGGATAGGATCAAAAAGAAATAATCGGAACTGGGTTAACATTATTTCGGATATACATGAGTTACACAACTATGAGATTACTAATATAAAGTCCTGTTATATGATGTACAGCGTAAGTGTTTCTCTCGTTGATTACATATATATATATATATATATATATATATATATATATATATATATATATATATATATATATATATATAATAGGATAGCTATATATATATAATAGGATAGCTATATATATATAAATACATATATATATATATATATATATATATATATAATAGGATAGCTATATATATATATAATAGGATAGCTATACATATATAAATATATATATATATATATGTATATATATATATACATATACATATATATATATATATATATATATATATATATATATATATATATATATATATATATATATAAATAGGACAGCTATCAGTACTTTTTTCTTTTGACGGACTTTATCAAGTCAAATGTAATTATTTTATTCTGTGACATATATTTACAAACAGAAGTAATAAAAATATCGTAAGTTAACTTAAGTCAAGGTAAACTCTTGAAGAAGGAAACTGATGTAATTTAATCTAATTCCATTATTTATCTGTTTATATTTATTTATTAATTTAAATTTACTTCCTTTATTGTTTTATTTTAATTTAGAAATTTCTTCATGTATTCATTTATATATATATATATATATATATATATATATATATATATATATATATATATATATATATATATATATATATATAGTTATTTTAATGTAACCGTTCTCTTTGGAGGTTTAAACATTTTTAGGTCATGAATATTGATTTGTACCAGGAATAATGCTATTAGCAAAGTAGATATTTGGAAAAATCCGTGTCGGATGTTTACATTTTGGCAAAATTCGACGTCGGCACTCAAAAGAAATTTTACGTCAAAATATATTATTTTCTCTTTTAGTAACTGATTGAACTCATACTTATTAAGTAATATTATATGTTTTATTTATTTAGGTTTTTTCATCGTTATTATTATTAATATCATTGCATATTTTGCATGTCTTCGTCTTCGTGTTATGGAAGAAATTTATTTTACAGTTGTTTTCCATATATATTTCTTCTTCAGTTTATTATTTTGGGCTGTGGATTAATAGATCTAGTAAATAATGGTATGTAACAGTTCCAGAACCTCTGCTTTTGCAGTGGTAAGAATAATAGATTATAATGTCATTCTTGTTGTTA
>OZ038475.1:132031182-132078682 GCA_964036315.1 Acanthosepion esculentum | reverse complement strand
AACTATATCTTGCCTTGTTGATTATCACTGTAATCGTTTTTTTAAGACATGTGACGTTTGCAAATTGTCATTCTTCGCTATATCAATTACAACTGAGTAGTGAGTTCAATCATCACTGATGCTCCATATTATCGGCCTTGTGCCATATCTAAGGTACGCTTAGTAAATCGTATTAAATGGTTCTGCTTTCATTTTATTTATATGCATTCTTCATTTATAACCAGATCAAGATATATGCATTGTCGATATATGGTTAATCATTGTGCATTTTTCTGAAATATTGGAAGAGTTACATCAATGAATTTGATTGTAGTTTTGGTCATGTTTGGCAATTCTTATCGTTATTAATAGGTGATCTGCAAACACGGTCCCTTTTGTCGGAGAAGAAAATAAAGTAATACGTAGCCGCCTATCAGAAGATTAAAGTGGTATATTTTCTTAATTATTAGAGAATTATTTGGATTATGCGAGCTGTGCCAAGGCGTGGAACCTTCTGTACAAGGGTTAAAACTTGGCACTGACGTCAATTAAAACATCAGCACTAGAATACCAACAACAATGCCAAATATTTCTGCTTTGTCAACGATCACAAATTTTATGGTTTCCATTTCACATTTTTATTGGTTTCATAAAAATATTTTACAGTGAAACTTGATCACAATATCCCAGTAAAATCTTATACTTGTCATTTTCAATGACAGCTTCAGGAGTTTGTCTGCACAACGTTTTTGATAAGCAATACTTGCCTCACAATCGTTAATGTATCATTATTGTAAAATTATCAAGTCACTTTTTGCGTCCTTCACTTATCATAGTCAGATTTATGAGATATTTTATACTGTTTGTTCTGAGTGATTGTTCCTAAGCTGCTGGAATCTTTACTTCTGTCTCTGGTTTCAAATCATTCTTCATGAACCAAAAATTGCTCACTTATGCACCGATTTTAAGGGAAAATTCATGGGAAAAAATTACATATTTTTTCCTCATTATCGCTGTCAAAATTTTTATTATTATACCTATTAGTTATTCGCCATACGTGAAACACGCTAAGGCGATTATTTGGATTATACGAGCTCACTGACGAGGCAGAAATTTTCCCGCACTAGGTTGGCATTTCTTCCTGTGTTAGACCAGTGGCCATTCAAGGCTACAGAACTCGGTGTATCCTGCTACTTAACCATAGATGGCGGAAGAAGAAGATGATTCGTACGTTTCCCAGGTTTATTAGCACGTAAATGAATGTGACGTATTCGACTAGAATTCGAACTTGTCTCTCCTATTCTTTAATCCGTGCCGCTATCCATTACTCCACCGTGCCTCCTATCGTATATATTATATTTACTTTAAAATTATACTTCTTTTCATTGAACACAATTAAACTTATTAAATATTTTTCCTTGGGTATGAAACACGTTTCTGCATTTGTATTTCTATCTTTGATAACATTGATCGTTATCAATGTATCAAGCATTCAGAATCCTTACTGCTATAACTCTAGCAAGCAGCGAAGCAGGCAGTTCGCAATTTGAGTAAGACAGAATATATCAAAACCTCCCCTGAAACATCCGAGTTGTAGTCACGCAATAGTACATCCATTTTGAGGACTTAAAATGTCTTGTCGTTCACATAACTTCTTTCCAAAATGACTTCAACATCATCAAAGGTCTTGCATGGGATGCGTGGAAAAAAAACTTTCCAAGACTTGACGCTCGAACCTTCCATCCTCCTTAAAAGTCCAAACACTTCGAACATTGATTGAACCAGTCCTACTGTATGGATCAGAAACTTGGACATTATCTTCCCATCTTGAAAGATGACTAGATGGATCATATAGAAATCTACTTAGAAAAAAACAGGACATCAGTTGGCGATTCAGTGTAACGCTTATCACAATTTACAGAGAACTGAGACCAATCTCACTTAAGCTAAAACAAAAACGATTACAGCTTTCTGGCCACTGCCAATGAAATCTTCTCATCCTTACTATTACGACATCCTTCTGGAAATGTCTTCTCTCGAAAATTGACTTTCTCAGGCACCATAGCCCGGGACTCAGGGTTGGATATAGGGGTTCTGGGGACAGCAATACAGGACCGAACAGTGTGGAAGGGATTATTGATAGAGTTCCGACCAACCATAGGGAAATCGAAGGATAATGCTCCTGCTAATGATGATGTTGATGATCGCATTCTAATAAAAAGAAAATGGCATTCCTTTTTCCATTGTATTTAAAGAAAGCACAATGTTCCATTTATACTTCCTGTTTTTTTCTGATACGTCTTTTATTAATTAGAATCTGGATGATATGCAAAAATATGCGGGTCATTATGCTGTTTGCCAAATAGTGCAGTCATCTCTTGCATTCGGATTTTAAAGCAACAGAATGAAGATAGTTCCACTGTCGTCATTATTTCAGGGAACAGGAATTCTTTTGGCACTCAAAGCATCTCTATTACACACGCATATCGTTCATATTTTGTTTCTATTCTTTTTAACAAGTGCTGACTTTGTAATAATTTCGGCCTTTTCATGTTGACGCATTTTCATCTTACATCATTGGAGATTTAGCCATGCATTCGTTACAACTGTGAAATATTTTGACCCGCCGTCACACATTGTTGAGAATCACCATCATTCCTTTGCTTTCCATTCATGAGATATACGATTCACTTTAGTAGCTTCTTCCCACCAAGCACCGCTTTGTAGAACTGATTTCTAAGAGGAATGTTCCCCGATCCCTACAATCTTAACATGTGCATGTCTCGTACTAACCGTTACATTCTCCACATATCACCATAACCTGTAACTTTTACTCTAGAACCATCTACATCGAATGGCTCTTGGCTATTATAGAAGTTTAAATCATTGTAAAACGTTAAAAATAAATTTTAGAAAACTATATTTAAATTTAAAATCAAATCAAATATTATGGCTCTTAACGAATCGCGTTCATACTCGTTAATATATATTTTCCTGTGAAAGAAAATTATTTTTCTGATGACGCCAGATCATCTGAGGAACATATCAACGCAAATATTTTGTCAAAATTTCTTACCATTCAAAACGATTCTTATATATAATTTTAAACATTTTCCTGGAGTTTAGTATCAGCTATGATGATGAAAGGCTGAAAACGTTCTCTCAGAGGATTGATACTGAGCATTTTCGTTTTGGTGACGGTACAATTTACAAGTTATTTTTGTACCAGTTAAAACCGAATGTAGGTCATTCTTTTGGATCTGCTCCCAAGTCAACCTTATCGAACATTAAACTTACCGTCAGTAAATAGCTGTCTCATCAGCATAGATATCTAACTTAGAACAGATACCATCACGAATATAGTTCATTAATGATGGGAACAATATAGATACAAGGGTAGACCTCTGGGGAACATAAAAATTAATGCAATTATATCTAGAATAGTGTTCGTCCAAGACTACTTTCTTTTCGGGCTTCGATATAGAAGACTGAATCACTTCAATATTTCATCCACACATACCATGGCTTTGTAAAGAAGACAAATATGCCTACCATATCAAATGCCTTCCAGATATCCAAAACAGAAACCCGTTTATCACCAAAAAATATCCAAATCTTGATATACTCTTTCAGAAATAATCTTTAATACATCAGCATCTGACCCAGAGAATTGAAAGCGAAATTACTTATCTGAAATAATACCCTAGGGGATAAGAAGTTTAGTCAGTTCGATGATGATTATAGCATCTAGTGCTTTTACCAAAGATGTAGAAGGCCGATAGGTAGAAAGATCAGACGGTTCATCTGCGTACGTAAAGACTGACATTACAGAAGATTTCTAACAAGCAGGAAAGCAAAAAAGGGGAAAGGCAAAAAAGGGGAAAGTCATTTATTTTATCGTTTAGACAAAACGGCAACCATTTCAGAAGCACACTTCTTAAGAACTTTTGCATGGATAATATGCTTTGAAGTGATCCAGTTTAGAGATGGTAAGGTTGCTTTCCTTAGCTTGGGCTCCCCATAGCATGGGCAGAGGCTAAATCTGCCTCCCCAACAGCTTACAAGGCCATGGTGCTGTAACTCTTTGGGAATATATCTTTCCCCAGATAAAGAATAAAACTCCAGCTCACAGTCCTCAATTTGGAAAAACCAAAGACCACTTGTTTCCCATTTGTGGAATATGTCCTCACCGATGACGTAGATGGATCTGGCCGATTTGAATCTGGATCCCTACAAATAGCTTCTCCAGGCACTGGAGTATATCCATGTTCTATGTAATACCCTTCCTTTTTGTTTCTCTTTACACTGTGCTTTTATATATCATATATATTTATCTGCATGGGACACGTATATATATATATATATATATATATATATATATATATATATATATATATATATACACATATATATATATATATATATATATATATATATATATATGTGTATATATATATATATATATATATATATATATATATATATATATATATATATATATATATATATATATATGATGAAAAAAAACATGAACTGGCGTATATGTATATCAATCAATAATGACTCAGTTCTGAGATTCAAGTCAGGAAAGATTCACCAGATAAACCAGAGTAGGATTTGAAGGGAATTTACGAGCAACACATTTTGGTTTTTCAGTAAAGATGTTAACACCTGATTGAGTGAAGAGAGGTATAATAGAAGACTTATGCGGAATTAAGATATTATTACAGAGTTACCAATAGTCATGAGAAACAAATTTGTTAGCGGATATACGGTTCCACATTTTATCTGGTTACAAAGACATAGGCTCTTTGAGGACACGTTTACATTTATTAAAAGTAGAGATTAGGTGTCTGTTATGATCGAAACTATCACACTGGTACACTCCAATAAGTGATACCTGTGGGCTGTAGGGGTTCTGCAGGGATATCAAACCATGATAATCTGTTGTATTTTCCATTTCTTTTGTACATAGGGTAGGGTATGAATGACGTCTGTTGTTTGGTGACCTGATGACAAGTTAGCCCACATGGTAATAATTTCTAGTGTTGATAAAAAATGATTTATTTCTTATTTTCTTAAATTAAGTTTTATTTTTATTTTTAAAATTAGCTAACAGAAATTTACGCTTAAATTTTTCACATGCCACCATTACTTAACACTCTACATCAAAAAATTGCAAATTATTAACAAAATTAGAAGCTATTATTATGCAAGATCAACAGTCCACATATATTATTAAAGCTGTATACAGAGTGGTCATAAAATCCAGATTGCATGCTGATTGTTAGTTTCACGCCTGAATCCTAACTTTAGATGAAATGCCACTAAGATTTTAACAACTTATGTACAAATAAAACCTGGGTAATTATCGGAAGTGGGAGAAGGCTAATTCCTGTTTTCTTGTTGAAAGCTAGTGCTATGGTTCTTCATGGGCATGGAATTGCTTAGTTTGATTTATATATGATTTTCTTTATATATTTCAAGTATTTACGCGTATTTTGCTTTCCATTAAGTCTATTATATATTTAAATGATTTTAGCATAAAATTCTGGTCATAAATAACACTAAGAATTATCCCTAATCAAAAGTACTAATATGTACTAGTTTGCTCCTTGCTCAATTAAAATTACTCCTTTAGTTACTTCCATATACAATCTGCTAAATGAGTAGGGAGACTTGTGCTGACAGCCGAAAAATGGAAATCAACAGACTGCTTTGATTACACAATCTATCTATCTATCTATCTATCTATCTATCTATCTATCTATCTATCTATCTATCTATCTATCTAATGTCTTAAAAAAGAAGAAAACGGATAAAACACGAACGGCGAAGCATAACCGGTCAGATAGAATATTATTTATTTCTCAATCTGTTTCATGTAATATTTTCTGAGAACATTTCCGGTGGTTGTTTTTGCAATTCCTAAAACCTTCACGACATTTATCCTATCTCTGATGCGTTCATCATGAAGTGTAAGTCCTTTTCCCTCCTTAATGGATAATTTGCATGCGATAACCTTGATGTAATTTCGAAAGAAACGTTTTAGTCTAACCTCGGGTTAATTTCCTTTCTCATCCTGAAGTCTCTCACGTTCACTGTCCTCTCATTGGATTTTGGACTCATACCTGCCAAGCTGTCCTTCCTAAGGCGTCGCTTTGCTCCTTCAATTAACTGATATTCTCTTGCATATCCCCGCTCATGTGCATAAAAATATCCAGGGAAAAAGACCAGCTTACACAGCAAGATCGAGTCGCCGTACAGTGTTGTGCGCAAAACAAGTGCAAAAAAATAGGTAGTATAACAACATACAAACGTATCTGTGTCTCGCATAAGGTCATTATTATTGTACATTAAATGAATGGAGAAATCACGTCAAGTTCAAAACCTAGAGTATCTAATGAAAATTAACTCACAAAAATATGCACCAAAATGCAATATTCCCGCAAAATTTTTAAGAATCAGAAGCTGTCGGATACTAAGTATCGTATTTCTCGCGAATAAGGATACTTTAACGTTTTATATTTAAATTTGAATATATGCAATAATTTCAATGTAATCAAGTTATCATATATATATATATATATATATATATATATATATATATATATATATATATATATATATATATATATATATATAATAGGAAGAGATTATAGTAGATCAAACGAGAGAAAAGGGTGTATATTAAAAAGCAGAGAGAAACCGCAAACGTTTTTGATTGCAGGTAATAAATCCGTTGCTATATAATCCAACTGGATCCTAATAATATAAGATATTAAAACTGAGTCACAAACAGGTTTCAATGTATTTATTATAACAGAGCATCTAAATTACATAACAGAAAAATCCTACAGTATTTACATTAGTCGGACTATTGTCCTCATCTTTGTCGCCATATTTGTCACAACGTTTCGGCCGTTGTATGCTCCGGCCTTCTTCAGGTGGTTGGAATTTCGAATCGCACCCTTTATTTCGATCACTGGGGTAGACTGTTCTAGTTCCACGAGCCATGTTTGGATAAAGGCGTTGGTTAGATCCAGTGACAGACCCAAAGAGTGTGAGTTCAATACCCGGTTCAGGCGGTGGAGAACTTTCAGAGGGAAAATTACCAGGAGATAACTGATAACTGACATCCATCAAACATGGCTCGTGGAACTAGAACAGTCTACCCCAGTGATCGAAATAAAGGGTTCGGTTCGAAATTCCAACCACCTGAAGAAGGCCGGAGCGTACAACGGCCGAAACGTTGTGACAAACATGGCGACAAAGATGAGGACAATAGTTCGACTAATGTAAATACTGTACATAATACCTCATCTCAGAAATATAGACAGACAGAGAAATCCTAAATGACATCATGAGTTCAGGCTATTTCAATTAACGAATGCATCAAACTTATTCAACTCAGACTGTTGACGTTATTCAGTGTAGGAACTAGAGATTTAAAATTGCATACTTGACAAAGACAGCAGTTGAAAAATTGATACAAAGCCAAGCCATAACACAGCAGACCAACACATACAGAATGCCCAAGTGGTGGTCAGTGGAGGTCGGAAGTTATCTGACTTAAAAGGAAAGGATCTACCCATATTCAACCCAAATATTAACCTTAAAATCTTAAAAAAAAGTATATATATATAGTGTTAATTTAAAAACTGTTTTGAAAGACAGAATGGCTGGTTTTCAGTCGTTTGCTGATAAGGAAGCGAGTAGCCTTTGTAGTAGTGTTCTCAATATCGAAGGCTGAAATTGAGAGTTAATAGAATTAATATTGAATGTTTTTCACTTTACTTCAAAGTTTCGTGGTTATATAGATATGAACACTCGCACAAACAGTGTTAAACTGGTGATATTCCTCGTTTTTTTATTTTTGTTTTTTGTTAGGGGTGGATTTATTGTTGTATGAGTGTGATGTTTTCCTTCTCGCTTGATGGGTGTTTATTAGTTTATTGAAGTAGTATTTACCATCTAATTTAGGCTATGGTAGGAAATTTGGAGTGCATGTATGTTGTGAGGGTGTATGTTTAAGTGTGTGCTTATGTATGTTCATATATGTTTGCATACATACATACATACATACATACATACATACAAACATGAACCCACAAACTAATCTTCGCATGAGTGCGCCTTTAAAATATGTGTTTGTTTTTGTGTTTGTGTTTTTGTTAACTGTATATATATTTTTAGTAGGTTGTATTATATAACTTTATTTAGTGTACACTTGTTGTTTTGCACTTTTATTGTGGGTTATTTTGCTTTTGCTTGATAAGTATTTTATGATTACTTGTTTAGTCGTATGTAAGAACATTTTTTGTGGTGATGTTGCTAAACCAATTATTTATTATTTTGATTATTTCATTAGTTTGTATTTAGTGTTCTCTTTAACATGGTGCTTCTCCTTTGATCTGTTTTATTGCTATTGTTTTGACTATTTAGTTTATGTTGTGGTTGAATATTTCTGTGTGTATCTATGTTTGTGCGGATGTGCGTTTATGACACTGTGGGTGCGCACGCAGGCATATATACAGGGTGACCCCAAAAAAAACGGATTTTGTAAGTGTGTGTTGTCAGACATCATAAAGTGGCAACACTGCGAGACATAGACCTTGAGCAAGTAAACATTTCGCAATTTTAGTAACGAGAATTGTTCGGTAACCGTGTGCTCTCAAAATTCGGTAACGGTGCCTGGCCCTCTAGATCGCCAGATTTATCCGTTTGTGATTTTTCTTATGGTGCTATCTCAAGAGTAAAGTTTACATAACTCGACCAAGAACTCTGGATGAGTTAAAACAGAGAATTCAAGATGAAATTCACAGTATCCCAGCTGAGATGTTGCAGCAGTCAATGAGGAATCTCAACAGCAGATTTCAAGAACGCATTCGTACAGGAGGACGCCATCTACAGGACGTAATTTAAAAAAATTAAAATTCCATCATTGTTTCTTAAATGGCATCTTTTAAGGTTTCAATTAATATGAATTAAATATTTTTCTTCCATCACTCTTGGTTTTATTGGATGGTTAAAACGTTCCCGTTTTTTGGGGTCACCATGTACTTACATAATAATATGCACGCTTTCCCGCACGCTGTATGTTTGTGTGTTCGTGTGTGCGCGTCTGACTGTGTGCTTTTGTTTATGTTGGTGTGTTTGTACGTTCGTGCACCTACAGGTGTTCTCTTTTTTTATTTTTCTAATTCAGCTTTTTTTTATATTCATTGTTTATCCCGTTTTGTAAAGAGTGTAGTTGTGGTAATTTACATGTGATTCGTGTGGTCTGATATTATTTTGTTGGTTATTATTTTTGATGATGTGTCAGATTTTGTGAATCGAGTGTGTGTGTGTGTGTTTGTATTTTGAAAGGGGTGTAGTAGTGATGATCGTATGTGCTTTGTGTGGGTGTGTAATATTTTGTTTGTTGATATTGAGTTTACTCTTTTCGGGATGAATTGTGTTTGGAACTGGTATGGATTAGATGTTATAGTGGTTTGTGTTTGTGATGGGATTGCTTTTTGTGTTGTATTTCTTCCTTTCCTTTAGTCTGATACGTCTCGTAATATCGAGCTAAATCTGTCAAAATAATATTATGTAGTTACAAATATGCATATGAAAGGAAGGTGTAATGTTCTCAGCAATCACATTATCTTCTGAAATTGTTCTCGGTTTTTACTGTTATTATTATTATTAATATTGTTATTATGCAAGACCAAAACATTCAGAAAAATGTGTATATATATATATATATATATATATATATATATATATATATATATATATATATATATATATATATATATATATATATGTATATATATATATATATATATATATATATATATATATATATATATATATATATATATATATATACGCGCGTCGGCGCCTTGTCTGATGTAGTTATACGAATCAAATTTTGCGGAAATAAAACATACCTCATCGCCAATCGGACCGTGAAATATCACCAATGAAGCTGAATGGACATTCCTTCAGAGAGTCCCCGAGTTTTGTGTGATTCTCATGCCTCAAACTCAATCCAGACCTCAAGTGGAGCTGATACAAAATGCCGATCGCTGAAGATGCAGGAAAAATAGTCTGTCTCTTGTACGGCTCTAATTGACACCGTGTGTTATCCTCTACATTTACAAGAGCCAAAGGAGGCCTAAAATGGAGTAATGCTGTCACATATGGACAAGAACTACCCACTCATCCCTTTCTAGATTCAATAGAGCCCAAAAGTGTCTCCGCGTCCTTGTGAGCGACAAATCATTTTCGACACTCCTGCCCCTTTCTCACAGTCAAAGCTCGCGCCATCCTCGCTGTGCTCTGCTGATATTTCCATGGAAAGTGCTCAAATGAACAACATTCCTTAATTCCACCAATCACGGCTAAGAACCGCTTTGCTACTCACTACCCGCATTAACTTCCTATTCCATTGGTGAGCACCTTCCCATGAACCGATTATTATAAACTTAACTAGAGTTAACCATCATCTTCCAAACAAATCCGCAAAAACTTAACCTGTAACCCCCTACTTTGAGTGGCTCCCGGGACTTGTAGACGGTAAACATGACTGTAAAAAATCGAGGTCGAATATGCGTGATATTGTGGAAGGTCCTGATAAATGCACACGATTAAATTAATAGAATGGTCCCCGTTAGAAAAATATCACCATGTAAACAAATCCATCCTGTTGAATTTCGATTGAAGATGTTCACAAATTTTAGTTGTGGCTATTATATGGCCTTAGTTTCTGTATTTTACAAATTTAAACTTAAACAACCTCATGAAGCCTTTTCTTTATAAATAAATATTCGACATTCATTGATCGAGAAGCCAGTACTACACTGAGTTGTAATGTATAAAATCTTTTAATTAAACCAATTTGTGAAGAAAATAGGTTTCTCAAATCCAGTAGCAAAGCATTAATTATTATTTTATGTTAATTATTTATTTTATGTTAATTATTTATTTTATGTTATTATCAGAGTGAAACCAAGATGCTCACACAGATTAGCACTTATTTCAAACGTTTTGCATGTCTTTTCTAAACAAGGCAACACCATGATTTACAGATCTCCAGACAATTTTCCGCACATACCCGAGTTACATCTACATATTTTATTACACTTTTATTTTAAATCAATCTCTACTGCATTAGAGGCGGGGAATCTATCCTCATATATATATATATATATATATATATATATATATATATATATATATAATTTTTATTATAAATTAACCGATTAAAAAATTGTTTTTTCGCTACACAGTAATAAACATGTTTAAAAAATGGAAGCTATAAACTTCAAATTTCATTATATAATTTAATTAAAATTAGTTCCGTTTCATCTTCAAGCGAATATATAATTACATTTGAAGTTTTAGCTTCCGTTTTCGAAACATGGTTATGACAGTGTTACGAAAAAAACGTATTTTAAATCAGTTAATTTATAATATTTACGCTCTCTAAATTTATATTAAGCACTGTTTTGTAAAAATAAAAATAAAAAATATCAATAAGAACATCCGGATTATATATCTTACTGTTTTTTCTTATTACATATATATATATATATATATATATATATATATATATATATATATATATATATATATATATATATACACACACACACACACACACACACACACACATATATATATATATATATATATATATATATATATATATATATATATATTTATATATATATATATATACATATATATATATATTTATATATATATATACATATATATATATATATATACATATATATATATATATATATATATATATATATATATATATATATATATATATATATATATATATATATATATATAATACAGTAACCTATAGTTTCCATACCTCTAGAACTTTAACAATTACAATGATGACATTAACATTCCTGCAATTTACTTAAATATTTTTTATTTGTTAATTATCTTTGTATTTCATTCTACACTTTGTAATATCAGCTATATCAACTTCCCTGTAAATTTTTTCTTTGTTTATATTATCATGACATTTCCATTTATTTTTCACTTTTGCCCGTTTGCAAGGTTCTTCAAGTGCTTTAATAACGATTGACGAAAATGCTACCCGTGTATCGCAGAATAGTTGCATTTATCTCAATAAAACCAGACATGCCTTCAGCTTCTCCCTCTATTTTTATTTTAATCTGTGAGCTGTTGGGTTAAAAATATCCACTTGTTTAGATATATCCTTTTGTTTTACAATGATATAATCCTCATAACTCAGGCGAAGTAAGAACACTTCACAGTAAAAATAAATTTTTCATTTAGTCATATTTTGGTAAATTGTGTGGAGTATGCAATGTTCAGCATATCCAAGCGTAATCTTGAAGACCAGTTTTCCATTGGCTATATTCTAATGACATGTTATAACAGAGATACCGAAGACGCGCAGAAATATCGAAAGATCGTTCCATAAATTGAATAAATATTACGTCAAAAGAAATTTACGACATAGACAAAGAAAAAGCTGAATTGCTATACAATGTTTTTCCTCCGTTAAGGAATGAAGGCTGGCCAATTTGATTACAGATATAGAAGAGACTAGAGACGACTGTAGGTGGTTCTACAGACGGCGTGTGACCAATGTGTAAGGTCGAAAAAAAAAACAAGAACTAAACAAAAACTTTTATAATTTAAAATTTGTCAGACAAATAATAAGGAAGTAGGATTTGGAAAACTTAATAAACACAGAGTATATCTATGTCTAGGGACAACTGATATCTATCTTACATATACACACAATAATCATATTTTTCTCCTGCCTTGTCGCCATTACAATCATCTCGTTCATTAAGCATCTATCCTAAGCAGCTACTTTCCTTGGATTAGGTGAACAATAGTAAGAAAACAACTCGTATGTGAACTTGTCAACAACGAATGTATTATCTAATATTCAGTGAACTTAAGATATTTATAGATCTTGAAATTTTTGCCATCGTGAAACCTAACGGAATATATTTACTAAAGTACTGCGTTGTTATATATTCATCCATTTTTAATAGCATTTTTTATATTGGTCATCAACTTGTGCGGCTAACATTAAATAAAGACAACACTGATAATTAAAAGCACATATTATGACCTGTACTAATATTTTGAATTTTCTGTGTCCTTGCTCGTATATACTTGTGTGCGTTAGTGTGCAAATTTTGGTCAACTTACATTGGGTGTCATTGTAGGTTACCAGATGAAATTAAATATACTAGCGTGACAGTACTTTAATAAATGATGTAATCCTTTCGTAAAATTGAGTGAAATAATTAGTTTTCTGAAGAATATAAGAATTATTTTTTCCTAAACATGGTAGGACGGCAAAGTTCACATGCGAAAATTGAAAGTAATTGATAGCATTGGAGATTTAGTAAGTAGATTTGAATTTTAACTAATTGCATACTTGAACTTAAATTTGTACACATTATTAAACTGAAAAGATGATGATGAGAGGGTATATTGTTTTGAAGTCCTCCATTTTCAGAAATCTCCGTAGATTAATTGTGGATGAATTTTTCACTTAGACTGTAATGCATTTTTTCTGTTTTATTAAGTGAAAGAAATTTTCAAATTATATTACACATATTTTCAGAATAAAATAGATTTTCTCAGCTATGTTAAAATTCAAAACGGTGGCAGACTAAGCACGTTTTTTGTGACTCTTAGCGAAATTAACATAATCCAAATTATGATGTATCAAAGAAAAACAAATTCAAAGTTGTTGTAAATTATAACTGTTTATGTTCAGGTTTTCATGCCTATTGCTACAAGTGAAGGCACGTTTATGTTCTGTTCTGAACTGAATTAACTCCAGTACATCGCTTGAGTTAACTTCTTATTCGTTCTTGCCGGTTTCGACTTACTAAACAAAATGAAACTTTCATATGGATACCGGGCAGGGAAACACACATGTTAAGAATTTTTTAACATTTATACCATATACAACGTTTGTATAAGATCCATTTTTAAAAATGACCTTGAGTGAATGAAGTATAAATGTTTTAGCGTTGACCATATATATTCGAACTGAAGCTACAGAATTATATCTCCCCCACCAAAAGAAACTGCACCGACTAACAGAATCACATCGTTCAATTGACGCAAATACTTAAATGAGTATCACATGTAATTCTAAAAGAAAATAATGACATGATCAAGACGTTGAAGTTCCAGGCTAGTTGCAAAATTTAGTTAGGAATGAAACCGATGTCACTCCTGAAAAGATTGTTATGAGTTACTTGACATGAGAAGGCTATATTATTGAACATACCATTTAGTAGCAAGATTTTATAAATTTGAACCGACAGAAGCACTGGCTGCTCGATCAAAGAATGTGGAAATACCTTTGTAAAGATTTGTCTTATATTACCATTAAAATTGTAATATTCTTCTAAGCAATCTGACCACTTCGAATTAGTCAATATATAGTATACTTTCTTTAATAATAATAAATTCAATCTCGAAAATGATCCTCAAATAAGTAGGCAGATATGGTGCGACAAATATTCCCATGATTCCAACAGATTTTCCCTTGGAAATCACGCGGCGTCTAATATCAAGTAAGTTCGGATTTGCCATAAAAATAAAGAAAACAGAATGAGAAGCTTTCAAAATGACAATCAACATCCATGGAAAATTCATTCTTTGTTGTTATGTAGCTGGATGCGCAAGTAATATCTTCGTGTTATAAAATGTTAAATCATATCATACAAAAGAATTATATCTTTTATTTTATTTTGAACATTGCTATATGTCTTAAGAACGGTAACTTATTCCTGTGTGTATTATGTACATGATCTTTTTTGTTCATATTAATGAAGTGCAGACGAATGAGACTTCCGCGGACAATCAGCCTCGTGAGCCATATAAAAAAGGTTATAATCCAAATTCTGATGAATAGGGTACGCAGCAGAATTAAATTGGAAATAGAACAAGAACAAGTGAGGGATTGTGAAACACACTGGAAAATGAATGTGATTTTTATGTTCAGAATAATATCAGAAAGAACAATAAAAATGCAGAAGCATGTGTACCTGTCTTTGACAGATTATTCAAAATAACACTTGATGAAGAACGTCACAAATAAATTGTTGGAACTGCTATGTAAGCATGACATAAGTAAGAAGGATATTAGACTATCTATACTGACAGAAAATCCCTATATATGGATATAAAATAAATTCAGTATATTTCAAAGGAGGCACGGTGGAACAATATAGCTGACTGAGGAATCCGGTTTACATTCACTTATTCAGCTAATACCCTTATGGAAAGGTATGAATCCTCTTCGTCTCCACGCCCCCAGTTATGGGTAAATAACAGGACAGACCGGGTTGTATATCCTTGGATGGTAGAAGGAAATGGCAACCTACTGCCTCGTCAGTCACATATCGAAAGATCCATGATCTCTTAAGCGTGTATCACGCATGACACATAAATGATTCACTGATATATCCAAAAATATGAAGGGGTGCAAAATGTGTATTCTCATCGAATTTATTCCACCTACTCTGTGCGGGGATTCAAAGAGAATTAGAAGCCCTACAAAATTTCATTATTTTCGTCTACAATCTTAAGAAAATAATATATTCTGATGACACTATGTTGATAACAGATACAAGAAGGAAACTAGAAGAATGCCAACAGAAGCTAACAGAAAACTACAAGAACGCCAACAGAAAACTACAAGAACGCCAACAGAAACCGACAGAAAACGAGAAGAAAGGACTAAACTTCAATTGCAGGAAGATATAAGGCATGGCTGTTATCAAACGGAACAGCCAAATGTGCAAGTTTGAGACAGCACAGCCTGACACGAATAGAATTTAAATACGCGGAAGTGTTTGAACAGAGGGTGGAAAGGGCGATAATGAAATCCGAAGGCGCTTTGGGGTAGGGAATGATGCCCCGCAAAAAGTAAGTAACATATTAAGAAACACAAACTTTTCATTAGAAAAAAGAATAGGAACGATTAATGAATTGTTACATAGAATCAGTTATCATGTATGGACAATCTCCTCACAGACGATGAAGTAAATGATATTTGTATCTCCAGAATGATGCTAAGAATACCATGTACCGAACATGTTAGTAACGATGACGATTTGAAAGAAATGGCAACAAAACTCTTATAGTTAGCATCAGGAAGAAAGAGTTGAAATTCCTAGGGTACGTAACAACGAAAAGGTTTTGGAAAATGTGATACACAAAAGCCAGATTGATATTTCGATGGAGAGAAGAGAACAATGCATAATCTTCCTAGCGAGCTTGAGTAAGTGGATGGCTGATCAAAGTTTTGGTTCATAACAAAAAGAGAAAATTTATCAATAGTTACAAATTAGAGAAGATTGTGGAAACCCATGATCGCCAACTGCCTGATGGGTCACGACACACATATTTCCTTTACTATTACATTTGAATAATTCTTCCACGGGCAACACCAAATACCCCATCTAGTTGTAATTTTTCAGCATGTCAATAACGAAATTAAAATAATAAAAGTGCATTGAATATTATTTAACAATCCAAATAAAACTCAACACATTTCTCATTAACCCTTTTAGACACATTTATCTTTTTTGTTTGTTTCGGTCGGCGGTTATTCGACGCCTAAATGATAAACTTATGAAAGTTGTTAATTAACGTACGTTAGCCTTGAGCGTAATGAATATAAGTGCAGATAATTACGATGTTCATTTCTTTTTTGTATTTTGTTTATTCAAACATATTTTATTTGCCTCCCAAATGTCATTCTTAGTTTTGTCAATTTGATTCTATTTAGCACTGACTGCCATTAGTTGTTTGCAGGGTAATTTTTTCGTAAATTGGAGATGAAGATTCATTTAAATGTCAAAAATGTACAGCGTTTTTTTTTTTATTAATGTTTCCGGTTTCTGCTTGTGGTATATGTAAGCATGTTTAAACTTGAGCCACATACAGAATTCTAATTGCATTATCATATTATTTCAGTTTTCTTTACATATCCCTCCAAATAGCCAGTTGAAATATTCTCCGTAAAAATCAACAATCCTTAAGAGGATCACTTTAAATATACATCCCTGTATATTACACTTCAAATATTGAATGTTTCATTGAACTTATATATAATGTTCATTACGCTTGCTATTACCATATTTGATTTTACCGAGTTTAATCGAATAAGTTTCGACTATTCAGAGTATTCATCGTTCTTTTTTAGATTCACTCTCCAATCATTGTTTGATTGTTGAATTCCTTTATCTAAAATTTATCTCTCATCATAGCACCTTAATTATTTCTGAAATACATTTAACACAATCCAATCTAAAATATGGAATATTTGTTCTTGCGTTTCAGATCAGTTTTAACATTTAATAATCAACTGATTTGTCCATCTAAAATAAATACTTGTGATGTTTAATAATATAATTGAATATGTATCTATCCTCATTTTATGTGTGGTAAATATTTCCAGTGCAAAAATATTGCATGCTATCGATTCTACTTACAAAATAACGCATATGATTCCACGTTTGTTGTTATTTGAATGTCGCTAGATAGCAGTGAACACTAATATTGTTTTCACTGGATTTAGTATAAGTTCTAGCCATTGTTTAGAATTCAAGTGAACGCTAGTTTTTGGGGAGTCCCACCATGCTTTGAAACGAATACTTCTCACTATATAACATCCGAATTTGATTATGACAGAATGCTTAATTGTGTTACTCCAATATTGTAAATAATAAAGAGAAATTCCTCCTGGAAGCTGATCTCTAGAATCAAGTATTTACTACTGGATAATATGCTTAATTCTTAGCTATGATAAAATCCAGCAAAATTATTATCAGTGTTAGTGCTTTAGCAAAAGTTCTTGCGATTGCAAGAAAGTATAATTTATTCAAGTGAACGAGTAGCATTATTTTCGAATTTGCAACAAATGAATTTAAATACACGTCAACAATATCAAAAATTGTATTTTAATAAAATATTATGAAGTTCCCAGTGAATGGAACGTTATTTTATATTTTGTCACTTTTATATGTTATGCTTATCCAGATAGAAATTTTCATCTGGGAATTCGATTCTTTATATAAATCTGTAATAAAAATCGTTATTTATGAGAATTATAAATCAATCGTTTCGCCTTTCGCGGTTATTGTTGAATTCCGAGCAACAGAGCGAATTCCGAGCTTAGTCATCCATTCTAACGATCTAGAATGGAAATGGTATTCCCAATTGTAATCGGTTTTGTTACTGATCGAATGCCTTGAATAAAGTAGCAAGAAAAAAAAAGCCAAAGGCATTGAAATAACGTCGGTAGGAGGGTGAAGGAGAATGAGGACGAATGCAGTCAAGAAAAATAAGAATGCTATTGATTGAATCGAGAAATAATTTATAATTTCGTAGCTGATTATAAATATAATAGAAATTTATTGAATCCACTCATCCAACTCAAGTGATTACTTTTTTTTCTTTCTGCAAACACTTTCATCAATTTCTCCAGTATGATGTCAGTTTTATACTTGATCATCTATTCCAATTATAAAAAAATATAAAGATTTAAGCAGTAATACAGTTCATCAGGAAAAATCAAAAACAGGTTGTTCTTTCTTCATTTTAGAGCGGTATGTTTTTTGTTAAACACAATTACAAACCACATGGATTTCTTTGACAGAAATAATATGAGAAAAATATGTTACGTAAGTGAATTGTCGCCCTTGGTAATCTGCACTCTCTAAGATCACGTATATCGTTAAACCAACCAATCACTAGCCAGAATATGTTGGCGCCAATTATAAAGAACGCAATTCTGATCTTTTATTCTTCCAATTTTCTGCCCAGATCTATCAGGCACAGGATGTCAAAGTCGTCTCTGATTTTACCTGCATTTGATATGAGAGCAGTACTATATCATTACGTAAACGAAACCATTATATAACACCAAAGAGTTCAGTTAAGTTGGCTTATATTGTTTCATTATAATATAGCCGCAAAGAGAACAATTTGTTTGCAGCAAGAACTATTATTTCTACAGTAATTGTATATATGAACTTCAATAATATTTCTTTTAACTTTCAATTTTTCTTCCGTGTTCTTCCTGTATTGATAATATTTGCGGTTTAAATCGCCATAATAAAATATGCGATCTGGAAATTCATATGAGGGAAAATATCATTTACTTTTTAAAAGCGTTAAGTCCACTTCGAAAATTTAGCTTGCAACATTACAAAATTAGATTAGATTTCATTCCAATTTCTAAAAACGGCTGCAAGAACTTATATTAAATTTACTATATATTACCTAAAATAAATATTAGCTTTCACAGTCAGTGTAAAATGCTTCAAAGTTTTTTTTCAACAACATAATTTTTTTTACCACTGCTTTTTAAATACGACGGGTATCTGAGTAATTAGGAAGAATTATGTTGTAGTCTCATGCGTATGTCCAAAGATTAAGAGACGATATAAACTGACATTATAACAAGTCACGATCAACCTGTTTTCCCTGAATCTTATCCAATGAAAGGCAATTATATTGAACGGAAATCCCGCTTGAAACCACTAACATTTAAAATAAAGAATAAAAGCACCACGTTACACAAATACATTTCGTAAAGAAATAATCATATTAGTCAGTTAAATAGATAGGTAAAAATATAATAGTTTTGATTTACAAGTTCTCCTATATGTTTCATTGGATATTTTATATTCGGTTATAAATTACAATAAGAAATTTGATTAAGGACAAGAGAAATACAGCAATATAAAATCACAGCCATAAGTTTTATATACATACAACAGATTGCAATATTTCGTTCTCACTGACGATATATATATATATATATATATATATATATATATATATATATATATATATATATATATATAGATATGCTATGATAAAGAACAAGTAGGATAACAGATCGTAATCCAACAACATTAACTTTATTAGAGTTTTTTCAGAGTTCATTAGAATCGTTTTGTAGGAGGAAATATAGTGTCGCTTCTCTCCCTTTGGTTTACACGTTCAGACAAAATATAGATCGGGTATGGATAGGAATTATACTATAGAGAATAAATAAATCAAATGATCTTTACAGACATTTTGTCGTATTCGTTTTAAATACACTCTCTCTCATTATATGTATATATGTATATATATATATATATATATATATATATATATATATATATATGTATGTATATATATATGTATATATATACATATATACATATATATGTATATATATACATATATATATATATGTCTATATATATATACACATATATATGTATTATATATATATGTATATATATACATACACACACACACACACACACACACACACACACACATATATATATATATATATATAATATTTATTTTTCTGTTAACCTGTTTCTCACGATGAACTCGCAGATGGATCAAAGCAGTGTTTCCTGATTTCTACGATCTGATGACCACTATCCAGGATCAATACAATCACAACGTGGCTGGAGGGTGGCTTTGAATTGACTTTGGGAACGAGAGATTTGACTTAACCTCTAATACCTGATCATACCGGACAAACTGCCGGTCTTGTGGAGTGCGTAGGTCCATTAGGGTGAGGATACTGTATTATAAACTATAATTTTACAAAACGGGAGAATCTTTCTTATATAACATTGGAAGTTACTTTAAATCACCCTGTACAGGAATATATAAAAGATAGAACAATAGAAACACGAACCAAACAAACAAATCAGTTGACGTTTTCCACTCATCGACAGTTTAGACTTCTTACGGTAGAACTATAGTAACCGATATGTGAGTCCAAAGAAATTTAAATATACATTATATGTTATTAATATCATAATCTAAATATTTTATTACTATTCATGATGACAATGCCTCCATTTCATCATAGTAGATATTAACTGTAAGAAATTGTTTTATGAACCGAAAGAGTAGGAAGTATGAAGTGAATTTTATGAGGATATGTGAGGTTAATACAGGATTTGACGTCGTTAAGATTGTAGTGATCGGGAAACATTGCAGAATAGCTGTATTTGGGAATAAGCTGTTCGAGTGGATATTTCCTCTTTTTAAAGAATTCTGAATGGAATGATGATTCGTCCAATTTCACGCCGAAAGGTAGGATTTTGCTGAGAAGGTTACAACTGATGAACCCACATAAATTTTGACACAGGGTTAACGATAATTTATCCAGAGTCAGGTGACGTTTCATCTGTCAGGAATTAATTCTATGGTGGAAAATTATTTATCACTCACAAGGACGCGTATACAATTTTAAATTCTATAAAGACTGGTAAGTGAACACTGGGCAGCTCCAAACGAGTTATCGTACCAATATTCTATTTGGGCTCTACTGTTCTCCTGTAATGATAAACCACATAGGCGGAAGGTTAAGTTTCTTACAAGAGTTGTACAAAGAACTATGCAAGTTTTCATCATATTTACGAATGAATCGTTCCATTCTAATCGATGAGTAGACGACACATAAATCTAATAATCTTTCTGTTTCTACTGGTAATGAGTGTGTGTATGACGGTGTATATATATATATATATATATATATATATATATATATATATATATATATATATATAATGTGTGTGTGTGCGGCTGTGCAAATTTCAGATATGATTCAAAATATATCTATAAATAGGCAATATAAATGAAAACAAATCTTTTCTAAGCAGACGAGTTTCATATATAGGCAGCATAACCTCATTTACAAATATTTGTTGAATAATAAATACTTATTTTTATACTGATCCTTTCACGCGGGCATTTAAAAAAAAACAATATCACAGCGGGATATAGGTTTTATTTGTGTTACCATAACTTTGTCATTGGAATTTACTCCTCAATATGATCTTGACAGATAGTGAAAGTATTTGGTTTCGAAAATAATACGGCGCATTCCTTATGAAATTTCATCTTAGCACCATAATATATATATATATATATATATATATATATATATATATATATATATATATATATATATATATATATATATATATACAAACAGACACACATTAGGGTAAATAAATATTCGTAAAAATAGTTATTTTTTAATTTATTGTATTTCCAACTAATTAATAAACATATTTTCACATAATTAACTGCTCGCAGACTCATACCTAAATATGCATAAAAACAGCGAAAAGTTGATTTAATGGAAAAAAATCCGATTTATCCATGTTAATTGGCGAAAAAGCAAACGTACTATGCACATTTGATATTTTAAATCTTGAATTTCTTTAATTCTTTAGATTATTCAAATGGAATATTCTAGAATGTGCCAATAATATTATCAGTAGTTATTTTTAGCCGAATAATTACAAAAACAACATTCTGTAATTAATATATGTGTAAGAAGATTATCATCATGGCAACCGTTAAAGAACTAGCAAATTCGCAAAAGGTAGTGATTTTTAAGTTATGGAAAGATCGTAAAAATTACAGGAAAATCTCAGACGACCTGAATATTCAATTTCTTACCATTAGTTCATTCATATCAATGTATAAAAAAAAGCAAGTTAGTTGAAAACCAAAGAGGAATATGTGCTCCACGAAGATTTCTTCAAGATCTTCGAGGAAATTAATGTGTCAAATCAAACAAAATCCAATGGTTACTCGTCTAGCGTTGCAGGATAATTTGCTTTCCTCAGGTTTCTGGGTAACTAACAGAACAATAAGCAATTAAAATCATCGGAACAACGTAATTCACGGTTCGTTCGGAAAACCCCACTTCCAGGGGGAATTCGGTAGTGAACGTAACGATAGGAAAATCATACAGGGAAAGACTATTATGTGCAGAGGAATCCCAAAATTTGATAAGTTCGGAAGAAATTCTAGAAATCAAGTATGAAGAAACGATGTCTTCAAAGGCTAGTTGAGGCATACTTACACATACAGGACCCCCCTGTGGAATAGACATGTAAGTAATGCTGGGTAAACATTAATAACAGTAACAGGGAGAGACCGTTAAATCTAATATCTCGGGTTGAGGCAAGCATTGCATATATGTATAGTGTAAGTAGTATTTGTATTTTCACTCGGAGAGAGATACAAGCATGTTAAACACATACACATGTAAAAATGTTTAAGAATAAAGTGAGCATTATGGATGAAAAAAATAATGTTACCTATAAACACACCAAAACGTGCTGACCACTTTGGAAAGGAACACCTCTATAACGGTTGATAAAACTTAGCACAACCCATGTATTCGATGAAAAGTAAAATAAAATAATCCTTGTTAATGAGTAAAATCATTCATAAGAGCGTTCTGAAATACAGAAATAGCGTCGGTAAGAAAAGATTTGTAAGAGAAAATGAATTAAATGCTTAATAGCATTTACATGTCAGCCGTTTTCAACGAAACACACAAACATATATATGTATGTGTGTATATATCTAGATAGTTAGATATAAGAAATATATATATAATATAAAACTAATATACAATATATATCGAAAAGATATATATAAAACATATATTGATATGTGTATATAAATATAATGTGATAAATATATATTATATAATTTATGATGTACAATATAAATGTATTTATATATAATATACAATATAAAGCATATTGTATATATATTATATATATTTAATATAAGGAATATATACATTATACAATATATATATAGTATATATAATATAAATAACAAAATATATACATTATATGCACATATTATATATATATCATAAACAACATATATATATATATATATATATATATATATATATATATCACATTATATCAATATATATTATATATATAGATAATGTAAAATATATATTTTATCTATTATGAATTAAATATATTTACAAATGATATATATTCATATATTATATATTTTGTATATAAGATATACAATATATATATATACATATAATATACACACTCTCTATAATATATATATATGTATAACCTATATATATATATATATATATATATATATATATATATATATATATATATATATATATATATATATATATATATATGATACATAATATACCAGATATGACTTGTATACTATTTAATATAAGAGGATTATTATTTATATGTAATATATATTACAATGGTATACTCTATATAATATACAATAAAAATACATATTATATATAATATACAATATATATTTAATATATATATTGTATACAATATATATATATATATATATATATATATATATATATATTATACAATATGAATATTATATTTACAATATGCAATATATATATATATACATTATAATATATATAGTATCTACATATACAATAAAAATATATATGTATAAACACACACACACACACAAACAAACACACACAAACACACACACACACACACATATATATATATATGTATGTGTGTTTGTGTGTGTCTGTATTCAAAATACAAATATCCTATTGTCGTAACTTTTTTTTTGATTTTTAATTTTAAAATGTATGCGAAATCACTGCCCATGTATCTCGATGCTTAATAAGTTTTCTTTTAATTTTATGCCAATTTATTTTCAACGATCATGATTAATAAATATTTTTAATCATTTAACTCAATTCTGACTTCCATTATATTTCAAATTTATCTGATCTAATTCTCTGAAAATTATTTTCACCCTATCAGATCTGTAAAATTTGATCCCTACCCTGTTTGTTTCTGGAAAACATCTGAATATCTCGTCGTTGATTTTGAATATCATATGTAATTACATTAGTGTTGTTATATTATTGGATTAACCATTCCAATGGAGGAAGATATTTTTATTCATAGTACTCTTCGTAGCTTATCAGATAATATATGTTGTTTAATTCTGGATTTTCCTAAGATAACAGCAAAGATAATTTCTGAATGAATCAGTCATCAAATCTTAGCTATATAATTTTATTAGTTTGAAATTTTGGCAATTTGATCATAAATATTTCCAAAAATAATATAAGAATATAATATTAATTTGCACTAAGGTTGTTGTTCTAATAAACGTCTTCATATTACATTGGACAGCTGGAATGTTTACGATAGAACACCACTGATATGTAATTAACAAATTTAAATGTTGGGCAATATATAAAACAAAATATCAGTACTCACGTTTTTTTCCTACCCTTAATAAAGTATGTGTTATGCCCATTTCACAATATCAATATCAATATGTAGTTGTAATGTTTATTTTTCTTGATGCGTGTACGTATATATATATATATATATATATATATATACATATATATATATATATATATATTTATTAACCTAAAAAGAGAAAATATAGCAAAATAATTGTTAGACTTCGTCCATTTCATAATATACTTATATATATATATATATATATATATATATATATATATATATATATATATATATATATTATAAATTTGACGAAGTCCAACAATTATTTTGATATATTTTCTGATTTTAGGTTATTACATATATATATATATATTATATTGCAAACGCTTCATTTGTAGCTAAATGGTATAGCACGTCAGGCTAAATGACGGTATGTATATATATATATATATATATATATATATATATATATATATATATATATATATATATATATATATATATAAATATGTTGTCTACCACAATGTATTCACTTCTTGAATCGTTTTCTTTTGTTTCAGATCTATGCGTTGTAATATTACTGGCAGTTTTCCAAGAAGTGAAAAAAATCATATGTGTTGGAAGCAAAACTCATCATAAAATCCAATGATATTCTAGAAGAAATTTTCACAGCGATATAGAAATGTGCTGTTGTATTGCTCGCCTCAGAATTAATATTGAAACTATTCCCAATGTCTTTTAACAACATTAAGGAATATTTAGGTCAACTCCCACCCTCGAAAAAGAGGAGCAATTGCTGAAAATAACCCTTCTGTCTCAAAAGAAAATCTTTACGGCAAATGTTTCATGAGACAGGTATCCTAAATCAGAGATGACATCGCCTTTTTGAGTACATTACATTTCATCATTAATCTATACTAAAAGATGAAGGTGATCCTGGCTAGCATATTAAATTTTGTGAACGTTAAAAATGGATTTCAGTTAGATCGCTTAGTTAATCGACACAATTGCACCTATTGGGTACCTTAAATGGTACATCTTACTATAGAACATAATTTGAACTTACCAAGGTTACTTTGTCCTGTGTATATCAGTATTGTGTATTGTAGTAGCATTTTTGTTTCAAACTGTCACTTATAATGTACACATAGAAATCCTGCAGGAATCCGTCCATCTACATGTCAATGTTTTATTTGATGACAAATTTATTTACTTTCAGTACCCTCTACATAAGGCCTACATCATAGCAACACACTCGAAAAGATTGATCGGAAGAAGAGGAAGTGTTGAATTCGATTCATATTTCTCAGATCTCACTGCAATGGAATTCTTTTTATGATGATGCATGAAAATAAATTTTAATGGGCAAAACAAGCAAGAGTCGATGAGCTGAAGGAGGGAAATTTAATTGGAGTTGTCTCGAGGATATATATTAAATACTTCGTATCGTTGTCGAATCAAGTGGTCAGGGTTACCGGCTATGTTTAGAAAGTGGTGTTCGTCAGCTTGATTAATTATAAACCTGCATTTACTTTCATTTAACGATTTAAATTAAATATTTAAACCGTTAGTCTAATTTGTAAGTCAATAACCGTATGTATTAATTTCCTCCATTAACTGTACTTCCAAGCCAACACTGCATTTACTGTCATTTGATGGTGAATTCATTTTGGGGAAACCCTCTATATTAAAAGAAGGGTTTGAGTCTTGCTTTGGTATAATAGTCAGGTCTCTCATCATGGTAAGGCGTAGTAGGCTTCAAAGTAGTCTACACATGTGAACGAACAAGAGATGCTGGTGATTTAAGAGAAAAATATAATTTTAATTTCCTAGCATCTCTGGTTCTTGCGCATGAGCAGTCAAACCAACATAAGGAATTTTGTTCGATGATGTCCTAAAGTCTGAACGCATCACAAGAAAAAGTTTCCACTTTTCATTAATTTTTCTTGTATATATATATATATATATATATATAAATATATATATATATATATATATATATATATATATATATATATATATATATATATATATATATATATAATTTTCTCGTATATATATATATATATATATATATATATATATATATATATATATATATAATTTTTTTTTCTTTTTTTTTTCTTTTTATGCTTTTGGTAGATCCCCCTCCCATATCAAGATATAACTTCCGTTAACAGATTTAAAGTGTCACTGTCTAGATTTCAGCGAAAATTTAAATTTGAAACAATAGAAATGTTACATCTAACTCAATGCTGTCTCTCTACCCCCTATACTGCCCCCACTTCGTTAATTTCCTTATAATTGCCTGTCGTAAATGTGTAAATTTATTTTGATTTTTTCATTTCAACATTTGGAAATAAATCTGATGATCCACTGTCCTTTGAAAGGGCTGTGGTGAAATAATTTATTATATGGAACCTTAAAGTGGTCTGTTTTTATTTAAATTATTAGTTCTGATTTACATTGAGCTCTCTGGATTTTATCCTCATTGGGTCTACCCATACGGATTACCTAGTTTTTCGTAAACTAAATCTCTCTCTCCCTCTCTCTCTCTCTGTCTCTCCCTCTCCCTCTCTCTCTCTCTCTCTCTCTCTCTCTCTATATATATATATATATATATATATATATATATATATATATATGTTGTATTTTCATTTTTCAGATTTTTGCTTTTTTGAAATGATTATTTTAATCATTGTAATATTGTAATTTAAGTATCGAAAACTGTTTAGAATGTGTATATATATATATATATATATATATATATATATATATATATATATATATATATAGTAAAGCTTTTTTAAAAATATCAATTTTTCTGATAATATTTTACGACGTCAACATTTCAAAGAATATATTTTGCAATTATCTCTTCCGCCAAAAAAGATACGCTTGAAGGTTTCGTAAATAACACATTTTATATGAGGATATTAAAAGTAAAAAAATATAAGTACTGAGGGGGTCTCCCCTTTTTACACAAATGGACTCACCCAATGTATACATATACTACTACCAGTGAATACCCGGAGTCAGTACGTTAAGTCAAGTCGGACAGTAGTAGTGGAACGTTGAGTCGGTTGGTAGAATAACGTAGCGAAAAGACTCACAGTCACGTAGACTCAGTAAGAAGTCATACAGCGATACTTCCATACCAAAGACTTTATATATATTTGTCTACTAACCCTGCATTCATGGAACTACTAACCTGTATTACCAGTTTTTTTTTTATTAAGTTAATACATTTATTTCCTATATTCATTCTTGGCGTTGTTTTTATTTGATACCGGATTTCATCCCGGAATCCACAACAATAGGTATATTAGAAAATTATGTTACGAATGGTTATCAAATTGCGGGCAATGTAGTTAAACTATATCTAGTAATTGAAAAGATGAATCCAAATTTGCTTTGATATAACTAACACGAAAACGTCAAAAAAAGGAAGAGAAATATCGATTTCCTTTTCTTGTGTTAATTTTAAATCTGGATACATATTTTTATGGGACGAAAGTAAATGACCCGCTTGAATCTCATTATGAAGGTATCAAAAGGTTTCATCAAAGTAACGGAAGTAAACGTCAGATTTATTAGGTCTCAATAACACATTCTCTTCGTGGAATACAACAAACATGTTTGCTAAAATGCGTCCCAAGGTAAATAGATTGGAAATATCATAGGAACACATAAATTTATACATCTACGAATAACATTGAATAAACTCAGAAAATCCGTTCGAATCTTTCATACAACCAGAGTTATACTGTTTAAATCTGGCTGTAATATTGTGGAAAGCCATTTAGACACGTCATGTTTGGAAGACTCTATCATGGAGTGAATAGGTGTCAATGTAACCCCAGACTTATTGGATTTGGGTAAATCATAGACAGGGGGACGAGGGTCTAATTTAATTAGAAATGTCAGTAGGCAATTTCCCACTTTTAACCCACTTAAATAGACGTTTTTAGAAACTTAGCTTCAATAGATAATGTAGAATGAAATTTATCTATTGAGCCTAACTGGAGAGATTTAGAAGAATCCTCAAGAATAATCATCATCTTGTTAACATAATCGTGATAATCAAGAATGATAACACCAGCGCCTTTATCATGTTTCGTAATCACCAAAGATTTATTATGACGAAGTAATTTGATTACCTGATATTGTTCACAGTTCCACTTTGATTCACTAAGGGAAACAGGGGGACCTGCGTAAGAATGTGTTATATTGTTTAACTTTGCTTTAATGCCACTGATCTTACTAACAGATTCATGTTTAAATCTTAGTTAGCTGAGCAAACAAAAACTCAGCCTCTGAAGACATTTCTTCTCGCTTAATATGCAAGAGAGCAACACAATAAAAGAAAGCAATCCATGCGAAAGTATAGATATTTCTAGCGCGAAAAACTGGTTTGAAGAAAGATTCCCAACTATCTGACCAATATCCGGATCTGTAGAGAATAATTTTTAATAAATCGTTAAGAGATCATTTTATAAAAGTCGCCTGATAATAGGCTAAGTTTGAAACCACTGTAACAAATTCAATTGATTTCCCGAATTTAAATTTCAAAATCTATACCTTTTATTTTTATAATTTCTTTATTTTTTTCACATGTCCATTGAGCAATTTTAGTAATGCCGTTTCCTGGATGGATTCAACTCTGGCCATTTCAGTTATTATTCTTGGTCATGAAGTTCTAATGATCTTTCTTCAGGTTTTTGCTCCCTCAAATGCACAGATCTGAGATTTAGCCCTTGAAGTCCCTGTGATCTTTGCCCATCGTATTCCTGATGCCTGTGCTCTTCATGTCTATACCTTTGACCTGGAGGTTTCTGCAATTTTTGTTACTCAGAATCTGGCCGTCTCAGTTCTCCACATCCAACACTACGTCCTGAAAGTCTCTGAGATCTCCAGATTATTGCTGTCTGGATTTTTCATCTATTTTTATATAGTTGTAGCCAAATTTGCTCTTCCGTTTCAGTTTTTGTCTGACGCTGCATTTCAAGAGAATTTGGCAAAAAGTATATAAGCCGAAGTTCAGAATTATATATATATATATATATATATATATATATATATATATATATATATATATATATATATATATATATGTATATATGGAAAACTGAAGAGAGTAAATAAAAAGAATAAAATAAAAAACAAGTTAAATAAATTAATCCAAGCAATTAATTAGCAAATTAACAAACAACTACCACCACAACAACCGTGAGAATAGATTGAAAAGAATAAATAAATATAAAAAATAAATAAGAAAAACAAGTAAAAATAATCAAGTAATAAATAAATAATAAACAGATCAACAAACCACTCTCGACAAAATAACCGTTCAAATAAACTGCCACAAAAAATCCAAACATTGGACGTTAAAAGTCAATAATTACCTTCCCAGACCATAACAATCTACTATATAAACCACTAGAACTCATTTTTTAAAAATTCATAAATAATAAATCGAAATAAGTAAATTATTGCATAAACAATAAACAAATTGAAAAAACCTCTCCCGCCAAAATAACCATTAGACTAGCATGAAAAGTATAAATAAAAATAAAATAAATAAGCAAAAACAAGTAAACATAATCAGTCCCAATAACTATATAACTAAATAATAAACAAATTAACAAACTACACACGCCAAAATAAGTTAATATATTCTTTTACAGTTAGGTACCAAAAAGTAGGTAATTTTTCCAAGATGATCAAGGTAGAACTGGAAATATTTTGAAGCAATGTTAATGCTAACCAGACGAAAGGAATTCAGAATTGCCCTTGCTTAAGCATCATCTGAAATTGATTCCACATTATACAAGTGATAGAACTGCTCATGCTTCATTCAAACTTCCACTTGACCTTTCTAAGTCTGCAAAAGATGGCAAAAGTTATGAGAGAATATCACTAGATTTTATTTGATGAACGCATTGTTATGCTTAAGAGAGCTTTGCACGCTATTCATGGAATGTTAAAATATATAAGAAAATATTTAGTCGCTGATGGGAGGAGTCAACGTAGTTATATCAGGATATTTCAAGCACATCCTTCTAGGTATACCAAAAGAAAGAAAAGCTGACAGCATTCGAGCATGCCGGAAATTTTGCCTGAAGATTTTCGCAATATGTAAATACCATAAAACTGAAATCAAATATAACAGCTGTTCTGTCTAATTATAGAATGCCTGAAATATTTTCACAGCGATTTGTTACTTGAACAAAGATCCGTTTATGTGTACAATTAGGGCTGCTTATTGCTGATATCAATAAGCGCCCTGGTGCATTCTTACAAAGAATTAACGATCTAAGTCGTCCAATATATCAGTGAACTTTATCAGAATAACAAGTTATTCAAGTAGAGAATAATGTTGGCTCTAAAATATATTACTACGAACTTCATTAACAATTCGATTTGAAGATCCTCCTCAGTGAGTGTCACATTTATACGTCCATTATCATTCAGAGGCAGTGAATTATCCAGATGCATTGTTTAACGCAGTGTTCCATCTTGACTACCGCCTCACAAATAATATCTCAAAGTTGTTGCCCCAATAATTTTAAGACATCTAGATGCACCAACTCTGTAATCGAACCAGATTTGTAACTAAGAAATTTATGCCACATATTTTGAAGTAAAAATTCTGTCAGGATGTGGTAAAGGAGAAGATATTGTCATCCCAAGAATACATTTGATCACAACTGATGTAACGATATTGCAGCTTCCAGTGAAACTAAGCTATTCAATGTCTATAAATAAATACCAAGAACATACTTTCTCAGTTGCTGGCATCTACCTTTAAGAATCATGCTTTTCCCATGGGCAACGTTACGTTGCATTGTTCAATAGTTTCAAGCAAAAATATTCTATTTGTTTTCACTTTATCAGGGAAAAGAATAAAACATTGTTTATAAACAATTTATTTCATGAAGATGTTTCAATGACCATTTTAAAGTTTGCTGACCATTTGTTCAGATCTCATATTAGAATCATTTTAGAAAATTGAATTTGAATTGTTGTTAACAATTTTAGAAGATAATTCCAAAATTGTATTTGAATGGGTATATTTCCATGTTTTTTAAAGTTTCTGTTTTGTTTGAGATTTCTTTTGCTTTCAGAATAGTGAATTTGAATTTTGGAGTTTACATATTATGATTAGAATTATTTTTAAAGATAATTATAATATTGCATTTGAACTGTTACGCTTTCCTGTGCGATATGTTTTTGTCTTAATAAAGACGATTATAAAATGCTTAGATTTCCATGCAGTTGTTTATTTCATCCGGGGAAAAACTGGGTAACTCTGCTAGTATAATTATATTTGAAGAAACATTCAATGGTACTCACTGTCTTATCGATTTTCACTGTAAAGGATATTGAGGTCACAAGTGCGAAAACGCCTACATGGAAATAACTGAAACGATTAAAACCTTTTGTGCCAGACCAGCAACCACGAATATATCGCGAGGCTTCTTTTGATCTCATGCAAACCGGAAGACAGAAAAATAAAAGCGTTCATTTATTGCAAGCGGTATGCATTTTACTTGAAATATTTCTACTGACGAGGTTAAGACTAATACCTTAATATGATTTTATATCTTAAGTGCCTGAGAGCAAAGGAGGCAGTGAGAAAATAACGATAAACAAACATTTATTTTAAGAAGTAGATATATTTATATATTCTCAGAAATCATATAAGTCTATAACTAGATATCATAGTCATATTTAAATTTAAAATAGCATCCTGATCTGTTAAGATCAAACATATTCAAAAATGTAACATTAATAATAAGTATGTTTAAAATAGCGGAGGAGAGACATCATGTCATTTGGAAAATAAACAAAGTCCGTTGAAAGATCGAAATACTTAATAGAGTCAAATGAATTTTCCTTCATAATTTCAATCCACACAGACGAAAATCAAGTTATTATATAGGGGGAAATATATTGAAATGTAAATACCTGAATTTGCCAATTTTGTTTAGCAAAGTATATCTGAATAAATATGTCTTCCCCAAATGCAACCAATACATATGCTTCATTTTTATAAATGTGATTATTTCTAAAAATGTTGTCAATTACAAAGCGTAGCTTGGGCTACGAATTAAAATGATTTTATCCAGTTTCTCTACATTCCGTATTTCTGGGGCTTGATTAGGTTTTCGTGATATCTAAAAAATAAACGACTTCCTTATTTTACAAATCTATATATGAAATTGTTTGATGTCCGTTAGTCTGCCCATCCGTTAGTCCGTCTGTCACAAAACTCTAAAATAGCAATATATTGCTCGATTTTAAACGAAATTTTGAAGAGAAGTGCAAGCAGGTAATGGAGTACAAAGTACGGTTGGTTTTATTAGGGTGTGTATCTTAGTACCATAAATTATCCTTAATTTTTTCGAGAAATTAAATATCTTTTTAATTAACACAAATAATAGCCGCACTATTTGAAAATAATTTAATGATTAAAATAAATATTTATTATTGACATTGTAATATTGTTTTTGGATATACTTTTTTAAGTTTTTATATATACAAAAAAAAACTTTCCTGTTCGCCCTGCATTTGTGAAATGTATGAACAAATCTCAAGCCAAACGCTTCAGATAATGAGAAATTGGATTCAAGAATTTACACAGGTACAATTTTGTGTGACATGCTCAAGATTAAAAATGCTAAGGATGTATTCCTCGCTGTTGAAAAATGAAAATGAAATAAAATCATTTTGCTTTAGAGATGTTGTTTACTATGAATCCTATGAAATTAGATTAAATTAAAGAAATTATTAAAACCTGAAGAATGTTTTTTGCCAAAGTATTATTTACACTATTGTGAGGTTTAAACATGCGTCAGCCTGTTGCAATAAAACTCTAGACCAATGTATTTTCCAATATTCTAATTCCATGTTAATTGTATATATATATATATATATATATATATATATATATATATATATATATATATATATATATATATATTACGCAAATAATTCATACGAAAAGCAGATAATGAAGTTAATGATATAGCAAGAATGACTCACGCAAACAATTTTTAATAATAAAATACATTAACCTCGAATCCGTTAATGAATGGTATGATCCTTGTTTATAAATTCCTGTTTTATCAGGTCTTTCTTTTACTACCTAATAAAACCGGAATTTATAAACAAGGATCACACCATTCATTAACGAATTCGAGGTTAATGTATTTTATTATTAAAAATTGTTTGGGAGAATGATTCTTGCCATATCATTAACTTCCTTATCTGCATTTCGTATGAATGATTTGCGTAATATAAATTGAACCCGCTCCACATAATTGATATATATATATATATATATATATATATATATATATATATATATATATATATATATATATATATATATATATATATATATATATGTATTTATGTATGTATATGTATATATATATATATTTGTGTGTGTGTGTTGTTACGCCCGGGCACGCAATGAGAAAATTAAAAAAAAATAAACAAGAGTATACCAAGGTTAAATATAAAATTAATGAAAAGAACGATGGGATGGCAATTCTCCAATTACGGACGTCGATGAACACAGTGAGAAAACGAACAATATGCAGACACACGAAAACAGAAGACGACACGAGAGTGTACAATACAAATACTTTATTTATGGAATATGCAAGGTATTAAATTAAGGAAAAGAAAAGAAAACTAAATAGTACACGTGATGGGGGGAAATTTATCTGTTAAGCATATATCAATGCTACGAAATATAGACAAAGATAGAGACAGCAGATTATAGAACACACACATATATATATATATATATATATATATATATATATGTATACATGCAAAGACTTACAAAAGGTCGGGATCGACGTCGATCAATTGTTACCAGTGGTACAATTCGATAGAAATGATGTCCATACAATTCTCCGAGTGAAAAAGCTGGAATTGCCAATGTCCTAATATAAGTCCTTGAGTGACGCCATTCAATCCTTGCCGATGGCGAGAAGTGTACGCCGATAAACCACAGGAGTATAGCTGACTTGGTTTGAGGATACTGTTCAAGATTCTCTCGTCGGTCATTCGATTCTTGGTGACATCCGATTTCTCTGAAAGCAAACAGCTAAGTCTAATTTTGGTGGCGTCTGATTCCTCTGACAGCAAACAGCTAAGTCACGTGTTGCATATGAAAGTGAATACGCGATATCCATTGAACCCTGTTAGGGTCACTTGCACTCATCAGACAAACAGCGTTCGTCTGGCTTGCGATCAGAGACCAGATAGGAAATGGTGGGAAAAGGAAGTTTCTCTTCCAAGAACTGGCCCTAATTTAACCGGGTACGAAAAGATTTTTCCCTAATCTGCATAATCAAAGAAATAAAGAAGCGATTATTATTCTTATATCTCATCGCAAATCGTCGTCGGCATCCGTCCGTCTCGAGAGACGATGGAGTAGCGCGGTGCGCTACGAGCCTGGGCGCGATATATGGAGACGTCTAGTTCCCCCTCTCGGCCTTGCTAGCAGAATCCAAAGGAGAGGATTAACCAATACAGTTTGGTACCAGCGTAACTGCAGGAGTTGCCGGAAGGTAGCACAAAGTACCGTCCATCCGCCATCGGGTCTCCACTCCGGGTTTGAAATCAGAGTTGTCCTAGACCAGTTTCCGCCCAAGGCTATAGAACCCAGTCTGTCCTGCTATTTTCCCCATAGCTGGAGGGAGAAGAAGCGGATTCTCACCTTTCCCAAGGGTATTAGCACGTAAATGAATGTAATGGATTCGACAGGAATTCGCACTCGGCTCTCCGATTCCCCAATCCAAGCCGATATCCATTACCCCACCGTGCCTCGTCGCAAATACGCAAGGTATTAAAATTATACTTGCAAAATCTGAGGTGGGGGTACGATGTTGGGCTAACGTAAGACCTCCTATTCAAGAAATGAAAAAGGATCGCTTGCGATTCTTTTTCAACAGAATAGGGAATGGTATTTACTTTAAAAATAAAAGTTTTACTCTCCTTAGTTCCTTCTTTGTCAAGAGTATATTCTTTATTACGTTAGCAGCACGATAAAGCGTCCGCACATACGTAGTCAGCGCCTCGAATATGTCGAATATCTAGACTATATTCTTACAAGATTAGACTCCAATTTAGTAGTCTTCTATTCTTACTTCTTATCCGATCCACCAATGAGATAGGGTTGTGGACAGTGTATACTCTTGTTGGATGGCAAGACGAAGACACGTACACATCAAAATGATGCAGGCTTAAGACAAGGGCTAAAGTCTCTTTCTCAGCGGTCGAATAATTTCGCTGGCATGAATTAAAATTCCGCGAGAAATCGGCTAACAGGCTGTTCGATGTTATTAGAATCGACTTGAGGTAGAACAGAACCGATTTCAACATCACTGGCATCGACCGCCAGGATAAAACCTTGAGAAACATCCGGGGCCTTCAGACTAGGGTCAGAACATAGCAAAGACTTAATCTATTCGAACGATCTCTGACAGGAGGGTGTCCAAACAAATTTGGTTTTTTTTTTTATAACAGCTGGGTGAGCGGTGACGCTACCTCAGAAAAGTTCATGCAGAATTTCGGATAGTATCCGGTCATTCCAAGGAACCGTCTTAGGCTCCTGATGTTTTGTGGGGCTGGTACGTTCAAGATGTCTTGAACCTTAGCGTCAATCGGGGAGATATTTCCATATCCCACTGTATGACCCAAGTATGTAACTTCGGCCTTTCCAAACTCACTTTTCGATTGGTGGACGGTAAGATTCGCTTGTCGTTCTGTAATGTTGTCATGTGGTATGCCCAGTTCGTGTTGTAGACTACTATGTCATCGATATACGTCGCAACATTAGATAGATCTCGCATACAGTGATTCATCATCCGTTGTTTCGTGGCCTGGGAATTTTTCATGCCGAATGGCATGACGCGATATTGGTATAGACCATCAGGCATCACGAAAGCTGATATTTCCTTGGTGCGCTCAGGAAGAGGCACGCACCTATAGCCCTTCAATAGATCAAACTTGGTGATATACGTCGCTTTACTTATTTTGTCTATACAGTCATCCATTCGGGGAATGGGATAGGTATCGGTGCGAATAAGGGTATTCACCTTAAGGTAGTCCATGCAAAACCATATCGAGCCGTCAGGTTTCTTGATCAGAACACATGCAGATGACCAGCTACTCTGGATGTGTTTGATTATCCCATGGTGAAGCATATACTCTAATTCTTGCCGTATTATTTTCGCCTTCTGCGGGTTGACACGGTATGGATGTTGCTTAACTGGTTTGGCATTTCCGACATCTACCTCGTGTTGAGCAATATCAGACGTTTAGTTACGTCAGGGAATAAGTCGTTGAAGTTTCGAATGAGATGGGTTACTTCCTTCTTTTAGGTTAAGTTAAACGTGAAATCTGATAGTCTTTCTGAATTCGGTAACCTCAGGGGATGATCCGTTTTCTTTAGGACTTCTGAGTTTATGTCTGCATGACTAGAGGCATATAGGGGTCCATCTACGGCAAGGATGGGGCTTGGTTTCCCTCACTCTAATACCGATACGTTCGTGGGGGGTTCTTGTTGCCATCTCTCTTTTAACATGTATAAATTTCAGCGCATTGTGTGTCCGAATATTAATTCGAACGGGATGAATTCCAGCGATTCTTGTGGCGCGTCTCTCGTGGTAAATATCAAGAAAGGGATACCTTCGCCCCAGTCTTTCTGGAGATCTAAGCAGTATGCAAGGATCATCGTTTTTAGAGTAGAATGAAATCGCTCTAGGACTCCTTGGGATTGGGGATGATATGCACACGACGTGACTGTCTTTATGCCTAGAGAGTTCATATCCTCCCGGAATATTCGGGACGTGAAGTTCGAACCTTGGTCAGATTGTACTATCTTAGGCAATCCGACAATGGAGAAGAAATTAGTGACTCACTTAGTAATGTTCTCGGCGGAAATGCTTCTCAGAGGGATTGCTTCAAGAAACCGGGTTGAGGCACAGATGAGAGTCAATAAGTATTGGATCCGTGCTTGGTGTTGGGGAGGGGACCAAGACAATCGACGAGGAATCGGAAGGTTTCCTCAAAGGCGGAAATCGGGTGTAAAGGGGCAGCGGGGTATTGATGATTTGGTTTGCCCATAATCTGGCAGGCATGGCAGGTCAGGCAATATCTAGATACATCCCCACGGATTCCGGGCCAGTAGAAGCTTCTAGCAATTCACTCGTGTGACTTACGGATGCGTGTTTCCCGGGCTGTCCGAAGTACTTCTTCTCTGTATCTCCTTGACAATACCAACTGATGTATGCCAACTGGGGGGGGGGGGTGCGGTGAATTATATACACATTACTATGTTGTAGTTTGTAACACGTTTATTTATTAACTCTCTATTGGATATCTGTCATTGGGCACAATGCAATCGCGGGGAGTTCATTCGAAGACAGAATCGCGAAGGAGTAAAATCATATTGAGAGGTGCCAACCATGGGGAACAAATGACCGAGGCTGAATTTATTTAACTGGAAGGAGATGGAGTCTCACTTCACACATTAACGGTTCTGTTCAGAATGTTGTTCATTTAAAGGAAGGATGTTTCAAATTACATTTGTTCTTGAATTTTTATTATAAACATATCAATATTAGAATATGGCTAAAACCAAGTGTGCAGTAGAATTTCCTGCAACTGAAAAGCATCTACAAATAATTCTATTTAGACTTCTTCAGAATATGAAAGTACGCCTTATCTCTACATAAGCTTCTACCTTAAAAAATAAACTCTAAAAATATGTATATTGGAATGACATTCATCTGTTAGATAAAGGATCTGGAACTTTATAATTTTAAGTTTATAGAAAAGTTGAGAAGACTTGAGAGAGGATAATCATGTTAGTATATATAAAGCTGATGTTTTGTGTGTTACGAGTTCATCACATTTTAAAAAATGAACATATGCAGATTAAACAAAGGTAGACATAATTTTCTTGAAGAGAAAGGGACGATATTATCTTGTAGCAAGAATACAGAAATTGGTTTGAAAGTCGGCGCTATTTTTAGTTCGACTTTTGATGAATCAGGTGATAGTATCTACCTCTTGGCAAAGACAAAGAATCCGAATATTTTCTCAAAGACAGTATTCGGCTTTGGAACGCGTGGTGTTGAAACGGATTTTCCCTTTTACAGGTACACACATACTTACATACATACATATATACATACATGCATACATACTTTCATGCATACATGAAATAGTCTGACGCCTCTGTATGTTGACTTCAATGTTCAGTTTTATATTTAGATTCGATTTAACTAGCATATTGAGAACTTTATCCCATAAATATAACATATCTTAAAATACCTGTATTTCCTCATATATATATATATATATATATATATATATATATATATATATATATATGAATGAGGAAATATATATATATATATATATATATATATATATATATGTATGTATGTATGTATGTATGTATGTATGTATGTAAGTAAGTATGTGTGTGAGTGTTGATAAACCCAAAGAAGAATATGCAATGTTATTGATCATGACCTAGCATCTCGTCATCGTTCCCTATCTCACTGCCATAACATAGATTCTCTGTGCCTTTTTCTATAAATACATTTATGGCTGTTGTTCAGATGAGCTTCACCCGATGGTATTTGTTATTTATGACCACCGTAGACAAATTGTATATATGGGGACTAGAACTTCATAGATACCCTGACGTATTATGGTCGCTCTATTAAGAATTGTAAGTATGTCAGGTAAACTGTGGTATGGTTGAGTTGTGATTGTGGCTAACTAAGTTTAATTACAAGACAGATGAAGACCAGCCGTCTCCATCCAACATTTTACCTTGTGTGCCATCTTTAGTACTTTACAAGAATAAATATTATTTTCCTGTTTGGTATCAGGACGTCATGAATTTAACACCGTACTCGATTGGCTGCAAGGTCTCACCATTTTGTACTTGAAATGACAAGATGTAATTGAAAGTTCTATGCTTACAGCTTCATTTCCCGCACCTCTCACTTTTAGAAATCACTTCTGGCTTCTTGCTTTCTAGTCAACTAAATGCAAAAATCCATCTTTATCTTCTGTCTTCTTAATTCTTATTGTTTATTGATCGCCCTCATTTATAATAGTTTTTTTCTCATATTCTCTAACAAACATTAACCCCTTGCAAATGAGTGGCTTTATCGCCTTGGTTAGGGTGTAAAGATTAACAAAAGTGAATTAAAAAATAACTTCTGATTTTTGATCGTTTAGTCAGTGTGATAAATGGTTACTGACCAGGAAATTTCAACACGCCTTCGTAAAGTCGTATATGCACTTGTGTGAATTATTATTTACCAATAATGTATTAAGTTCCATCGAAACTTAAAGAGAGTCGATTAGAAGTCACCTCGTTCGTCATTCGTTACCACCTGGTCAACTGGTGTCAGTGAATATGGAAGAGAAGCAGACTGATATTACGATGGTATCCAAAATATTCGTGTTTACGACATTTTACAAGAGGATGATGTGAAATGGATATAGTAAATGAATGGAAGTCTTAAAAAGCATAAAATAAAAAAAATAGACTTGAATAAAATTTAAAAGACTCTGAATTAAACCAAAGATAGGTTTTTAAAACTGTTAAGTGCCATACTGCCCAAATGGTATAATATTAATGATGTTCCAATATTCTAATCGAAATAGTTTGAAAAATGTACTTTTACTTTTTCTAATGTAGTGTTTAAGCCGTTCGTCAGTTTTCAGTAGATGCTAATGAGCTCCTGGGGATAAGGAAAATACTGAATGAAAATTATTGAAAATAAAATAGAGATTAAGGAGATAAATTAAAAATATGCAATATTTTCAATAAAATGATAAGAAAATTAAAATAAATTTACAAAAATATGAAACGAGACAGTAATATGAAAATATTGTAATGACATGTTATGCAATGAAAGCAAAACTAGAGATGTTCATGGATAAGGTAAGAGAAAAAGGTAAGTTAATATTTGAAGTTGTTTAGTGGAGATAAAATAGAAATTTGAGCTAGCGACAGTAATACAGAAGAAGAAATAGAGAATATCTGATGAATATGACAACAACTATTTAAATCCAAGACAGCATAGATATGCTTATTTGTACATGTAAATCTAAAAGTTCCTTTACTAGAGCCAAGAATAAGCCGCGAAAATGCAAATTATGTTCAGTTTCTTTATTAATACGATTCAGAATGTTGACGTCAAGGCATTTCACTTCATGTACATTGTAGCTCTAAGCCATATTGGCTTTTTTAGTATCCCACTCGCTTCTTGGTCTTTTATGTCCCCTCCCTCATTCTTATTCTAAATATATTATTATTGTTATCCCTTCTTCTTCTCTTCGTCCTCCTCCTTCTTCTTCTTCTTCGTCTTCTCCTCCCCTCCTCCTCCTCCTCCTTCTTCTTCTACTTCTTCTTCTTCTTCCTCTTCTTATTCTTCTTCTTCTTCTTCTTCTTCTTCTTCTTCTTCTTCTTCTTCTTCTTCTTCTTCTTCTTCTTCTTCTTCTTCTTCTTCTTCTTCTTCTTCTTGTCATGTCTCCTCAAGACGTGAACAATCATGTATTCCCACAATATATTGACCATTTTGGCTCTTACTAAATATTATATTACTTTTATTATGCCAAAATTAATTTGCCATCCATTTACTCAAGCCTGTAAGCAGGCTATACGTTGTTTTTCTCTTGCCTTCAATATCTCTGGTGAGTGACAAATTTTCCAAAGACTAATTTTTCCTTGTGGGATCAGCACATTTCGACTCACTTTTACAGATGTTAAGTTTAAGTATCGTTTTATTACCATTCTCCCAAAAACATCGTCGTTTATCACAAGTTCATTCCCTGATATTCTACGCATCCTTCTGTAGAAGCACATTTCTTTTGTTTCAAGTTTCTTCTTTTGCTGTGAGACGAATGACCATTCACAGCTATCAGAACTGACATTAGGCAAACTTTCCGTATATTTGTAACTAAAAGTTCCTGCTTTTTTAATACTTTGCTTAGGATTTGGAATGCATCTTTCGCCATCTCAATGCACCTACAGATTTCAGTGTTGCACTTTCCATCCTCTGTTTAAGTACTTCCTCTATATTTACATAGTTGTGTCGGTTGATTTTGTTTTTCCAATTTGTAATCTGCATGATGGGCTGATCATTTTCCTAACAGCCATGCATTCTGATTTCTTACAATTGCTAATTAATTTTAGATCTCGCTTTCCTTCTCTACTTTCTGGAAGAATTTATTATAGTTTCCTTTCCGTGCATGCTATAACGCCGTGTCATTTGGATATCATATGGTGTTAAGATTGTGATGTATCCTGGTTAGGCCATCTAATCTAATCCTCCCTTACTTTATAGGTTAAATAAGTCTCGTCTGAAGACGCATCCTTTTCTTACACCAATTCTTAGTTTGTTTTTCTTTTTATATTGACTGAATTAATTTTCCTTTCATATGCAGGCAGTTTGGGGCCATTATAATTCTTTGTAATTCTAATATTTCTACACCCATGTACTGTATGTCAACATAAAGTACAAGACGTCACACAAAAATTGACGTAATTTTGTAGTTTAATAACATATTCAATTCTCACTCAAATGACGTCAATTTTTAACAACATGTGTAAAAACGAAATAAGTTAACCGTGCGAACTTAACACAATGAGAACCTGACATGAAGATAAAACGGGGGTACTAGTGTTAATGACAATGTACTGTTCAAATGGCCACCATGTTCACTTGACTTGACTCCTTATGATTTTTTCCTATGGATCTGTGTGAAAAAAAAAGGTTTATATCCCCATCTTTCTATAAACCTAGAGTAACTTAAGTAGAGAATCACTAAGGCAATGGAGAATATTACGGAAGGCTACGAGTTTGGCAGGATGTGGACAACCGAACATTTATAAAATCTACCTCCCTTTGAATAACTTGTTAGAATTTTGCTAAATAAATCCGTTATTGTTCAATATGCAGCTTGAGTGATTTCGTTTGCCTGGGAATTGTAGTTATTCAAATATTCAGATCTTAATTGATGTCATTTTTTAATAGAGGAGACCCTATAAATCAAAATATATTTATAATGAAAAATCTTCTATATCCCCACAATGTTTTTTTGTTTTGAGAATATTTGCGTCTCTGATTAAACCAGATTTTTCATTATATTAAATAAGTTATTAATAACTAAGTTTCAACAAATGCGAAATTAGATAATGATACAGAAATATAACAGAATATGTTCACCTTCCAAAATTAAGTAAACCTACAGTTACGCAGAAAATATTCATGTGCGCTGACTTCCAACCAAGATTAAAAAATAAAAGTGATTTGTCTAACAAATATGTTTTGAAATAATGTAAGCGTGATTCGGTTCAGTGAAAATTCAAAAGGTACAAATGTGATTAGTCTTAACAAGAAATGTATTATTAATTCTAAGTTATTTTTCATATGAAGGATGGCCATTAACTACTTGGAAAGCATCATTAGATTAAAACCGGCTTTAAAAGAGCAGGAATAAAATTCTTTATAAGATATAGAATTACGGAATTAACTGATATAGAATGAAACTAAAAAGAGGAAATGTTTAAAAGAAAATTACAATTAGAAAACAGTTGAATAATTAATTAATTACGTCAACAAAATATGGAGTTAAAGTTCAAAACATATTGAAAAATTTTAATTTGCCAAACTAAATTGGGAAACATGGAAAACATTAAGGAACATAATAGAAATACTATATTACAAAACACAAAAGGAGAAGGAATTTCGATGATTCACGACAAATAAAGTAACGCTTGCTAACAATATATCATTACATATATAAATGGGTGAAAATCTATATTGATATTTATAACACGTTGATATACACCATACAAACCACATATGGAAATGTTAAACTTAATCCTGATTAAATTAGGTGCTAATTTTCTTTGTTAATTGTGTACCATAGCGTTGCAGATTATGTATTCTAAATATTGCTTCGTACGGTAAAAGGACTTAGAATTGGCGTGTACACTGATGCACGAAATAATTATACAGCAATTCTCAAATGTCAAACTTTTACCTAATAGCAGGCCAGCAACAGCAAGACAACTACAAAACATACACACACACACATACGCATACACAACTTCACACTTATTTAACAGGATATTCATATTTATTTATTTTTATCGACTGACCTGAATATGATAGATATTATATTATAGAAATATCACCAAATTCAAGCAACGCCGAACATGATCAGTATGTAGATGGGTGACCGCTTGCAATACAAGGTGTAAGTTTGTATGTAAGGATTGTGTAAGGGACAAAAGCACGAAATTTTCCATCAGAGAGTCGAGTTACAATTCCCGTTCAGGTTGTTAGTGAATATAACAAAATCATGACACAATACACACTTGGAGAGTTATGGATTCACATATACTACCCCAACTATGGGTTAACAGTGAGATTTGTACCATTAAACCATTAATATCTGAAATATTTTTACAATCTAAAATGTATTTACTCGCTTTAAATAACATGCAAAGTGTTAATAACCACAAATCAATATATATATATATATATATATATATATATATATATATATATATATATATATATATATATATATATATATATATATATAATAAAAAGACTTAAACACTAATATGCCATGGTCATAATTTATTCCATTGGAATCGTAAGAACGATCCAATTCATCAGACCTACAGATTAAAAAGAAAACAGAAAAACAACTCCGGGAAAAATTAGTGAGAGTACATGTGTGAGAGTGTGGGAGGACCTGAGATCTATGTAGAGGGGTAGCAGACGAGGGAGGCAGGGAGGTCCAAAGGTGGAGGGGGCATTAAGATTTAACAGAGAGAAGATTTAAAGAAGCGTTTCAGTGAGAAAAGAGTGCGTATTTTCAAACGTATATATATATATATATATATTTAAAAGCGAACATTGAAGTCAACACACAGAGGCGTCAGGCTTTTTCATGCTGGTTGCGGCCTGACGATTTCTTCAAGCATGAAACACAACCTGTCGCCACTGAGTCTTGACTTAAATGTTCAATTTATATTTATATTTACATACACTGAATCTCTTTATTCCATAAATATAGCACACATTAAAACTATATTTCTTCATTTTTCAATTTTTTCTTTTGTCTTTATTCACCCACATAAACACGCACACACATATACACAGACACACAGACACACACACACACACACACACACAAATATATATGTGTGTGTGTGTGTGTGTGCATTAAAAAGACGATAAATTGAGTTTATGACCGACCAAATATGCACAATGAATTAACTAAATTTGCAGTAATGTGTTGCATTTTTATTAAAATCGAAAACTCTTTTCAAACAACATTTTTTCTCACAACATTATAAGTTCACACACACACACATACACACAAACACACACACACACACACACACACACACACACACACATATATATATATATATATACGTTTTTGGTTGTAATGTAGATTTTTAAAAAAATATTATGCTTTATTTTCCATAATTTTGCTACACGTTTCTGGTCTCGCGAAAGGGTGGAGATTTCCACATATTGTTAGAACTTTTTTTTCCTTTATGTTTTTCGATATTAAGTATTCTCGATATGCGACATTCTCTTTTTTGTGTATGTTATATATATAGAATCAAGAAAGCCATTTGGATCACTAACACGGTCGCGAGACCAGAAACACGTGTAGCATAATTAACTAAAATAAAGCATAATATTTGTTTCAAAAAATACACATTACAACCAAAAACGTTTGCGGTTTCTCTCTTCTTTTTAATATACACACCTTTCTCTCGTTGGAAATAATATAACGTCTTCCTTTTATATATATATATATATACATATATATATATATATATATATATATATATATATATATATATATATATATATATATATATATACACACACATATATATATATATATATATTTGTATAACACTAATAGCCATTAAAGTCTGTTTTTATGTATTTATCTTCCTTTCACTTATAAGAACATCACATGGATGTGGATTTACAGCGTGCGATGTATAAATTGTCGTCTAAATTACGCAAAAATGAAAATAACACTGACATCTCATTATATCAGTTATATTTACCAAAATTATACAAACATATGTGGAAATATTAAATCGTACATTTATCCAATAAAATTGCCATACGACATAAGAATCTCTTACATCTCTTCTAGATGGTATTATTTAATTTAGTGAATACTGCCATAATCATTGTCTTCAATTGTCTTTAGAGTTTAAAGGAGTTTCTCCGTCCCTTTGCTCAAATGTGTTCCACATATTATCAAGTGTGTTGACGTCTGAGGTGGCCATGTGTAAGGGGTGATATGGTCGGACCAATTGTTTGACAACAATGCCACGTTTATTGTGTTTGTTTGGTATGGTGCAGAGTCCTATTGCCTGACACAGTGTTTTGGCCCGGGATTGCATTACCCCTTCAAAACACATGATGTAAACGTTCATGTTGATGCTGAGGCCCTGTGTAAAGAAGAATGGAGGCAAAAACGTAGTCATCACTAGTGATCTTTCTAAACACTATGATGTTGATTGGATATATCTTCCAATTCTTTCCAAATACTCTGCACTGTATTCAGATTGAAACCAAAACACTGAAATTGGAGCTTCCGGCGTGGATGGTCGGCTAGACAGTATGCCATTTCTAATTTCTTGCGCAGTTCTGACGTCATGTTTTTTTTTTCTTACAGACGGTTCCCAATTACACTACTGTACGTTGCAGTCGAGAAAATCAAAAACAAACAACTCGCATGCGCGTAGTTTAAAGTATAAAATATTGATAATAATTAGTGTTCAGCATGTTCGTATAATATCGGGAATATTCACCGTATTCACATATTTTTATGTTATAAGAAAATTAAAATAGGAATATGCAACTAGATTGCGTGTAATTAAAAAAATGTTATTGCCTATACGGGCCGAATATAAATTTATATTAATAAAGGCTTAGTTGATTAAATTGTCTATAAGTAAAACAAACATTTATTCACTTCTGGACACCATTAGAAGGATATCGATCGGGAAATATTTTCCGGTGACTTTCTTCTCGCTATGATGTGAGTGAACTTTCTCATCACCCTTGTGCGTCAAGGGTTTATATAATTTCCTGTCATCCAGTTGTCTTGTATAACCTTGTTAGGCATCATTTTAATGCTGGCCTAATTCTATACTTTTGTGTATGTAGGTTACTTTCTAGTTCAACCCACTGGTACACCTTGCTCGTTTCATGACCTAATGTGATAAAGAGTAAAAATATTATTTTGGAATCTTTTACTGTACATAATGGGGTTAATCGTAAAAC